>JAJJWW010012036.1:0-14595 GCA_023531295.1 Papaver armeniacum | reverse complement strand
GATCCCTGGACATCCACCAAATCAAGTTCTTAGTAAGTTGTCTTCTATCTCCCCAATTAAGCTTTCTTCTCAATACTTTGATTCTTTTTGGCACCATTGTTAATTAGGAAAACATCTCAAATTGCCATTTTCATCTTCAAATAGAATTTTTATTGCTCCTTTATGACTTGTTTTTTTTCTTCTTTGAATGGCTTTAAATACCACCTTTTTTTTTCTCCGAAAAGGAGGATTAAACCTCATTCATTTCATAAAACCTCTCCTGCGACGTTGTAGCGAGGAAGAGAGTTGATTACAGTTGCATTTCAAAATTGGAATTCTAAATTATGTAAAAGGATTCTAAGATTTTCCCCTGTCTAGTATTTGGTGATATCGAATCTATTACAATAAGTAGACATATGGGCTGCTTGAGCTGTATCATCAAATCTATTTGTCAGGATGAAACCTTGCAATTTAAAGGTTATGCAATTGTTAGCATTATATCCAAAATCTTCACTAATCTTGAATCTAAATTCTCCACCTTTTGCATGCATTCCCGCCAACAACCTGAGAATAGGCTAGGAGTCGCTTTGTAAAATGATGTTGTTACCATTCCGTTGTGATGCCCATTGAATAGCAGCTTATGCTCCCTTTACTTCGAGCTTTTCTCTAGTTCTACAATCAGCTTGTACTCCCCATGCTTCTGTTGGGGTACCTGAAAAGTTATGAAGAGTCAGACCCACACTGGAAGTAGTAGTAGGGCTCACCATCATCATTGAAATTGCAATGTCTATAGTTACTGACATGAATTTCATATCGTCATCAGGATCATCTGTTGTTATCATTAAGTTATTGTCATTCACTGGGTTATAATACAAGGATTTTATTGTGTTATAATTTGCACTATTAACATTCATGAGACTACTAATGTAATTGAAAAATGTGTTTGTTGTTTCATCACTTTTTTGTTTGTTTTTCTGAAACACAAGGTTGCATCTTGCTTTCCAAATGTCCAAAATGACAATGCTACCAAAAATAGACCATTTCATAACATTCCCATTTCTATCCTGATTGTTATACATGTCATTTAGCCAATCATGAAAGTTGTCTGTTCCATCAACAACATAATGCATGTCAAAATTTAAGTACATCCAAATTTGGGAAACAAAGTTATATTACAGGAAAGATGTGTAAGAGTTTCATCTACATAATTGCATAATTTACATGAAGTATTTATATTTGGAAATATGGCTGCCACTCTTATACTATTAGGAAGTATGGAATGAGCTTCCTTCCAAATGTACATTTTAACATTAGGGGTTACCTTCATATTCCAAAGTTTACTCCAATCCATATTGCCAAGACCTGTAGAATTTATAGAGTTGTAAATATTTAACAGAAAAGATACATGGATTGTTTAGGGTCCATCGAGGTTCATTGGGTCATTGGATCTACCTATGGCGTCTAATGTATAAAACTAAGTCTCTCAAATGTTTTCAACATTTCAACCCAACGAATGAAAATTTCTTCGGGATATTGCTAGATCCGACTCTTGGAGTTGAATGCATAGCTCTTGATATGCATTGTCCCAACCTTTACCATGACCAGACTTTGAAATATCCTTGCTGGGTTGAATAAAAAGAGCACCCTTGTTCTTGCGAAGATCTACAGATTTGACTTGGGAGGAAGATTTGACAGACTTCGAGCGTGAGGAATTATCCAGCTGAGCCTGAAGAAATTCCACCTTTTTCTTCAGACAATCAATCTCCTAATTTAAACTAGCTACTTCGCTGCGAGATTTACCAAGATCAACCACCACTTGATTTTTTCTATTGATTACGCGTTCGTTATCTCCCTCCAGCCTCTTATAAGCATCTAACGACGAGGAATAAAGATTCCTCGAAGTAGTAAGGGAATTGTTAACCAGTTGAAGTTCTAACTTAAGGCGCTCATTCTCGTCATGAAGATGAAGATTTAGGTCCTCATCACGAGAACAATCGATAGACAGACGGTCCACCTACGAAAAAAGGGTCTCGACCTTCTCATTCAAAAAAAATTTCGGACACATAACAATCATTCGAGTCACGAGGTTCAGATTCTCAGCATGAATATCTTCCAGCGAGGCGGACGCTTCGGAAGCATCCAGATGGCGTGGCATGCATCGATCTTGACGAAATACAAAATAAGAAAATAACAGAAGTAAAAGCAAAGGCAAGGAATGGATCTGCAAGGGGAGGGAACTTACTCCGAAGCTTCTCTACTTTCTTCCCTTGTTTTCTAGAATACTCCCTCTCCTCCTTGAGCTCCTTCGTCAGGGCTTTGATATGAGCATCATCCTTCTTCATCTTCTCGCGAACCAGTCTAGGCTCCACTAAGCTATCCATATGACGGTTGACTTCCTGTGAATTGACGAGGCGGAACTTAGGAGTGAACCACGAAATACTATAAATATGCAGTTGAAAAGGTATGCAGAGCTCACCAGGTTCATTAAAGTGAAATGTTGTTGGAGAGTCAAATTCATAGAAGCATTCAATAACACGGAGGAATCTTAAGAAAGGAAGTCGTCAGCACTGAAAGTCACCAAAGATTCAAGCACACGAGACCTCGTAGCAGGATCTTCACAAGCCTTGTTATAGATATCTTGAAGAAACTTCATATCTGGATCATAGATGGGGTTAGACATCACGGAAGAAGCCGATTGCTTCCCATTTTGACAAGAAGGGGGTTTCGCCGTGGATTTCTCAAGATGCTCTCCCAAAGGAGGAGATATAGGAGACTCAAAGACTTTAGGAGAAGTAGTTGTACGAGGCTGGAAAGATTTTATGCTTGGGAGGAATATGATGACTTGGAGCAGGAACAGAGTTCCTGACCGCAGTTAAGCTCGCCAAGTCCAAAACCATACGCCGCCTCTTGGGATCGCCAGACGGTAGAGCGTGTAAGGAATCCGTCTGCGAAGTAACAAGTTCAATACAATCGATAGATGAAAGGGACGAAGTATACAAGATGACAATTTGGACGAAGTAAAATACCCGAGTAGGAGGGGGAGGCGGAGTAGGATGATCACGCCTTTTTCGTCCCTTAGCTAACTCAGAAGCGGGTTGCTTAACAAGGAGAATATTATCCTACAAAGAATAAAGGGTTAGAATTTAAGGTTATCACTTAGAAAAGAAAGTAGTGGGCGAGGTGTCTACCTGCTTGGAAGTAAGAGATTCAGTAGTAACATCCCCTTCCTTGCACGCTTTGAGAAGGCCAGCAGCAGGCATCACGAACTAAATAAATGAGAAAAGAGGCATGAGAACATGTTGAACCCAGGATGCGGCAAGAGCTTAAAGGATGAAACAATACCACAGTTGGCACGGACCACCGAAGCTTCCAGGGATTACAGCCAGCGAGATAACAATGTTAGGGAAGAGGACCCTGGCGAGGTATCCCCTTATCGTCAACGCTCCAGATGAAAGGGCCCCCTGCCACCAAGGAAACATCGTCTAGTAATCTTCACAAGAAAGGCGAAGATGCTCACCATGCTTGGGCTTAAGGGGATCCACATATAATAGAAGAGATTTGGTTGGAGCGGATATGGTGTTTCGGATAAACTCAATACCCCACTCCTAGTGTTTTCTCGTGATCGTAAACCTAGTAGAATAGTTGGCCACAAAAAAATCCAAGTGGTAATCACGAGAGTCGAACTCCTTAGCCACTGAAGAAACTTGCGAAGTGTCATTTTCTAAGCGAATCACAAACTCGTTGGAGATTCGTATTGCATTACCAGAAAGCATAAAAACCCCACACTGAAGCTTTTCCAAATTTTGAGGAAAGCAGGGTTAGAAGGATTGTAGAGGGGAAAGGACAACCCCGCTCTTAATTGGCCGACGGTGACAATCATCTTGTCTGCAGACCAAGTGTCGGACTGAATCCATCTATAGTTCAGCTCCATGTCTTGAGTCGCAATAATGGGAGGACTCATGGAAGAATCAACAACAGAGGATAAGGTTAAGCCAATCTTCAGGAAATCTACTTGGAATTCCTCATAATTTTTGAGAGGAGTAGAGGTCGATACCTTCTTTGGAGCCATGGTTATAAGAAGAAAGGTGGGAAAGAGAAGAGACAACAATGGAAGAGGGAGGAACAAGGACAGCATCAACTCGAATGTAGAGCAGGGGAGAGAGAAGAAGAAACCCAAATTAGGGTCAAACTGGATACTTATAGTACGAAGAAGGCGTCCGGCATAACAGGTTAACGACACGTTCGAGGAATCCTAACCGACAATGACCGGTTACCAAAAGAACGTGGTCGTGTGGAAACCGGAGAGTGGAGAACGTGGCATCCAAGGAATTTCAAGCGGTTCTTATTCTATTCTCGTATGGCTCGAATAAAATAAGAAAAGGCAAAATGTAGGTACACAAAATACGCTCGCTACGTGGTCACACGGGAAGGCACGAAATAGGTCTAAGAGAATCTCACTCAAAGATCCTCGTCAATGACTTGTCAAATCAAATGTCAAAATTATCTCGCTACTAAAAAGCACGAAGAGGAGGCATCCTAAAACGAAGTAACTCGCATAAGGAATCTAAAACACAAATGATCAATTAAAGTACCCGGCAAGATACCAATCACGAAGTAAAGATAGGCGAAATAAGGTTACTTGGTCGGAAAGATAACTTGCTAAGTCGTTAGATTATGGAACAAGAAAAGAGACAAATGTCCCCGACAAAACACCCAAGGTTTTCAACGAAAAAAGGTGAAAACTATATGGAAAATGATCTGGGCGAAGTATAAAGCACCTCCACGAGAATCTGACGAAGTAAAATGAGTTGTACACCATTAGGGTTGATTGGTCTATAAATAGTGGCCCTTGGGCAATGTATGAGGGGCGGATTCTATGGAGAGAGGGGAGTCTATCTTAGAGTGTGAGATTAGGTTTCCTTGTATTCAAGAACTTGTATTTTTTACTACTTGGGGTGGTTAATCGATAAAGAATTTCTGATCCAAATATAATGTCTTAGATCTGTTTCGTTTCTTACATGGGTGTACTACTGGAGTTTCAGTAGTTACAAGTCCAATTAGAAAATTTCATAACTCTTCTTTAGTTTAATGGTGGGTTTGGATGTAGAATTTTAAAGGTGGAATTTATGGGTCCAGGGGATTTGATAGAATTACGTTTCCCTTTTTATGTTTGGTTGCCCGAATCCTTGGAATCACGTTTCCTACGGGATTCAGTTTTCCAGCAAATCCTCCATATGGAGTCCGACCCCTCCCCTAAGATTTGCTGGGAAACTTATCAAGGGATTTATGGACCCACTTTTTTTAACTCTAAATCCCACATATATGCAATTTTAAGATTTGAGGTAATGCCAAAAGCGGTACAAAGGTTTTAATCAAGAAAACTCTATAAATCTTAGTAAAATTTTAATTGAGTTACCAAATAGACAAGGAATTTACATGAATCCCAGAATTTATAATCCCATGGAATTATAAATTCCTGGAAACGGTGAATTCTGCAAACAAACCCACCAAGTTTTAGGAACCAATTTACTTCTTCTTTTCGAGCAGCGCCCAGTGATTATTCCTTCATATCCCATGACAACGTACCCCTTCACAACAATGCCTCGGAGCAAGTTGTGAACCTTGTGAATCTACTCCTTAAGACTCTGTCTTATTCTAAAATTTATTAGTATGCTCTTCGGTTATAATGCAGTTTTCACTCATGACTAACCCCCGAACATGCACATTGCAACGACTTACGAGAGGCATATATTATGCCCATTTAATTTCCATGGTGCCGAAAACAAAAAAAAAACAAACACAAACGCAATACCGGCATTGGTGTTCAGCGTGTGTTCCTCTAAGTGAGATGCATGAAGAAAAAGAAATGTGTATTCTACATAGACATTTTAGGACTTCTGTAAAAATGAAACAAAAATGGTTCTATGGTGTAGTGGTTAGCACTCAGGACTTTGAATCCTGCGACCTGGGTTCGACTCCCGGTAGGACCTTCTTTTAGAATCATTCTTCAAGAGAAGTGATATTTTCATTTTGGCCTACGTAATTAATACATTTTTCTAAATATAGACTACAATTAATGTACTGTCGTTATTTTCTAGAAATTGAAATCTTCAGTTCTATTCATGCATTTATAACCTTCATCATCATCTTTATTCTTCTTCTTCTGTTTTTAAGCTTCATCCATGGAAGAACATACTGAACTTTTACCCCATGTGATTATCATCCCGAGTCCAGGTATGGGTCATCTTATACCAATCACCGAGTTTACTAAACGCCTCGTTTTTGATCATGGTTTTTCAACCACACTCATTATCCCAACAGAGACTAGTTCTCAATTTGAAGCAACAAAACTATCTCTTGACTCTCTACCAAGTGCTATCATTACCATATTTCTACCTCCTGTTGATTTGAGTGACCTTTCTGATGATACTGAGATCGGTACTCGGATTACTGCGACTGTGGATCGGTCTCTTCCTGCTTTTTCTCACTCGGTTCGAACGATCATTTCATCTCACAGAGTCGTCTCTTTGTTGTTGATCTTTTCTCTACAGGTGCTATTGATATTGCTAATGAATTTAGCATCAATAATGCATTTATTTTTATTTCATCAACTGCGATGCTTTTGTCTTCGATTTACCATGCACCTAAACTGGACCAGGCTTACTCTTGTGAGTATCGAGATGTGCCTGGCCTGATTCAGATTCCAGGTTGTGTACCGATCCGCGGGGTCGATCTTATGAACCCATTTGAAGATAGGAAGACTGAGGCTTATGCAACTTTTTTACAATATTGGAAAAAGCTAAATTTGGGTAAGGGCATCTTCATTAATAGCTTTGAGGAAATTGAACATGATGCTATTGAGGCTTTGAATGGGAAACAATGGGATAATCCGCCGGTTTATGCAATTGGACCGCTTACTAGAACGGGTGTCTGCGATGGCGGATCTGACGAGTCGGGCTGTTTGAAATGGTTAGATAATCAACCACCCGGTTCTGTTCTGTTCGTGTCGTTCGGTAGCGGTGGAACTCTCTCTGGTGAGCAAATAACTGAATTGGCTATAGGGTTGGAAATGAGTGAACAAAAGTTTTTGTGGTTTTTGAAAAGTCCTGCTCCTAGGGACAAGGCTGCAAGTACATCTTACTTGAGTACTCAAAGTGTTGAGGATCCTTCAGCAGTCTTACCAGAAGGGTTCTTGGATAGAACCCGGAAATCGGGTTTGGTTGTTTCTTCATGGGCACCACAAGTTGAAATCCTTGGTCACAAATCAACCGGTGGGTTTTTAAGCCATTGTGGGTGGAACTCGACCCTTGAAAGCATCGTGCATGGTGTCCCGTTAATTGCATGGCCACTCTTTGCAGAGCAGACTATGAATGCGGTTATGCTTGCAGAAAACATGAAAGTAGCTCAAGGCCGAAACCAATGGAAAATGGGATTATAGGAGGTGATGAGATTTGTAAGGTTGTGAAGGAACTTATGGAAAGTGAAGAAGGAAAGAAACTTGAGAGAAAGATGGGTGAACTCAAATGTGCTGCGACTAGCACATTGGCTGAAGGTGGCTCCTCGTTCAAAACATTTGCCGAGGTCGTAAATGGGTGGAAAAATTATTAGATATCTTGCATTGAGGAGGAGAAATAAAATTATTATTGATACTATCGATTCATATGTGCAAATACCCCAAATTTTTAATTAATTTTCATAATGGATTTTTATTTTTATCGAGTAATGGCCTTGTTTGGTAAAATTTATGATTATGTATTTATGATTTTGATATAATCATAAATTGATAAATGATTATCTATTTATGATTTTATAGATAATCATAAATTGATAAATGATTTTGATATAATCATTTAAAATAAAATATTCAAACACTTTTTTTTTTTTTTTTCCGTATAATTGATTATCTTAGAATGATGATCTCAAAAAGAAGGAAAGAACAATGATCTGGGATATTTTTAGTCCTATGTTGTTTTTAGTCCTATGTTTTTTTTTGCCTCTCTTTGATAATATCTCAATTCTCACAGAATCAGCCTATTGGTTTTGAAGAGCACAACCTAAATCGAATTGCGATATTTTGATTAGTCTTCACAATACAAGACACTAGCCTTATAAAGCTAGGTTTACCCTTTCGATCTAACGATCACTAAGCCACAGAATGGTTACATCTCCAACCATCCATTACACTTCTAATTAACTCTAATTAAACTACTAATTAACAATTAATATAAAAGGCTAATTACCACCCCGATTCGATATGGGCCACCATCCTCTCTTATGCGGGTACATGACATTCCCTTCCCCTTGAACATCCTTGTCTTCAAGGATGTGAACTTATAAACCCGGTTCATAAGTAACGAGTCATCCTGCGGGATGCAACACGCCCGAAGTTTCCAAAAATACTAGCCTTGTTAAGCGCTAAGTAAACACGTCGAAGAATTCGGCCCATTTAACTTATCTTGTGAATCAACATTGAGGGGTGAAACCAATGATGAGGTTATATAACGATCTCTCGGGAATGGAGAGGAGATGGAAAGATCCACCTTCAAGATGAAACTCATTTTAGAATCCTTAGGGCGGAAGATTTAACTGGCTTAGAACTCGCTCCAACACGTCCGCGACGCTAATGACAATACCTTGTAATAGAATTACGGAGTTCAATGTAAAATTATGATGATGTGTAGGTGATATTGTTATGAATTTCAAAATATTTATGGAAATAGGAAGTTTTAATTGTTGATCTAACTACCGATTATACTCCAATGGCTAGTTCGTTCAAAAGAAACTAGTCGTGCCTCGAAACCACACACAATCGGTTGATAATACATATTGATAAACCTCTGATTATACGACTCTAATGAAACTGAGAACTTTGTTGACAAAACATCCTATAATCGGAGTATATAACAATATATATTTACCGATTACGCATAATCGGGTGCTTTGTTCAAACATTTCCTACCGATTGTGTGTAAGAATTGTACGTAATTTCAGTACAGTCTTGTAAAAGTACGCATCAATGGCCATATTTTCACAAAAAAAAGACGTTGGGACTCTCATCTATATAAGGAGGGTAAACTCTTCTTATTTATGCACCAAACAACACATATATAGCATCGTGTATTCTACAAATAGATTTTCCATTGTCTACTCTTGTGAATTCATTCTATATCTCAACTCACAAGCATGGCAACGTTTGACGCATGTAGCTGAAGATTTGGTCATTGTGAAAACATGGTATCGTGAAACAAGACGTGAAGATGTCATAGCAGGAAGGTTAACACCCGAAGTCTTTTGGGCGAGAGTATATAGCCAATTTGTGCGAGAGTATGGAAATCCAAAACAAAGATCACTCCAACAAGTTCATGATCGTTTCCGACTTGTCCAAAAAGGGGTAAATGATTACATAACGATACAAAAGAGGATGTTTAACAGTAGCCACTTAAGCTTGTCGATCCAACAATTTGTAAGTATAACGCTCGGTTATTCTTTTTAAATAACACCGGGTGTCTAATCTTTCTTACTAAAATGAAGTTGACATTATTTTATGTTTGTTTATGTAGGAGACAACAAACTTAGTGTTGAGAACTATTACAATAGGAGTGTTGAGACAATATTACTGAAAGAAAGTAATATTGTCACCAAGGTACATATTAACGTACTTGCGAGTGTCAACATAAAATACGTTAAGTCTCACCATGTATGTTCGCTTGTTAATCACGCCTTTAAGTCTCAACACTCCTATATTTTCTAATCTAACCTAAAGCGGTTGACTCTAGTAATTAATCGTTCACTCTAGATGAGTTTTGATACTAAAATATGACAAATAAACTTGACATACCAACGCCCTTTACTGGGTTCAACCGAGCAATATCTCACGATATGGAGACAAACGAATTAAAAATAACTCTTGATTCCAAGTTTCAAAATCACAATATCCTAGACATATTCAAAGATAAATGTTGTTGTTGACATTTGAATAACAAAGATTTAAAAGGAAAGCTAGTATATAATCAATTTGAACATATTCACAAAGATGATGATATGTTTTCTCTGCCTTATGTATGCTTTTACTCTTTGGTTAGATATGAAGTTTGGAGCACATATATCCTTTCTCAGTCATAAATCACTTGTTTACTCCATATATTTCCATTTTTGTCACAAAATGACAAAGAAACGAATAACAAAAGAGCAACTGGAAGTGATCTTCAAACAGCATAAGAACTTGTACAACCTATATGAGTTAAATATGAAGGTTTTACATACTATTAGATAAAAAATACTAAAATCGAAACTACAAAGTAATCTTGTTTTAGTATGTTATCATGAAACAATTGACCGAGCAACCGAACAATTTTCCCTTTAGTCGAGATTGATCACCATGGGCGGAAGGTTAACAAAATTAAAATTTAAAACACACAAGTTTAGAGATACTTACTTCTCAAAGAAAACACTACTTTTCATTAATCAAAATCTTCCTTAATTATCAAAACATGGGCTCTTTATATAGATACTCCTTACCAAATTAATAACCATATATTTTCTTTAATTATTAAAAATACTTATTACCTTGTCTAATATTGTCTAATAGATATTTTCTAAACTAATAAAAAACTAATATAAATACTATTAGACACTTCTAAATATTACCTAAATAATAAAAACGAAAATATCTTAATCAATTAAAATATTATTTGCTAAACAATAATAATAAATTAAAAAAATAATAACAACAACCGTGTATATTTTCTTTCCCTAAATACTCCACCAATCAACCAATATATTTTATTACAATCCGAACCGATTTTGTATGTATAATAGCTTTGCTCAATGTAGAAATCCGGATTCATGTAGTACACAATTCAATATGGAAAACAAAAAAGAAAAATCAACTTTTGCTTTTGAAAGTCTCCTTAAACATAGATATTAAGCGCATTCCAGGGAAGCATCTTATGAAATTATGTTTCCAGCTTACTCATCATAAGTCTTCCAGAGATTTGAAAGGGTCCATTAGCTGATACCAAAATCTGCAGTTATTACTCTGCGCTGTGTAATCTCACGGATCTTTGCCAAGTCTTCCTTAGTCAGTTCCCAGTCGTGAATATGTTCAAATTTTTCCCTCATTCTATCTTCACTAAAACTTTTCATACAAGAATCGCACCTTGTTCGTAAACCCATCTCATACTAACCTGATCAGTAACACAAAATGTAAGCAAAAAAATTTAAACTTTGAATACATTTGATGCATGCATGATATATGCGTTCCACCAACCTGGCAACAGATTTTCCTCTGGCCAAAGCAATTTGCTTAAGCACCTCAGATCCCATAACTGCATTGGCCCATGACGTTCCGTTGGATCCCAAAACCGAGAATGCAATGACAAATATATTGTTGGCCTTGCAATACTCTATCAGATTCTTTGTTGGAAAGCGGGTTCATCTCCACCTTACTCAACATTACAAGAGTTTAGTGAAGTAGACTAATTTCTATCAAAACTTTGAAATACAAGAAGTTTTTACTCACTTGATTCACAGCTGGAGGGATGTTGGCCACCGCCATCAATTCCTGAAGTTTTTGGAGGAGAAATTGCTGACACCCGATAGACTTAGTGAGGCCAAGGTTCAGACACTCTTCCATGGCTGCCTATACACACCTGTAGTCCATTGCAAAAATTTCATCCTCTGGTATGTCCATAGTTACCTTCTGGCTTCAGCTACACGGCCATGGTATCAGGTATAGATCCAATAAACTCAATTTGAGATTCCTATCATTACACAAAAACAATTTGATTTTTCTAATTTTTTTTTTTTTTTAATATATATAGTTTAAGAACTCTAGGTGTCAGTAGGCATTTACAAGGCTTTGCTGCACCAAATTATTGTTTACCTCAAGGAATTCTCAAGAGCGAGTCGGACACGATTGAGTGAGCATCAGCGCTCCAGAGCATGGAACTGATGAAGAGTTCATCTCTAGATTTGATTAGGCCAAGTTGAAGTGCTTCAGCTATAGCTTCGCCAAGAACCTCTTCAGTTCCGTATGCAGTACCTGTATCGAAGTATCTGTAACCCACTTCTATCGCTTTCAATACGCCAACCTCTCTTTCAGACGGTTTACCAAATGTTTCAAATGTTCCCATACCTAAAACAGGCATCCTCCTGCCTGAGCTCAGAGTGATTACAGGCACACCGCTCTCCATTTCTTCTCTTTCTTTTTCTCTCTCTCTCTCTCAATGACTAACTACACACACACAACATCCATATACATATAATAACTCACAATGTCCTTGCAAGAAATGATAACAGCCAACAGGTCAGGAGTCCACCAGTGCTTCAGCTACTAACAACATTTTATATTTTGAATTCTGATATGATTCGGCTAATAAAATCAAGAGCAAAATCTATCATGGAGGAATGATATCACATGGGGGAGCCCAGGTGAAGCACGTGGGAGTTCCACTGAAGTATATACTGTGTCTGTGAACTGTATTATAGTGTTTTATTGCTTTTTTTTATCCTAGCGTTTTTCGGCCACTCGAAGGAACGAGGCCAACAATAAAACAAAATAATAGGGTCACCAAAACTAAATTGAGTTACCCCTTATCATAATTTTCGTAATGGCAAAATTGCCCTCAACACCCGGTTGATAAGCTACACATTCGGAAGTTAGTGTACATTTAGCTTATGTTAGTGGTCTTTGAAGTTTTTTTTTTTTCATTTTCGATTTGCAGTAGCTGGTGGAACATAATCCCGTAGATAAAAATCTATTTTACCTACCGATTATAACTCATTTCTTAAGAAATGATGCAGACATCAACAAGAATCATAAATAAATGATTGTTATCTACCGATTATTCTTGATTCAAAAAAGAATTCAATTTCTCTGTACTAAAAATTAAAACACAATCACTAAATAATGAACACACTTTCTCACTACCGATTATGGTAGTACCAAAAGTCCCAATTGAAGAATTTCTTTCAAAACTCGTTTTGAGGCCAGATATAACGGGAAGTTTAATTAACTTAAAATACTCCAATAAGGTACTCATTCAAACAAAGTCAAAAAGGATATCCAACCGTGTTACTAGATGAAGTTGCAACGTGTTTCACTAAGAGATCGCACCTATGTTGTAAAAGGCGAACGAAGTCGCGAGTGCAGAGCTACCGACAACCCTAAATTTCCTCGTTTACGGTGGCCTTAGTCCCTAATTCCCTACCTCGTGGGAATTTTAGGAAACCAATAACTAGACCCAAATTAGTTATTAGATTTTTTCTTTTTTATTATTTTTCTAATTATCAATAACCTATTAATCTTTACAAATTAACGTTATTCTCCTAAAATTTAAACTCTTCGGTCCATATTTGATAACATTGATGAATAATATTCTCATAAGCATTCATGTGCAATTCCTAATTTCAGCAACTGGAAAATATGGAAACATCAGCAATAGTCAATGATAAATACATGGAAACATCATTAATATGGTAGATAATAAACTATTATCTACATCATCCTCAATTAGCAATAGAAGTACAAAAACTTCATTAATTAATTTGGAGATAATAGTTTTTTACATATCAACTTCATCCTCTCGGTGGTTAAAATATGGGAAACTTCATTCATAGCGTAGATACAAGTATCATGGTAATATTAACTCATGGAGGTACGGATAATGAATGATCAAAGTATGGAAACTTTATATATAATGAAATACAAATGAGGTAGTTCGGACAGCATCATTCATTTAACCTATTCCAAAACCGCACGGGCAGAAATAAGGTGGGCCTCACCCTTCTAGAAAAAATAGGAGGTTCCATCATGGTGTTTGTGTGTTCAGGGGTTTATCGAAATCAATAAACCAAAACATATTCGATTATCCCTTTTCTTTTAAACCCAAAACATCCTTAATAACATTTTTAA
The DNA here is from genome assembly GCA_023531295.1 of Papaver armeniacum. NCBI lineage: Eukaryota > Viridiplantae > Streptophyta > Magnoliopsida > Ranunculales > Papaveraceae > Papaver > Papaver armeniacum. Next base: position 701 of record JAJJWW010012036.1, on the reverse strand, counting down.
AACAAGATTATTTGTAGTTTCGGGTTTTAGTATTGGTGTGGGTGCATATAGATGAATAAACGTCCCATTCAAATGGATTTTGGATGCACAAAAACACTATTAGGTGGTAGTGGCTGAACCACTATTCACAACCCTATATTAACAATTTGCTCAACTATAGAAACATATCCTTACCATGTCTTCCACACTTTATCCGGCAGTGGACAGTGACAAACCCATATTATTTATAATCAGTACATAAAAATTGATTTATTAATTATGAGGGAGGTTCCCCTCACATACTATTATGCAATATCTCACACTTTGGGCTCATTTTCGCTAATAAAACCAAAATATAATCGATTTGAAGTTATTTTGGGGATATGTTCCTCTTACTAAAAGTTCTACATGCCTGCAAAAATGAGCACAATCAAAGTATAAACTCACTTTGTCCTAAGTCTTAATTTGGGGACGAGAGTAAATCTGATCTGATTTTCAACTAGCTCATTTTCAATGTAGTAGATGAGGTATTATTTCATCTCGGAATACGCTCATTTTTGGTAGGTATGTAGAACTTGCAAGAGGAACATACTCCCAAAATATTAACTTCAAATGCTATACGGTTTGGTTTTTTGTTCTAAAATAACGCTTAACGTGTGAGATAAATGTGATAATAAAAGTGTGAGGGATCCTCTCATTAACTATAACCTATTTCATAACCC
>JAJJWW010012035.1:0-98276 GCA_023531295.1 Papaver armeniacum | reverse complement strand
ATACCCCTAAGGCTTAGTCCTATGGGCTAGATATTTAGTGCTAGATTGGCCATCCACGCCGAGATAGGGCAACCTCCTAACCTCCCTATGGGATGGCCAATCTAGCAATAAACGCCTAACTGCTTAGAGCTTTAAACGCCTAATCATTCGCGCTTACCACCTCTCTCTCCCTTCTTTTTCTCTCTCTTCTCTTTCTCTCTCTCTTTTTCTCCCTCTCTACGCTTCTCTCTCCCTCCTTTTCTTCTCTCTCTCCTTCTTTTACTCTTTTTTTCTCCCTCTTTTCTTTTTCTCTCCAGAAAAAATCATCAAACGCTGAACCATTCGGCGTTGAGACAACTTTTGAGCTGCCGCACCATTCAGCGTTTCAATCTCGCCGATAGTGCGACTGCGAGCAAATGCTAGGAGAGAGAAGTAGCCAGATTGAATGTTAACTTTTTTCCCACACTATTTTCATGATTTGCAACACTTTTGGCCAATCTAGCAGTCCAATCTAGCCCATATGACTTAGCCTAACAAAATTTTACACCCAGCCTAGAAATCTTGGCTCCATCCCAAGAAAAATAATTATATTAAGAATGAGACTTTGGCTCTGCCCCAAGAAAGATAATTGTATTAACCTTGTTTGGTAAAATTCATGATTATTTATTCATGATTATAAATAATCATAAATAGATAAATGATTTTAGTATCATTTTTATAATAAATTTTCACAAACACCTTTCTCAAATAATTGATTATCTTTGAAAAATTCCCTATAAAAGGAGAGTAAAACACTGATCTAGGATTTTTGTTTTCTAAGTTCCCTATTGTTCTTTTAACTCTCTCCTGATAGTTTTGAGAAAATAAGAAGAAAAAAAAACCAACTCAATTTTATTAAAGAAAATAATTGACTATAATAATTTTTAAAAACAGCTCTTTTCTGTTTCTGAAAATAATGGATTTTCTCAATTATGATTAATATAATCAGGGGCGACCCCAAAAGAATTAGGGGCGACTTTTTTATTCCCAACCATATACAACGTTAAGGGATGTCCTAAAGGCTACTAGAATTCGTTAATGCCCTTATATAATCGGAAGTCATTTTGTGTCTGATTGTTCATACTGAATCGGGAGTTAAGTAACTCAAAGATACTACCGATTAATATATATGTGCCAAAGGCTTGTTCAATTTTTCTATCACAATCGGGTAGGAACATGAACCTCACTAGACTACTGATTGTTAAAATATAGAAATAAGAAATCTTAAGAATTTTGCCATATTGAAATTTGGGGCTACTATATAATCGGACAAAAAATAAAATGTCTAAGCTACCGATTAGGAAAGTCGACAAATTCAAAATTTATAGAATTTTGGTTAATTGAAATTTGGGGCTACTTAAAAATCGGTAGCTAATGAGATGGTATTACCTACCGATTATATTGTTTGACCGATAAAACCAATTTCAACCTAAATTCATTTCATTTCATTTCTTTTCAACTAAAACTCCTCTTCTCTCCTCTTCCCTTCCGATTGCAGAGAGGAAAAAATTTCCCCTCGTTCAACTCCGCTTCAATACATCGTTATCGTTAATCGTCGAATCGAATCATCGTCGATTATTCTCTATAAAGATGAAAGATAAGGAACGTAAGAAAGCTAAAACCAAAAACGTGTATTGCAGTGACGATCCACACATTGGACTGCATGCCCGTAATAAAGAGATTCTCACTGAAGAACACGAACAAGGTAAAGAAGATGAAGTCCCTGATGTAGGTGATTCTGATAGCCAAACTCTCAAGCAACTTTAAATGGCCCCGATTAGGTAAGATTCTACCATTTTTTTGGTTTCTATTGCTTCAATTCGTCGAATCCATGATTATTTTTTTTAGGGTTTTCGGTTATTACCCATATTCGGTAGTTTAGTTATTGTTTTAAACTTCCGATTATGGTCAAATTCTTCATTCCACAAGAACATTGGTCATATTCGGATGCTAAAAATTTAGGTTTCCTACCGATTAAAGAACGTTTTTCATTATTGAATCCTAAATCGACCATAATCGGAAGTTAAATGTGTTTTTTCCTTCTGAATATACGAGGCTCAACCACTTTAGTATTTTCTTGACACAAAATGATGCATATTCGGTAGGCTTTAGTTTTGTATGGCTACCGATTGTTATGTATCCGGTAGGATTTACTCTTTTTTGACTTTCGATTATGTGTATTCGGAAAATTATGTCAAAATATAGCTTCCGATTATAATGTATAGTTTAGGTTGTTTTTTTTTTTTTTTTTGATAAATTCGGACACCAAAAAATTTTCATTTGTTTCCGATTATTTATATTCGGCCGCTTATGTTGAACTGAAACTTCTGATTATGAATAATTGGAGGATAATGGTTAATTCAATCAACCGAATATGTATATTCGGGACTTTGGATTTAGATTAACTTCCGATTGTGTAGTTTGGTAACATATGTTTACTAACCTATTGTACTTTCTTTAGTTGTTTAGGGATAGGCGAGGTAAAAAAGATGAAGATGCAATTGTCTCAGATAGTGCAAGGATGGAAAGGCGTAAGAACTTGACAGCTAGTGCAAGGAGAGCTAGGACTGTTAAACCCCTTCAAGTGCTCAAGATGAAACTCAACAAGGCAGTCAAGAAGGTGTTCAACCAACTGCCCCTTAATCAGAACCAGATCAAGAAGGTGTTCAACCAAGTGCTCCACAATCACAAGCTGAAATTCAACCTAGTGTTCAACTAGAAGCACCAGAAGATAGAGTACCAGAAGTAGGAAAACCTAGTGGTGCGCAAGAAGAAGGAGAAGCCGAAAAGAAAAATCCTCCTCGAAAGAAAGCGAAACACCTTGTCCCACAAGAACTGAAGGTGAAGGATATTCCAAAAGGCGTAATCCTTGGGCTGCCAGAGGATGGAGGACAATTGATATTTGTGTTAGAGCACTGCTCGGTCGAACTCGCATGTGTTGCTATCTCAAGCATGTTTGTCAATGTTAGTGATCAAAACTATAAGTCTTGATTTCTAGTCTACTATAGCTAAGTCTCGGACTAGGATAAAAAGTGTAGTTGAGATCAAGAACTCCATGGAGATCATCATACAAGACGAAGAACTACTCAAGGAACTGGTGGAACTTCATCGACTAAAAGCTATGTGGAGACTTGAACTTATCTATCACTCAAAAGTTTATCTACTCTATCTCCTATCTTGAGACAATAGTCGTATTGCTATATAGACTTTGATTATACACATTTGATATTTCGAGCCGAGTTTATCTCGCTTATCTATTTCTCGAAATATGTCTTGGTAAGCTTTCGCTTTAGCCAAGTTCATCTTTACCTAGTGACGAAAGTCATGTTATGTTTCAATCACTTGAAAATGGCTTTGACGAAAAATGGTTTGTGAATAACAACTATATAACGTCCTCTAAGAATGTTTCAATGATTGAAATGAGAGTTTATATTATATAACCATTGTTGGATATAAACATTGTATGGTAACACATACATGTATAAGTCCTTATTCCTTGAACCAAAGTCTCATGACTTTGTCGCTCGAAACCGGAACAGAGTCATAACCCAGTCCGCGTATTGTCGGAGGTTCTCTTCCTGGAAAAAATCTGGAGTTTGTGAACTATTTACAAACTTATTCCGGGGACTTAAGTCCGCGTATTTAGGTTGGTTATTTTCTAAAAACGATTATTCGTGAACTTATACTTATATTAACTAAGGAATGCAAGTTTGCAAACCGTGGCTATAAAGTTCATGAATCGATTCGAGTGAATCAAATCGTTTTTTCTTCGATTGTGTCTTGTATACTTCTATAAGATTTAAGCAATTGAACAACTCTATAATTAGTTCATTTGAGTCATTTGAACTAGTTATGGTAAAGAAGAATATGGTTAATATGGAAGTGCTCATATGGCTAACCATTTGGTTAACTACTATTGAACCAACGGATGTACATCTTTGGGTACGATTATACAAACCTAAAAACATGCATTTCATTTGTGTGTAACAAGCTAAGTTTTCTATCTCACGGTTGAAAGATATTAGCTTGAATCTAATCAGGTTTTCATCTAACGGTGAATATTGAATGCTTTGTTACTAAGCTAACATTGATTGCAAACCCTGATTTGAAAGACTATATAAAGGAGAATTCTAGCAAGTGGGAAACCTAATCCCCACACCTCCTGTGTGATACTAGTTGTATGATCTAGAGTCGATTCTCCTTTAACCTTAGGTTTCTACCGAGACCCTGTAGGTTAACGACTTGAAGACTTCATTGGGATTGTGAAGCCAGACCGATACTACTTTCTTGTAGTTGTGTGATCCGATCTTGTTGTTTCTATCGTATTGAGTACAATCGTAACGATTGGCTTGAGATTGAAATCTCCGATAGGCAAGATATAAAAGTAATCACAAACATCTTCGTCTCATCGTTTGTGATTCCACAATATCTTCTTTCGCCGCGTCGATTAAGATTATTGTGAGGTGATTGATAATATTAGGCTGTTCTTCGGGAATATATGTCCGGGTTATCAATTGGTTCCTGTTAACCTTGATTTATCAAAAGACGGAACAAAAATCGTAGGTATTTCTGTGGGAGACAGATTTATCTATTACTGTAGACTTTTCTATATGATACAGATTTGTTTATTCAAGTCTTCGACTTTGGGTCATAGCAACTCTTAGTTGTGGGTGAGATCAGCTAAGGGAATCAAGTGCGTAGTATTCTCATTGATCGGAGGCGTAAGGAGCATAACCGTACCTTGGATCAAAGTGAGATTGATTGGCGTTCAACTACAGTCCAGACCGAAGTTAGTTTGTAGTAGGCTAGTGTTTGTAGCGTCTTAATACAGTGTGTGTTCAATCTGGACTAGGTCCCGGGGTTTTTCTGCATTTGCGGTTTCCTCGTTAACAAAACTTCTGGTGTCTGTGTTATTTCTTTTCCGCATTATATTTTGTTATATAATTGAGATATCACAGGTTGTGCGTTAGATCAATCAATTAGAATATCCAACCTTTGGTTGTTGATTTACATTGATTGACACTTGGATATTGGTCTTTGGTACCATCCAAGTTATCTCTCTTGTATTTAATCAGACTCGCAGATTTCTATTTGCTTGAGTAAAAATTAAATCGAGGGATCGAGAGATAATAACTATTTGATATACTTTCAATAAGATTGAGTCTAGTTGATTCTATTAAAAGTATATTGGAGTTAGTCCATACATATTGCTAAGCGAAATATTGGGTGTGGTTGTTGTACCCCCGCTTTTTCAATTGGTATCAGAGCAGGCAAACACATTAAAGACCTCATAAGTCTGTGTTTGTAGCGATCTGATATGGACATAAGTGTTATCTTAAAAAAAAAAAAGCACCACCAGATCCAGGGATTCCATAAATTACTTCCATGTCTGATTTATTTAAATCCATAGAAGAAAATTTGTGTAAACCTCCACCAGGTTTAAAATCCCTTGAAGTCTTTTCAGGGCTTGAAAAGAAACTTGAAAGCTTATCTTCTGATGTTGAGTTATTTCTCCAGAATGAACAAGATTCTCTTGACAAGCTAAATTAAGTTATGATGAATAACATTTATGTTGAGATCGACATTGATTTGCTAATCAGTGAGAGCATTGCTCCTCCTCTGTGTAATCCAACTAGTTTTAACAAACTGAACGGATTACAAGAAGAGTCTAAATCTCAGTTATCTGAGTACATCACCTCAAAGGATGAATTTATTCATTACCCAAATACTTCGTATCAAGATAGTAGTAGTACCTTCTCTTATAAAGAAGATAGGTTGTCACTTTTTGTCAAAAAAGTCTCACCTTGCAGTACTGAAAACTATATACTGAAGTTACGTTACTTAAGTCGGAACAAGAAAAACAGAAAAACAAACTTCTTTGTTTTTCCTTAAAACTCGAGGACACACGGTAAAAGGCAGGGTCTTGGAGTTCTCTTGCTACTAGAAAATATGAAAGTTGTTGGAAAGAAGATCTCTCTTGGTGTTATGATGTGCAAGATTTACTTTTGTACTTACAAAAATTACTCGAAACAAATATATGTTGAGCTATTGCTCCTTGTTTGTACCAAACGAGTCCTTTACTTGCACATGTGTGGTTCGCATACGTCAAACCCAGAACCTCTTCACGGACGAATCTCTATTCTGGACGTGTCAAAATGGTTCCTATGACACATGAAAGAGAAGAGAATCTCTTCAGTTTTATCATTCTTCTCTTTGTTCTTCTCTGTTCGAAAACGCAAGAGAAACCCAAACAGCTCTCATACCTCTGCTCTATCAATTTTTTTGTTCCCTAACCAAATCAAAGTTGGTTTGTACCGTTGATCTCAGGAGAAGCTCCTGTACGCTGGGTCAAGAGCAGTTTCTTTGTTTGATGATCAAGTAGTGTACTACCATTAGGAACAGTTCGTAAACCAAGTAAGTTCTCTAACTCTTGCTCTGTATCTTATCATTAAATATGGCACATAGAAGAGTTTGTCATGCTGGGAGTTCGAGTGGTCAAGCAAGGGATGAATCGTTCTACGATCCTAGTATATGTGCTAGGTTTGTTAATCATGTTGCTCGTGTACTCTATTTGGAGTTGTTGATGGTGGTTTTTAAACAAAGGGTAAAATCGTAAAACCCCAAATAACCTAATGTCACCGGTGACACATTTATTAGAACATTTAATGCATGTAGTCAGTAATTAATAGGGGGTATTTTTTCAAATTAGGGTTACAACGAACAAAATCCTAATTCCCCTCCATGCCAAAGGCAAATCATGCCAGCCACTCCTAGCCCAAGCTAGCTGCGCCATGCCAAACGCACCCTGCCTTGGCAACAGCTATGCTAGTCACACCAAACGTGTCAAAGCATGCCAACCATGCTAGCCGCACCTCCGTGCCAATGGCAAATCATGCCAGCCACACCTAGCCCAAGCTAGCCGCACCTCTATGCCAATGGCAAAGCATGCCAGCCATACCAAACGCGCCAAAGCATGCCAACCATGCTAGCCGCACCTCCGTGCCAATGGCAAATCATGCCAGCCACACCTAGCCCAAGCTAGCTGCGCCATGCCAAACGCACCCCGCCTTGGCCCTAGCTATGCTAGTCACACCAAACGCGCCAAAGCATGCCAACCATGCTAGCCGCACCTCCGTGCCAATGGCAAATCATGCCAGCCACACCTAGCCCAAGCTAGCCGCACCTCTATGCCAATGGCAAAGCATGCCATCCATACCAAATGTGCCAAAGCATGCCAACCATGCTAGCCGCACCTCCGTGCCAATGGCAAATCATGCCAGCCACACCTAGCCCAAGCTAGCTACGCCATGCCAAACGCACTCGCCTTGGCCCTAGCTATGCTAGTCACACCAAACGCGCCAAAGCATGCCAACCATGCTATCCGCACCTCCGTGCCAATGGCAAATCATGCCAGCCACACCTAGCCCAAGCTAGCCGCACCTCTATGCCAATGGCAAAGCATGCCAACCATACCAAACGCGCCAAAGCATGCCAACCATTCTAGCCTCACCTCCGTGCCAATGGAAAATCATGCCAGCCACACCTAGCCCAAGCTAGCCCGCGCCATGCCAAACGCACCCCGCCTTGGCCCTAGCTATGCTAGTCATACCAAACGCACTGGCATGCCAACCATGCTAACCGCACCTCCGTGCCAATGGCAAATCATGCCAGCCACACCTAGCCCAAGCTAGCCGCGCCATGCCAAACACACCCTGCCTTGGCCCTAACTATACTGGTCTCGCCACGCCAAGCCAAATACCCTTACCTTGGCCCTATCCGCGCCATGCCAAAGTAGCGTCCGCACCTAGGCTTGCAAACCATGCAACCTAGGCCAAATTGGCCACGCATGCCATTGGCACATGCCAACACGCTCGCTTGTAGCTTTTTCTACCAAGGCGCGACCCAAATTGGCCACGCATGCCATTGGCACCTGCCAACACGCACCACTGGTAGCTTTTCCTACCAAGGCGCCCACATGCCATTGGCACATGCCAACACGCTCGTCGGTAGCTTTTCCTACCAAGACGCGACCCAAATTGGCCACGCATGTCATTGGCACATGCCAACACGCCGCCGGTAGCTTTTTCTACCAAGGCGCGACCCAAATTGGCCACGCATGCCATTGGCACATGCCAACACGCCGCCGGTAGCTTTTCCTACCAGGGCGCGACCCAAATTGGCCACGCATGCCATTGGCACATGCCAACACGCTCACCGGGTAGCTTTTCCTACCAAGACGCGACCCAAATTGGCCACGCATGTCATTGGCACATGCCAACACGCTCGCCGTAGCTTTTCTTACTGTGCCACGGCCCTAATGGCCGAGCATGCCATTGGCACATGCCAACACGCATCGCTGGTAGCTTTTCCCACCAGGGCGCGACCCAAATTGGCCACGCACGCCATTGGCACATGCCAACACGCATCGCTGGTAGCTTTCATACCAGGACATATCCCTAATGGCCATGCGTGCCATTGACACATGCCAAACGCACACGCTGGTGGCCTAACTTGCAAACCGTGCAACCTACCACCAAGGCATTACATACACGCCATTGGCACTTGCCAAACACGTCACTAGCGGCTCTGGCATTTCCACTTACACTCAACATACAACCTACCACCAAGGCATTCCGCACATGCCAAACACACACGCTGGTAGCCTAACTTGCAAACCGTGCAACCTACCACCAAGGCATTCCACACACGCCATTGGCACATGCCACACACGCCACTAGCAGCTCTGGCATTACCACTTGCACTCAAGGTGCAACCCGCAACAAAGGCATTCCGCACATGCCAATGGCACATGCCACACGCGCCACTAGCAGCACCATTTGCACTCGAGATGCAACCAACACTCGAGACATCAACACAAACTGGGGGATACTTTCCAGGGTTTTAGTTTGGTCACACAGCTTACGCAGCGTACACTACGCTCACATTAAGAAAGCGTGAAAAGGAATAAAGCGTCAAATAAATGAGGAAATAATGGTGAAAACGTTTTCACCCATAAACACCATGCGGTTACCACCTCCTCCCATTATTTCACCATTTACTCTCTTCCTTCATGAGGCTAGGGTACGTTTCAATATCGACTTGTATAAATAGGTCTTACCTATTTCCACCCAGACAACAAGTCTCGGCCAGAGAAAAATACAATACTCTCGTAAAAGGCAACTTTGCAAGCTATCCAAAAAAGCTTTCATCTCTTGCAAGCTTCCTAAGTTTCACTTCTCTGATACAAGTCGAGACACTACTCTCCTGCACTATTCGGACTCACACCTTTCTTTGCTTCCTCCCAAATCAACCCTTCTCCTCCACTTTGTGACCGGCAAGTCCGGAACGGCCATTTCTTGGTTTAGGCCGGACTTGTACAGATTGATCTCTCGAATCTATAAAGTGCTCACGTGTAGCACATTTATTTAGGGTTTAAACCAGCTTTCTCACTCACCTACCGAATTTACCGAAATCGGCGAAACGATTTTCACCTATAAACAATTGGCGACCACAATGGGAGGATTGATCTATCGGCTACAATGTCGATCGCCGATCTCGTTCTTCACCCGATGTCAAGATGGTAGGGGAAGGCGACTCAATCCGACTCAACTGCCAGACAACCTGTTACCGCTTGTTAAAAACTACACCAAAAACCTGGGACTCGTCAAGATGCTACCCGCGATTGGGGACTTGCGACTCAATCCGACTCAACCGCGTACAACCTGTTACCAGTTGTTAAAACTACACTAGAAAACTGGGACTCACAAGATGCTACCAGCGATTGGGGACTTGTCAAGATGCTACCAACAAAGCCGCCTTTTACATGGAGAGGGGCGTGTTCCCAAAAAACCTCTGGAGTGAGTAAAATTAGACTGGACAAGATATACCATCTATTTTTAGGTTCTTAGTAAAACCGTCATACTATTGCGTCTTGTGCCTATTGCTAGCATACACTTGCATAAAAGCAATATTCCTTTCACAAAACATAATCAGAGTTATATTATCAAAACCATTCATCCCAGAAATAATCCAATATCCTCAAAACCTACCAAATTGTCTACCAAAACCAGTAAAACTTTGAACCAGACATCCAGTATGTCTTTCAAAAAAAAAAAAGAGAAGAAGATGTAGTTGCAGGAAATCCCACACTACACCCCTCACTCGAATTTGTTTAATCAACCCATTTGAAGATGAATAACAATATATTTTATTAATTGTTTTCTTGAAAGGTTTACAAAGAAATGTAGAACAGAGCTAAAGAAATTACAATCACTCTTAATTTTCTCTCTCCTAATGACTTGCTTAACAATTCAAAAATAATCCTCTCTCACAACAAACTTACTCGACCCTTTATATAGGGTATTACACAAAGGATGACAAATAAGTCAGTCCTTTATTTTCGAGAATGACTCGCGAAGTGTCGCGAGTGTTATAAACATTCTTCTTTGCGACACTCCTAAATCTCGCCAAATCTTCACACTTTTCTCATGTTTTAGGCTATCGTCATCCATTGCGTCATTTAAGTCACTTCCCTGCGACGCCTTCGCAACATAGTTGTTTATTACTCTCTCAAAATACCGATGTCGCGATATTCTCGCTCTCTACATCTTGCCTCTTCTCATGTCTTCTCTGCGAAGAAGAGAATGTCATGAGAACCAATTTTTTAAAGTGCCGCAACTGCTCATCTTTATCTCGCGATTGTTCATTTTTACTCGTTTTATTTATGTACGGAATTTATTACAGGTGTTTCTTCTTCCACTCTTTTCTTGACACGTCTCTTTCAACAGTTTATTCTTGACCATTCACGTCCCATCTCGCATTAAATGCATTTGTTTTCTCGAGGATTCTCTCCTCTATATATAGCTTTCTTACCCTTCTCTTTTTCTCTTTATTTTCCCTCTGCAACTTTCATTTAACTTTCTTCTTCCGCAATTTGCGCTACTGCTACTGTAATCCTCCCCTTCAATTCTCTCAATCTTCCATTCCCCATTCATTCCCATACTATATCAATGGCTTCATTGGGTCGTACATATAAACCCCTTTTTGAAGATACTCAAAAGAAATTAAAAGAGAAGGGTTTCATCTTATCAACCATTCCTGATCAAGAATCTTCGTCTATTCTCTCTCGCAAAATCGTTTTCGATCATCAATGTGATGATCATAAAATCATAGTCTCGCTAGGTCAACTCCTCGCAGACTTCCCATTCCTCTATATAATCCCGAGATACCATTATTCTATGAAATCCTTTCTCATGAAAAACTCTCGCGAGCCGTCTATCGCTTGAGTGGCGATCGCATCCGCTTGATGCTTGAATTCGCAAAACCGCTGGCGCTGGTAAAGGATCTTTATATCCTGTTAATGTTAGAGATCCTAACTTTGCAAATTTGGAGATAGTCCCTGAGAAGTATATTGTAGAAAATTTCTTTGCGAATTATGCAGTAATAAACATGAGAAATGATAAATCTCGCTGGGGCGCTCGACTGAAAAAAATAGATAATGTTTCCGATGACAAGCTGCTTATGCATGACATTGATTGGCATTCGGGCAATAATAGTACTCCCCGCCATTCTAAAGATGAGAAGTGGTGGGTTGTTCCTTTATTTTTGAGTGGACCTTACATCGCAGGTTCACATGTTCTCCCTGCACATCTCATGAATTACCATCCTTGGGAGTTTAAGTGGCCTGAGGAGACAAAAGAGGTATACTTCCTTTCTTCAATTTCGCTTTGCGACATCTTCTTCCTCTTTTATTTATTAACTTTCAAAAAATTTAGATCACCAGAATGAGAAAGAAATATAAAGAAAATCCAAAGCCGAGTACCCTGGCGATACTTCGATCGCTCACGGATGAAGTAAGAAACATTTTCTTTTGTTATTTTAAACAATATTTTTGCCTCTGCTTTCTTATCTTCATGCGTATGCGAAGGTTGAAATTGAAGAAGCTTCAAGTCGCGAAGGCTAAAGGAAAGGACAAAACTACTTTTCGCAAGGACAAGTCTTCTGCTCCGCTTTCTAAGAAACGGAAAACCCATCTCTCTTCTTATTGTAGTTCTCAAATAGACGAGAACTCTGACGAAGATGAAAATGAGATTGGTACTTCTTCTGCGAAGGAGAATCATTCAATCACCTCTCGCTATGGCGCAATTGTCTAGTATCTTTTCCGATTCTATGCAAGGATTGGGAGATGAGCATTTAATCACTACTTGCGAAGCTCTCGCTAAGATTTGCGATGCCCCACTCGCCGAGGATAATGAGTCTTTTCGCGGGGTTTCCCGAACAAAGGACTTCTAGTTTCTTAAACGCTCCGAATGCTTTGGTATGTTCGTATCCCTTTATTTCTTTGTGACTTCAATTATAAGCTTTATCTTAATCGTTCCCATATTTCCTTTATAGTCCTGGGAGCTTCTTTTGTCGTTGCCTCGGACCTTGAAAAAAGACACCACAATCTTGAAAAGAAAAATTTGCAACTTAAAGAGAAAATCCGAGAACTAGAGGTTGAAGTGCGACATCTCGCAAGAAAGGTGAAAGAATTAAATGTACTGGAAGTTGAGCTTACTTCTCAATAGAATAGAGTATCTACTCTTCAAAGTGCAAATCAACAGCTTTATGGTATAACAATCTTTACTCCTCAAATCCTTTTTACTTTATCATTTGCTTTTCTTTGCCTGACTTACTATTTTCGCAGACATATATAATCTCTCCAAGAAGCCATTCTTCTCCACTCATTTCCCGAGCCCATGGATGATGATGTCCTTCTTACTCATCTCAATGAATCTCTAAGTAGTTCCTCAAATAAGACTAACCTCCTTCCATTAAAGGATCTTCAATCCAAATATCATCTCTTAGAGATCGAGCATAGAGCTAGTTTAAGTTTAGCTAATCAATTTAAACGAATGTACCTTAATTCCCATAATAAAACCAAAACCTTAAGGAAGAAAATTAGTAATCTCATAGATGAGAAAGATCTCATTACTAACAGAGGTGCACAAGCATTAGCAAAATTTCAAAAGTCTCTTCTCGAAGTACAAATTGAACGAGATGAATCCCTTCGCCAGAATGCCATACTTACTGAGCGAGAAGAACAAGTTCGTTCACTTCTTGTTATAAATAATGATGATGAGTTTGCTTGGGCTGCGAAGGTTCTAGATAATGCCAGAATAACTTAGGTGTTGATGTTAGCCTTCACGCCGAGCATACCGCCTTAGTTAAGGATATGATATCCGACGGAGAAGGTTGTTTATTATACTTTACTCGTTTCTTATTTCCGTAGCATTGTTGCTGTTAAATTGTTAATATATTGTCATATGTTCTCAGAATCCGAGAAAAGACTTCAAACAAGGATTGAAGAACTTGAGTCCGAAAAAGGACAACTCGCACAAGACTTTTCTCTTCGCAACAACAAATATTCTAAGTCAAGAAACAACTCGCAAGCTACATGGCGAACTTTAATAATTATGCATTGTTTTCGCAATCAAACTATTGAGATAGTTTGCAATGATCACAAGATTCCTCTTAGTTCATATCCTTGTCTTCGCGAGAATATTCCTGAAGATACACTTTTCTCAGATGTCTCTGATAGTGATGCTAGCGAAGCAGAAGAATCTGCGAAGAGAATGATGAAATCAAGAATCTAACCAAGAAGATGATTCTTCAAAGAAATAACTTCTTTTTCTTCTTTCGCTACTTGTAATATATATACTCTTTCAATCTTCTTGGATTGTCAAATATGAATTCAATCTTTGTTTTCTTTACTTGCACATATTAATCAAGCAATTCTCTTTTATAATTCGACTAACTAGTATTATGAATGCATAAATTCCTCATATGGAAATGAATAACAAAACTTTATCCTATTCATTCCCATACTTGCCTCTGTTATTCATTTTCAAATGAGAGATTTACCTTTGTTATCTGCTTTTATGAGCATATTGAAGTCGTTATTGCGACAAGATCGCAGAATGTCTCCATAAATGAAGAAATCCGTTAATCTTGCCTTATCGTTTTTGTGTGGTCTTATTTTGCCTTCCTAATTAAAGGTCTTATTTCGCCACCCCTCGTTGCGACAAGATCGCAGGACGTCTTTACATTTTCATGTAATGACCCATTGACCTTGTCTTATCATTTGCTAAGTATTTTTGCCTCTGCAGATATTTTATCCGCGACAATATGACAGCTTAAATACTCTTGCGAGTGTAAAATCCCATGACATTATCGTCTCTGCGACGAAATCGCAGGACGTTTTTACATTTTCATGCAATAACCCATTGATCTCGCCTTATCCTTGCGTCAGATATTGCCTCTACAGATCATTGCACAAATATGACAAGCCTATATTTCCTTGCGAAAATAAAGTCTCATGACATTTGCGTCTTTTGACACTTATCAGCTCCCTAATGGAGGGTGCCGCCCTTATCATCTCCCTGGTTGCCCCTTCAAGGAGGCGTACATCGGCCATACAAGACTAGCTCCTCCCATCCGGTCTTAACAGCAAGCAGTTGTTTTCGCAGCCTCTTATCCCTTATACCTATAGGGCTTATGGTTACGAGACTGCACCCTAAGTGGAGTTTTCTTCAGGCCGAGTGCAGCATGTGCCAAGACTTGTCAAGAGTGGTAAGGAAGTTCCATGCTCCCCGCACTCTTGACTCAACCGTGTACCTCGGCGCCTTGGTCATACACTGACTCCTTGGAAGAGACCCTCGGTCGTCCAACCAGTATAACCTTATATAGTTGGAAATCCAAGGTATCTCTCCCTGGATGGATGTTATTATCCCCAATCTCCATGACTCGGAGTTCCAAGAGCGGTGTAACCTTTTCACTGAGCCATGTCAAGAGATACCCCCTTATATGACGCACTTTAGGTCTTACATTTGCCTCTTACGAAATATTATTCGCGAACTAGGTGTACGCCATAAAGGTTCGTCCCATTCACTCACTCATTCATTTTTGTTAATTCAATTAATCATTCATTCTTGATAATTTCATGTTATTTTACTTGCGATGCTTTCGCATAATTTTGCTTTGTTTGCAACATTCTCTTTTCAACTCTTCAATCGGATTTTCATACATTCTTGATCGCGAGATTCTCGTACATTTCTTCTTCAATTATTATTTCTTCCTCCTACTTTTGATATGCCTCTGTCACTTAATTTTGATAACAACAACTATTCACTTCTTTAGTCTTTTGATCCTACTATTTTCTGTCTCTGCACTATTCAACTGCCTTTATGTATTCACTTCGCAAAGCGTCTTCAACTACCTTTTATTCTTCTTGTCTCCCGACGTGCCTTCGCCACTTAACCTTTGTCACTTCTCGCAATTATTCACTTCTTACACCTTTTACTCCCGCTTCCCTCTGCCTCTCAGTATCATTAAAACCTCTCGAATAGTTCTTTTCCAAGATGCCTTTCAACCGCCTTCATATCTTCACCTCGCAATGTGTCTTCTCTTCTTATATTTATGCTATCTACCATCAATCTTTCTTTTCTTTGTTCCTCTTTTATGTTCTTCTTCCATCCCTTCTTTTTGCGGCTCTCTCTTCACACTCTCCACATCAATCTCATAACATTTTTCCCCTTCTATCCAATCTCCCTTTATAATTCCAACACCACTAGGATGGGGAAACTTTATACACTGATGATACGTTGACGCCACACCCAGAATTTCATGCAACCATGGCCTTCCAATCAATGCATTATAAGGGGACTCCACATCGACCACACAAAACAAGATATCAGTTGACAGTCCTTGCAAAGGTATTCTCATGTGTACTTCTCCTTTGGGCTTGTTCGCGGTACCATTGAAACCATATATTTTGTATGTTGAAGGGATCAAATCTTCATCCTTTCCTCCCATAGTCTTGTAAGTATGGTAAAAAGAATGTTGACCGAGCTCCCAAAGATCGATTAATATTCTATTTATTGCCCAGCAAGTTTCCGCCTCATCATCTTCCCCATCAACAGGTTTTGGATTAATATCCAGTTTTACCACCAACGGGTTATCATGTATTTCTTTACCTTTGGGTATTTCTTCTGCCGAGAAAGAGATAATCTGCAACTGCCACTCTTTTAACTGCGATTTCCTCGCGATGTTCATTACCTCCTGATTATTAACATCCCTCGCAAAAACCCTACTGAGTACGTTATCATGAAAATCTTCAATGGTGCGATATGAATGAACAATGGAGTTGCAAAACAAATTTTTAGCTTTCGCCCCGACTTCTATCATGAACGTTTCTTTTCCCTTTGATGGTGGCGGCGGTAAATGTTGAACTTTCTCTTCGTTTTTCAAAAAGTGATTCAGCTTCCCCTGATCAATCATTCTAAGGATAATTCTTTTGATGTTTCGGCAGTCATTTGTCAGATGTCCATGAAAACGATGGTAAGAGCAGAATTCGTGACTTCTATCACCTGGTGGCGGTTCACTTCCCATGTTCCATGGTGCAGGTATATTCTCCATCAAGAGTATAGCTTCCCATATCTTCTCCACACTAGTATTTAGTGGTGGCATCTTGATTTCTTCCCATACTACTCTATGACGTTGTTGCCCTCCATGATAATTCTGTTTTTGACTTCCATAGGTTTCTTGTGGGTGATCAAGTCTCTGAATTTTATTCGGGCCGCTACGATTGTAGTAGTTTCTTTCTCTTTCAAATTATTCCTGATCTCGGCTTCCCATCGCTACTAATTTTGGTTGTCCATCATCTACCACTTTTTCTTGTTGCCCTTGCGAGGTACTCGCCACTGTTTGTACTAATCTGGGTAACAAACTTGCATTCGCAGCACTTGAACTTGTATTCGCGACTGGGTACGATTCTACTTCATTTTGTCTTTCCTCCAAAGCAATATATTCCTCTTGCAATTCTCTCAATTCGGTCATCGTGATTGTATTCTTGACTCTGAAAACTTGAACATATAATAAGTTGGTTGCGAACATAGCATTTATGAATGATAGTATGAGGTATCTTTCATCCACCCGTCCAGCCATTTCGCTACACATTGTCTTCCATCTTACGGTCAGATGTCTCAAGCTCTCGCCAACTCTTTGTTTTAGCCCAAATACATCTTCAATGCCAGGTCGCGAAGAGTTGTTACTTATATACGCCCCTAAAAATATAGCTTGTAAATGATTGAATGACGTGATTGTATTCCTTGGTAGACCCTCAAACCATTTCAACGCTTCTCCCGTTAAACTCGACGCAAAGTATTTGCACAATATAGCATCATGGTTTTCCCACTGTAGCATACATCTCACGTAAGCCTTGATGTGTTGTACTGCACAAGTTGACCCATCAAAAATGCTAGTTAATGCCGGTAAGTTGCACTTTGGGGGTATTCCTCCTAGCTGCACTTCTAATGTAAAAGGATTTTTCATGACCTCTGCGATAGCTTCATCTAACCTGTCTTCTCCCTCCTTCTCTTCTTTGTTCAATATTCCTCTCATCTCTGCCAATTCTCGCAGAATTTGTTCATTTGCCTCGAATTTGAATTTATCTGGTCTCTTTAATTCTCGCTTCCTCCTGCTTCGTTCGTGTCTACTTTTTTGTATTCTTTCATATTCTTCATTGATATCTCCATTGTTGCGATTTCGCTCGCGCCTCCTTTCTCGATTGTCATGATTATTCTACCGAATCGCCTCTTCTAATTCCCGATCTTCCATTTCTACTCTCAATCTTTCTCTCTCGCGAGCTAGACGCGCTTGTTCAGTATAATGTTTTTCAATGTCATCTTCAATTTCCTTTTGTTTCCTTTGTGTTTCTCTCCCATGTAGTATTCTCCTTCCTTCTTCCTGATTTTCTTCATTAACTGGGTTATTCTCCTTTGAGGTCGCCTATCTTCCTGATTTCCATCATTTTGATCATTCACCAAAATATAACGATTCTCTACTAATTCTCTCTCTTCGCGACCTCCTTCACCAAAATTTAACTCTCTTTCCAAATTTTCTTCATTAACGTTTTCTGCAGGTAATGTTCTTCTCACATTTTCTCTAATCGATCCTGATCTCGATCTATTATTACTCCTTGATCTTCTATTTTGCAACCTCCTATTTTCCATCCTTAATTCGTGGTTTTGCCTTGTTAAATTTGCGCGTTCTTCTGCTTCTAACCGCCTTTCTTCATGTATTGTCTGTCTCAATGCTTCTAATGCTGCAATTTCTTCATTTCCACGAATTGTTTCTCCCATCTCTTCTCGATTTCTCTCTTCTTGTCCACTATTCATCAATTGTTGCACTTCTTCTCTTTCTTCCATAGAATCTGATCTCCATGTATGCACGCTCACTCTATCATAATCGGTTACTCTGTTTAGCGCTGGTTGAATTGGTGGTTGAACTAATGGTTGAATTGGTGGTTGAATTCGACCTTCTTCTTTATTTCTTGCATTTATCCTTGATGGTTCACCTACTTCATTTCTCCTTTCTCCAACTAATCTTCCACTTCTCCTTACGATCGTTGGTTGTTCTGATGCATTCTTTCTTCTAGCCATTTCTCAATTTTAGTAACTTGTTAAAAATTATTCGAGATTTCTTTCTTGTTATACCTGATTCTTCCAATTCACAAGGTTGATCTTCTACTCATCCCTGTTTCTAGCGCATATGTAGTTGCAGGAAATCCCACACTACACCCCTCACTCGAATTTGTTTAATCAACCCATTTGAAGATGAATAACAATATATTTTATTAATTGTTTTCTTGAAAGGTTTACAAAGAAATGTAGAACAGAGCTAAAGAAATTACAATCACTCTTAATTTTCTCTCTCCTAATGACTTGCTTAACAATTCAAAAATAATCCTCTCTCACAACAAACTTACTCGACCCTTTATATAGGGTATTACACAGAGGATGACAGACTAAGATGTCCTTTATTTTTGGAAATGACTCGCGAAGTGTCGCGAGTGTTATAAACATTCTTCTTTGCGACACTCCTAAATCTCGCCAAATCTTCACACTTTTCTCATGTTTTAGGCTATCGTCATCCATTGCGTCATTTAAGTCACTTCCCTGCGACGCCTTCGCAACATAGTTGTTTATTACTCTCTCAAAATACTGATGTCGCGATATTCTGCTCCTACAGAAGAACCTAAATGAAAGTTTAACAGAGAAACATTCAAGGAAAATCATCCAACAGAGGTTTGTTCTTCTTGGAGAAAGTCAACTTTGCATCTTCAAGAGCCGCTCTCTTCATAGTCAACATCTTGGAAAGCTTTTCGAGTTCTACCTCCTGTCGTGCAATCTCCTCGGCGGAAAGGCTTTCGATTGCCGCATCTTTCAACTTTTGGATCTCAGCAAGGCCTTCGACAAACCACGAAGTGTTGAACTCCTTTTCTACGCACACGTCGCGTGGTGCTCCCGATCGGCAATAACGTCTTGAAATGGTGTGACCGGTCACCTCACGCATATCCTCGATGGAAGATAAAGCCTCTTCCACACGCTTAACCAGCGCAAATCGACTAGTGACTTTCTTGGTTGTGGCCATATGTCCGTACTTCTCCGATGATTCGTGTACAATGCCTCATACTTAGCCGGCACGCTGAAGCCGCCAACCAAAGACATGACTCGGATAAGGAACCAAATACGGGGATCAAAATGGCGCATGCAATCGGCCTCACGACTCGCAAAGGTCTTCTTCCATGTCGGAAGCAACCATCAGAGAATCATCCACCGTTTGAACCACATCTGTGCCCGGCGATTGGCTAACTCCCATCCCCAAGTCACCGGCAGCGGTCACCAAAGGCAAGTTTTCGTGTGGCTCCACCCCTGCATCGTCCTCCGAACCGAATCCCTCCTGCGAACTTGAGTTAGACATTTTTCAAAAGAAGAAACAGAAGAAGGAAGAAAAGAAGCGCGAAACTCACCGAACCACTTCCCGAAAAAGAACCAGTGCTACCAGAGGAATCACTCTCACTTGTCGAACTTTCTTCTTTCTCTGACTCATCACCTCTATGAGTAGGCTCGAGCCGCCGAATTCTTCGAAGAAATTGCCGTCTCCCGGCAACGTGCAAGGAAGCGAAAGCATTAACACTACCGAAACCCTGGAAGAAACAAGGCAGATGTTTTCAGCAGAAATTCACGTATTTTGAGACAAACCAACAAGGAAATGACATATACCTGATTATTGGAAGAACTGAAAGACATGAGAGCTGCGGGGGGATCTTTTGAAACCGCCTGGAACCCACCAGCACGATTCTTCGTTCTCCGTTCCTTGGCTGGGGACTTTCCGAGTTGCTAGGCAACTTTCTTTTGAGATCTCTTAACATTGGATACTTCTTCAAAACTGCTGGGGAAGGTTTACAACGAACATTCTCCACCACGCTGCTTACAAAATCTTGGATCATAATAAACTCATCGCACCAGAACTCATTATAGCCAAAGGTCGTCGAAGTTACTCTTCCCATTTGAAAGAAGGAAGGCGGATACCGCTCAAGGGCACTGGCATTGAGGGCGGCACGCAATGAATCCTTAGGAATCACCGAATTTGGTAAGCAAGAGGCACCCTTGATCGAAACCCATGTGACGAGCCGCACGGTCAATATTGTAAGCAACTATATCGGAAAGACCCCATGAAGAAGACGGCATATAACCGGACATGCGGCTTTGAATGAACAAGTTTTCACCAACGCTCAAATTGCCATCAGAAGACAAAGACATGATCAGAGCAGAAGCAAAGGTGTCAATTTGAGTCACCGACCTATGGACCGGCTCCCATGGGCGAAAACTAATTTCATACGACTTATCGAGAAGACTAACCAAGCTCATGCCAACCCTTGGACGCCTGTTCACCCATCGAAGAATCGGAACCCCCAACTCGCGGAATTGAAGACAACGGTTTCGGGGCATACTTCTCAAAGTGTTCCCATAACCAAGCTTGCAGGAAAGCAACGTGCACATATGAATCCACTTCATAAAACCATTCGAAACTTGCATGTTCGCAACAAGGTGATCCAGATGCACATACAGGGAACCAAGAAATAGCTTGCCAATGGGAAGAACTTCGCCTTTTGCCAACTTCACAAAGAATCGCTAGCAACTCGGGTCTTATCTCCTTCTTACCGCAACCGTCGTCAAAAATGTCTCTAGACAACCGGAGAGCCAAAATGCTGCAACGTGAAGATCACCGCTTCCTGTTTAGGTTCCAGCTCGTCCGAAAACCATTGAGATATCCACCAGTCAGTAAAGGCACCTTTCATCCTCTTTCCGGACAGAATCCTTCGACTTCGCAGTGGAGTCTTTCCGAGCGAAATTCCCCAACTTAGCGGCAAGGTCATCCCGCATCTTCCCCTCACTTTCAGATAATTGGATGTTAAGATTCCCAGTTACCGGAAGATTCAGCATGAGAGCCACACTCTCCAAGGAGAAAGTTACCTCACCCCATCTACATATGATCGTATGGGTGTCCGAACACCATCCTGGAGATGAAAGCAACCAAGCCCGGATATCCTTCCTAACTGAGATTTCACCGAGGCTCACCCGCAACATCAATAATCTCGCGCCGAGTCAAGTTGGTATTTATATGCTCCTTACTCACCATGAACTCAACCCATCTCACAAAAGAACGCAATGGGCTTTGACACATCCTCAAATCAATGTTGGAAGAGGAATATACCCCTTTATGAAGACAGAACCGTATGGTGTTCTCTCGGGCGAACCGAACGTGTCTTCTTTTTTCATCTTTCACCACCGGTTAACAAAATTGCCACGAAACCACAGGTGATTTTTCCGAGCAGAGGCAAGTTTTTTGGCGAAGAATTCATCATCCGTGTTCGGTTTGGAACTATGGACATCCTTCGATGAGGCGAAATTCTGTTCAGGGTTCAAGACTATATACGCAATATTTTATATGGGCTCAAGTGCGTCTGCAGTATCATTCTTTGGGTTCAAAATTATATATGGAGCATTCTCTACGGGTTCAAAAATACACACGCGGTATCTTCTTCAGGGTTCAAGACTATATACGCAGTATTTTATACGGGCTCAAGTGCGTCTGCAGTATCCTTATTCGGGTTCAAAATTATATATAGAGCATTCTCTACGGGTTCAAATCTGCACACGCAGTAGTTCTTTCAAGACCGAAATTCATATATGCAATATTTCATACGGGTTCGAAGTCATATGAAGCACATATACAGTATTCTTCTTCGGGATTCATATACAGTATTCTCTACGGGTTCGAAACCGCACACGCAATATTTTCTTCAGTGGTTCAAAATTATACGCAAGATTTTATACGGGCTCAAGTGCGTGCAATATCCTTCTTCGGGTTCAAAATCATATATGGAGCACTTTCCTACGGGTTCGAATAATATATGCAGTATTTCCCTTGGGTGCATACATACAATATTTTCTACAAGAGGCACGCCAAGAAATTATATGCGCAATATCATTGCAAGGATTATAAAGAAAAACGCCTACTCTTAGGGTTTGCACCTACATGAAAAGGGAAACAAGAGAAGACATACCTGGAAGCCGGTTTTTCTTCGTGACTCTGCCGCTAGTAGGAAAGGATGAAAGGAATAAGGTGCAAGATAAGAGAAAGGGATTTTATATATATATGGGCGTGAAGATTCTGAAATAGGGAAGGATTTCCCTTTACCAAAAATCGTGCGGGCTCACGAGGACGCCCAACTTCCCAATGCCGCCCAAGTTGCACCGGTCCCACCAATTGCACCAACTTCCCAAGGACCGCCCAAGTCACGCCAGCTAGCACGCTCAGCTTCCCTACCTTGCGCCAGTCCCACCATCTAGCACACTCAGTTTCCCAACTCGCAATAACTTCTCAATGCCGCCCAGCTTCCTGTCTCTCACGACACTAATTGCGCCAGCCTCCCGATTTGTGCAAAACTGCCAGAGGCAAGGATTCCAAATCGTATTTATAAAAAAGGTCAGACAAGCCTCCTCAATTCTCTTTACAATTTGCTGCTGATAGTTTGTCACCATCTTATGCTTACCTCGCAACAAAGCTCCTATTCCGAGCTAAGCAGGGGACTTAATGTTGATGGTGGTTTTTAAACAAAGGGTAAAATCGTAAAACCCCAAATAACCTAATGTCACCGGTGACACATTTATTAGAACATTTAATGCATGTAGTCAGTAATTAACTGGGGGTATTTTTTCAAATTAGGGTTACAACGAACAAAACCCTAATTCCCCTCCATGCCAAAGGCAAATCATGCCAGCCACACCTAGCCCAAGCTAGCTGCGCCATGCCAAACGCACCCTGCCTTGGCCCTAGCTATGCTAGTCACACCAAACGCGCCAAAGCATGCCAACCATGCTAGCCGCACCTCCGTGCCAATGGCAAATCATGTCAGCCACACCTAGCTCAAGCTAGCTGCGCCATGCCAAACGCACCCTGCCTTGGCCCTAGCTATGCTAGTCACACCAAACGCGCCAAAGCATGCCAACCATGCTAGCCGCACCTCCGTGCCAATGGCAAATCATGCCAGCCACACCTAGCCCAAGCTAGCCACACCTCTATGCCAATGGCAAAGCATGCCAGCCATACCAAACGCCGCCAAAGCATGCCAACCATGCTAGCCGCACCTCCGTGCCAATGGCAAATCATGCCAGCCACACCTAGCCCAAGCTAGCTGCGCCATGCCAAACGCACTCTGCCTTGGCCCTAGCTATGCTAGTCACACCAAACGCGCCAAAGCATGCCAACCATGCTAGCCGCACCTCCGTGCCAATGGCAAATCATGCCAGCCACACCTAGCCCAAGCTAGCCGCACCTCTATGCCAATGGAAAAGCATGCCAGCCATACCAAACGCGCCAAAGCATGCCAACCATGCTAGCCGCACCTCCGTGCCAATGGCAAATCATGCCAGCCACACCTAGCCCAAGCTAGCCGCGCCATGCCAAACGCACCCTGCCTTGGCCCTAGCTATGCTAGTCACACCAAACGCACCGAAGCATGCCAACCTTGCTAACCGCACCTCCGTGCCAATAGCAAATCATGCCAGCCACACCTAGCCCAAGCTAGCCGCGCCATGCCAAACTCACCCTGCCTTGGCCCTAGCTATACTGGTCTCGCCACGCCAAGCCAAATACCCTTACCTTGGCCCTAGCCGCGCCATGCCAAAGTAGCGCCCGCACCTAGGCTTGCAAACCATGTAACCTAGGCCAAATTGGCCACGCATGCCAACACGCTCGCTGGTAGCTTTTCCTACCAAGGCGCGACCCAAATTGGCCACGCATGCCATTGGCACATGCCAACACGCTCGATGGTAGCTTTTCCTACCAAGGCGCGACCCAAATTGGCCACACATGCCATTGGCACATGCCAACACGCTCGCTGGTAGCTTTTCCTACCAAGACGCGACCCAAATTGGCCACGCATGTCATTGGCATATGCCAACACGCTCGCTGGTAGCTTTTTCTACCAAGGCGCGACCCAAATTGGCCACGCATGCCATTGGCACATGCCAACACGCTCGCTGGTAGCTTTTCCTACTAGGGCGCGACCCAAATTGGCCACGCATGCCATTGGCACATGCCAACACGCTCGCTGGTAGCTTTTCCTACCAAGACGCGACCCAAATTGGCCACGCATGTCATTGGCACATGCCAACACGCTCGCTGGTAGCTTTTCTTACCAGACCACGGCCCTAATGGCCGAGCATGCCATTGGCACATGCCAACACGCATCGCTGGTAGCTTTTCCCACCAGGGCGCACGCCATTGGCACATGCCAACACGCATCGCTGGTAGCTTTCTTACCAGGGCATAGCCCTAATGGCCATGCGTTCCATTGACACATGCCAAACGCACACGCTGGTGGCCTAACTTGCAAACCGTGCAACCTACCACCAAGGCATTACATACACGCCATTGGCACTTGCCACACACGTCACTAGCGGCTCTGGCATTGCCACTTACACTCAACATACAACCTACCACCAAGGCATTCCGCACATGCCAAACACACACGCTGGTAGCCTAACTTGCAAACCGTGCAACCTACCACCAAGGCATTCCACACACGCCATTGGCACATGCCACACACGCCACTAGCAGCTCTGGCATTACCACTTGCACTCAAGGTGCAACCCGCAACAAAGGCATTCCGCACATGCCACACGCGTCACTAGCAGCGCCATTTGCACTCGAGATACAACCAACACTCGAGACATCAACACAAACTGGGGGATACTTTCCAGGGTTTTGGTTTGGCGGTCACAACTTGCAGCGTACACTACGCTCACATTAAGAAAGCGTGAAAAGGAATAAAGCGGTCAAATAAATGAGGAAATAATGGTGAAAACGTTTTCACCCATAAACACCATGCGGTTACCACCTCCTCCCATTATTTCACCCTTTACTCTCTTCCTTCATGAGGCCATGGTACGTTTCAATATCGACTTGTATAAATAGGTCTTACCTATTTCCACCAGACAACAAGTCTCGGTCAGGAGAAAAATACAATACTCTCAGAAAAGGCAACTTTGCAAGCTATCCAAAAAGCTTTCATCTCTTGCAAGCTTCCTAAGCTTTCACTTTCTGATACAAGTCGAGACACTACTCTCCCAGAATTATTCTGGCCTCACACCTTTCTTTGCTTCCCTCCCCAAATCAACCCTTCTCCTCCACTTTGTGACCGAAGCAAGTCTGGAACGGCCATTTCTTGGTTTAGGCCGGACTTGTACAGATTGATCTCTCGAATCTATAAAGTGCTCACGTGCAGCACATTTGTTTAGGGTTTAAACCAGTTTCTCACTCACCTGCCGAATTTACCGAAATCGGCGGAAACGATTTTCACCTATAAACAGGAGTATAAGATTAAAATACCAATTTTTGAAAAATATTATGATGAGTCAGAAATTAAGGTACCTGGTTTATCTGATTTTTTTCAAAAAACACTGCTGGGGTATTATTGATAAACCTATAGGAACTTCCCGTGTTGAGATGACTGCATAATTTTATGTTAATATTCATAATCCAGACCCAGCCAACTGCATGTTCAAAACAATGGTTGGTGGTAAGACCTTCACTTTGGATCGATATGTTGTTGCTTACTTGCTTGCTTTACCTCATATGGGTAATGTTCGGTTTCTTCCTCCTGAGAATGAAAGATTGACTCCACAAGTGATGTGAAGCCGTCTCTTTGACAAAGATGTTTCTCAGAGAGATGGCAAGATATTTGTTGGAGGTGCCGGCTTGTTCCTCAAAGTTGCTGCAAAACTTATTGTAGCTAACATGATGCCAAGCACTATGGACAACAATATCTGGTCCAGGTCTCTTGCTGAATTTATCTGCTATATTGTTGAAGAAAAGGATATCGACTTCTGTGGACTTACTGTTAATCATATGATAAGTGTGAAACAGACTTCAAAGAAAACCCCTGGATTTCCTTGTCTTATTTCAAGAATTTGCAGTCACTTCAATTTTACTCCTTTTGGAACTGAGAGTGGAGGTCCAAAAGTTTTGAGTAAGGCCAGCATCAAAAAGATGTTACCATCTTAAACTAGTACTCGAGCTAGTACCTTTGCTGCCAAAACCGCTGAACTTGCTTGCCTTCAAGATGAAGTTGACTTCATGAAAGAGCAGTTGGAATATGCTGAAGCAGAAAATCCAATTTTGATTGAGAAATTTTATGAAATTGCTGGAGATCATTATGGGAGGAGTGATTGATATCTAGTATCTTTGTTGATTTCTAATTTGTTGTTATCTGTTGAAACTTCTACTGTTAGACTTGAAGTTTATGTCTTGGTGATGTAATAACTTTTTATTGCACAATAGCCTTGAATGATCTTATCTTTCAATTAAAATTGTTATTTGTGTTGAGTCCATAAGAAGCACAGATAAAGTTGTTCAAAAGTTATCTCTATTATGTCGATATGAATGTATTGATGCATTACAAAAGTTAAAGCCTTTTATGTCATGTTTTGATAAAAACAAAGGATAAAACTTTTGTGTACAAGGATTAAATCTATTATATGTCATTGTGCAAGTAGTGATGAAAATAGAATGAATCCTTGTCTATTCCGCAGTATTTGGTCGTTATCCGATACACAATTTTTTTGTGTATATACTGTGTTGTTCCATAAGGTTTCTTATGTTGAGCACAATCGACTGAGCTGATTATTCTCTTATGATTAACTTAGTGTTGCTCCGTGAGGTTCCCTATGTCGAACATGATTGACTAAATTAATCAGTCTTTTGGTTATGTTAGTTGTTGCTCCGTAAGTTCGCTTATGTCGAGCATGACCAATTAAATTGATCGCTTTTTGTGGTTAATTTGGTTGTGTATTTCAATTGAATTAATAATGGGTTCTCTTGTGATTAATTTGGTTATATTTTTTCGATTGAACTAACTATGAGTTCTCCTGTGGTTATTTCAATTGAATATTTTTTGATACAAATTCAGGTTTCCATGTGATTTGTTTGTCCAAAGAAATCCTTCTTTTTTTGAGAAAGTAAGGCCGCTCTTGTTGTTCTTTTGGGAATGAAATTTTATGGGGGAGAGTTCTTAATTGAACTTGTGCTTTATTGCCAAATCTTTGTGGGGAGTGCGACTGTGGAATATTATAGGAGTTATCTTGTATCTTTATAAACTCCTTGATGAAAGCATTTAGCTTCGGCTATATGATTGCATCTAAATAAGTTGATATGTGCTTACTTTTGGTCATGAAATGTCTCTTTGAAAATTTCATTAGGATCCCGTTTTCGTACCTTTGCCAATTTTATTGACAAAAAGGGGGAGAATTAATGTGTAGTTCACACTACAAATACATATGGTTTTCGGATCATTATGTAAGGGGGAGTGGTTTCCATGTGAGATGGAGTATTGACTAAGGGGGAGTGATACATATCACCATAGTATTGTTGTCAAAGTTGTGATACAATTGAACATGTTGTGTAATAATACTATGACACTGTATAACAATGATTGAGAATTCTTGTTTTCTCATTGTTATAGCTACTGATTTTCAACAACGATGATGCTAAACTTACAACCTTTGGAATCATTGTTGTAGGATCAT
The DNA here is from genome assembly GCA_023531295.1 of Papaver armeniacum. Classification (NCBI taxonomy): domain Eukaryota; kingdom Viridiplantae; phylum Streptophyta; class Magnoliopsida; order Ranunculales; family Papaveraceae; genus Papaver; species Papaver armeniacum. Next base: position 70,284 of record JAJJWW010012035.1, on the reverse strand, counting down.
AATATCGCAACATACAAGGCTCATGCGGGATTAATGAACGAGCGGCGTCGCGAGGAGTCGCAGGGAGCTAAAATAAACAACGCAATGAATAACGACAGGCAAAACATAAAGGAGACATGAGACCTGGCGAGGGTTAGGAAGTGTCGCGAGTGAATGTTTGTGCATCTGCGACACTTCGCGAGACACTCCAAAAATAAGGGGAACTTAGCTGTCATCCACTATGTATTACCCTATATAAAGGGCTAAACGAGTCTGTAAGAGAGAGATCTTTTTGGAATTGTTAGGCAAGTCATTAGGAGAGAGAAAGTTTAAGAGTGTTTTAACTTCTAAGTGTAATTCTACTTTCCTGTGTAAACACTTCATGAATTCAATCAATAAATGTTCTTGATCTTACATCTTCCAATGGATTAATTAAGCAAAATCGAGTAAGGGTGTAGTGTGGGAAATCCTGCTACTACATATGCGCTAGAAAGCAGGGACCGAATCTTATTTGCAGTGATTGACATAGAAATTGGAAAGAATTTGGATTAACAGAAAGAGATTTAAAAAGATACTCAAGAATTCATTGAAAAAGAAACATGGCTAGAAGAAGAAATGTACAAGAACAACCAACGATTGTAAGAAGAAGTGGAAGACTTGCTGGAGAAAGGAGGAATGAAACAGGAGAATCGTCAAGGATGAATATGAGAAATGATGGAGAAGATCAAAACCAGCCACCAATCTCCCCAGTAGCAAACGCGGCTGTGGATTATGATAGAGTGAGTGTACATACTTGGAGATCTGATTCTGAAGACGAGAGGGAAGAGGAGCAGCAGCTGGTGAACAATGGACAAGGAGGAGGTGAACAAGGGATGAATGGAGAGATGAATCTAGGAAACGAAGAAGTGGCAGCGTTAGAAAGATTGAGACAAACAATACACGAAGAGAGACGATTAGAAGCAGAGGAGCGAGCAAATTTGACAAGACAAAATCATGAATTGAGGATGGAAAATATTAGATTGCAAAATAGGAGATCTAGAAGTAGCGTGAGATCAAGTTCAAGATCGAATAGAGAAGAAAGAAGGAGAGTTCTACCAACAGAGAGTACCGAGGAAGAAACACAAAATCCGAATACAGAGCATGGCGAGAGAAGAGGGGAAATAGAAGATCGTTATATTCCTCAGCCCGAAAATCTTCAAAATGAGCGGAATAGGGAAAATCAAGGAAACATGCAACTCCAAGAACCGAATGACCCAACTGCTGAAGGGAGAATAATCTTGCATGGGAGAGAAAGAATTGAGAAGAAACCGAGAGATCGAAGATGACATTGAGAGACACTACATTGAACAAGCGCGACTAGCTCGCGAAGAGAAAGAATGAGAGCAGAAATGGAAAATCAAGAGATGGAAGAAGCAATCCGGCAGAATAACCATGACAACCGCGAGAGAAGGAGGGAACAAAATCGTACCAATAGAAATATTAATGAAGAATATGAGAGGTGCGATGATGAGAGAGCCAAGGCAACCAAGAAGAGAGAACAACCGATATAATGGCGTGCGAATTGACGAAAGAAACGAAGAAGAGCGTCGCGAGGAAAGAAGAGGAGAAAATAACGAGCAGGAAGGTCAAAATAGGCACGAGCGAAGAAGGAGAGAAGCAGAGCTAAAAAGACCAGTAGAATCAAATTCTGAGGCAAATGAACAAATCTTAAGAGAACTGGCTGAAATGAGAGGATTACTGAATAGTAGAAGGGAAGGAGGAAGGAGACAGTTAGACGAAGCCATTGCAGAAGCCGCGAAGAATCCCTTCACGCTAGAAGTACAGATGGGAGGAATACCTCCTAAGTGCAATCTACCTGCATTAACCAACATCTTTGATGGAACAACCTGTGCGATACAACATATTAAGGCTTATATGAGATGTATGTTACAATGGGAGAATCATGATGCCATATTGTGCAAATATTTCGCGTCAAGCTTAATAGGAGAAGCACTAAAGTGGTTTGAAGGTCTACCAAGGAACACAATCACATCATTTAACCATTTACAAGCCACATTCCTGGGAGCATACATAAGTAACAACTCTTCACGACCGGTGTGAAGATGTATTCGGGTTGAAACAAAGGGTTGGCGAGAGCTTAAGGCAGTTGACAATAAGATGGAGAACCATGTGTAGCGAAATGGCAGGACGGGTTGAGGAAAGATATCTCATCCTCTCATTTGTGAATGCTCTCTTCGCGACTAACTTGTTATACATTCAAATTTTAGAGTCAAAAATACAATCACGATGGCGAACTGCGAGAATTACAGGGAAGAATATATCACCTTAGAAGAAAGACAGAATGAAATGAATTCTTATCCAGTCGCGAACACAAACTCGAATGCTGCGAACGCAAGCTTGTTACCTCAGTTCATCAATACAGTGGCGAGCACTTCGCAAGGACAAAAGCGAGGAAGGTGATGAGAGACAATGAAGATAGTAGCTATGGGAAGCCATGACCAGGAGGAATTTGAACAAGAAAGGAACTACTATAACCGTAACACAATAATAAGATTCGAAGGCTAGATCATGTGCAAGAAACTTATGGTGGACGAAGGCAATATAACCATGGAGGGCAGAGAAGCCGCAGAATAGTATGGGAACCAATTAAGATGCCTCCACTGAATGCTAGTGTGGAAAAGATCTGGGAGGCTATACTTGTGATGGAAGATGTACCAGCACCTTGGAACCACCACCAGGCGACAGAAGTCATGAGTTTTGTTCTTACCATCGCTTCCATGGACATCAAATGAATGACTGTAGAAACATAAAGAGAATTATTCTCAGGATGATTGATCAGGGGAAACTGAATCACTTTCTAAAGGGAGAAGAAAAAGTCCAGACATTACCACCACCACCAGAGACGCACAGAACAGTGACAGCGAAAGGAAAGGAAACATTTGTGATAGAAGTCGGAACAAAGGCTAAAAATTTGAATTGATGTCATTGGTATTATACAGGGAGATTGGAAGGAGTCACAGCAATGTCATGAGGTTGATGTAGAAACCTGCGAAGAAAGAAATGCCAAAAGAAAGGGTTGGAAGCAACATGTGAGAGATGAGCAGAGAAAGGAAAAACTAATGGTGGATGCTATAGAAGTAAGGACTGAACATACCTCGCGAGATGAATGCCTAGAAATAGGCGAATGTTATGATAATAAAGAAGCAAAGGATATGAGGAACAAAAAGCATAAGAAATGAATAATCAACAAAAGCAGGGAGGAAAAGTAGCGAGTTGAAGTAATATTGTGCGAAAATCTCGCAGCCAAGAGTATATGGGAATTCGATTAAAAAAGAAAATGAAAATACAGAATTGTGCGAATACTTCGCAAACAACTATCAGCAAATGATGAAACATGAATGATTGAATGATTTAACAAATATGAATGAGTAAATGAATGGGACGAACCTTTATGGCGTACACCCTAGTTCGCGAATAACATTTCGTAAGAGGCAAATGTAAGACCTAAAGTGCGTCATATAAGGGGGTATCTCTCGACATGGCTCGGGGAAAGGTTACACCGCTCCTGAAGCCCGAGTCATGAAAATTTGGGGCCCATGAAAGCCTATCCGGAGGAGGTACCTTGGCTTCCCAACTATATATGTAGGTTATACCACTGGTTGGGCGACCGAGGGTCTCTTCTTAGGAGTCAGTGTATGCTCAAGGCGCCGAGGTACACGGTTGAGCCAGAGTGCCCGGGATGGATGAACCTACCCTGGCCATTCTTGGCAAGTCTTGGCATATGTTGCACTCGCCCGAAGAAAACTCCACTTAGGGTGCAGCCTCGTAACCATAAACCCTATAGGTATAAGGGATAAGAGGCTGCGACAACAACTGGTTGTTGTTAAGACCGGATGGGAGGAGCTAGTCTTGTATGGCCGATGTTTCGCCTCCTTGAAGTGGCAACCGGGGAGATGATAAGGGCGACGCTCTCCAATAGGGGGAGTGTCAAAACAGACGCAAATGTCATAAGGCTATGTTTTCGCAAGAGAACTTAGGCTCGTCATATTTGTGCAATGATCCTGCAGAGGCAATAATACTAACGCGAGGGTAAGGCGAGATCAATGGGTCTTTACACGAAAGTGTACGGACGTCCTGCGATTTCGTCGCACGACGGCAATGTCATGGGGCTTTATGTTCGCAAGGATATCTAGGCCTGTCATATTGTCGCAACTAAAACATCCTGCAGAGGCAAAAATACTTGGAAAATGATAAGGCAAGATCAATGGGTCTTTACATGCAAGTGTAAAGACGTCCTGCGATTTTGTCGCGATGAAAGGTGGCAGGGGAGGACCTCTAATTAGGGAGGTCTAACTCGGAAGACCACACAAAAATGATAAGGCAGGGTCAATGGGCCTCTGCATGAAAATGTAAAGGCGGCCTGCGACTTTGTCGCAGAGAGAAAAATTAAAATCAAATCCCTAATTGGGATAGATTTACTTAATAAAATATTCAATGAGCAACTACGCTCACACAGAGGTATTAACTAAGAAAGGAAGAAAGAAATATGGGAATTACTCCATCAAAGAGTTAAATCGTTCACACAAAAAGAAATTCTGGCAAATTACAAAGAGCATTTAACTCTCCACATCAACATTATCAAATACAGAGGATGGTTGAGACTTTTCTGCGCCCTTATCAGCTTCGCCTCCTCCAATTGGTTGATTTTCATCAGAAATGTTTTCATTACCTTCGTTCTCGCCAGATACTGGATTTTCATCAGGAGTCTTTTTACTTGGATCTTCATCGACGACTTCCTTATCAGGGAGATCTTCGCAGCTTTCATATTCATAATCACTATCTGGAGCATTAGGAACTTCATCATCACTTACTTCCAAAGGAGCGACGTGAATAGGATCAAGAGACTTCGACAGCAAAATGTTATTCACAAGAACTTCCGCCTTTAGAGGGAACTGGCGAAGTAATGCCTTTTGACGATTCTTACTATCAATGTCCTTACAATAAGACATATAATCAAATCTTCGCTCTGCACGGTCGCGAGAACGAGCAAGATGCACGGAGAGTAGTCTATTTTCCTTGCGAATTTTAGAATAATCAGACCTGAGGGTGGAAATAGTGGAACGAAGCTTTCTCTCAGAGTCTGCATAACAAATACACAAGATCAGAGAAAATTCTTATCGAACATTATTGGCATTCATGGAATAAATGCCTAAATTAAGATAGTCAAATAATTTGACTACCTTCCTTTTGAGAAGTAAGATGTTGAATTAAAGCTGCGGTTATTCCCCAAACGGTCCATGACATCATCAAATGAATCTCCAACTAAGCCTTTTAATCGAGATCGCAAATTCTTTTCATTGGAAATAAGTATGGAATTTGCGATCGCCAAAGTAGAGTTGGATTTTTCTAATTTGACACATTGTTCTTGGAATTGCTTCGCTTTTACACTCAAAGTTATTCTACCTTGAATAAGTTTATCTCTCTCGGCAGTAATTTCTTCAAGTTGGTTTTTCAAAGTATGTTTAGCTTGTTCGTGTTCTTCACATAACTTTTGACAAGCGTTATCTTTTGCTGCGAGTAGCTCGCCATCTTATTCAATAGAGAACGTTTCTCTTGAGAAAGAACTCGATTCTCATCTGATAAAGTTTCCAACTCCAAATTAGTTTTAGTCAAAGCATAAGAGAGGCGAGATAAGTCATTACTTAATGAATCTTGCTTTTGCGATAAATCAAAATTCTCTTTAGACAAGTTATTTATTTGATCAGCTGCATAGGTGTGAAGATTATCTAAGAGATTATATTGCTCCATCCAAGCATCTCTTTCCACTCGAACTTCTTCAACGACAGACTCCGTTTGATATATCTCCATTATTCGTTTCTGGTTTAATGCTTGGAGGACGAACAGGGAGTTTGAGTTGTAAAAAAAAAAAAAAAAAAAAAAAAAAAGGGTGGCGAGGGCATACCTTTTAATTCTTCATTCTTCTTGCGAAGGTTATCACGATCTAGTGAGATGTTGAGAAATTTTTGATTTTCAAGGTGGAGACTATTGCATTTCGCGGTCATAACCTGGAGATCATCCTTCAACTTACTAATTTCTTGAACTAAAGACGTTTGCGAGACCTTATCAGGACCTAGGTGCTTACTTAAAATCTCTCAGATGTTGGATTTGACAGGATCAGCAGAAGTCCTCTTGGCATCATTCACAAGATCTGAAAGAACCTTGAAGGCCACATCTATACCCTCTAAATTTTCCGCCGTTAGAGGAATTTGTTCCACCAAAAAAGAGGAGTCATCCTTTGTCAAAGGAGCCTTAGGAGAAGAAGAGGTTTCAGGAAGGGAACTGTTGGAGAAATAGTAGGGGTATTGGTAACGGGGAAGAGGCGTAAGATTGTTTGTAGTAGGGTTATTATGAGGAACTTGGTCTATGAGGAGTTGAGGTATAGAAATGTTGTCGCTAGTAATATTATCAGAAGAAAGAGGCACAAAATTATCTTGCGAAGATTTCGCAGCAGGAGACGAAGGTGTGAATGAAGGAAATGGAACGTCGGGGGTAACAGGTTTAGAGTAGCGAAGCCTCTTGGGAATGCGACCAGTAGTTTTATCATCCTGCGAATGATAAATTAAATAAGAGACAGAGGCAACAACGCGTGGTTAATAAAAACAAATGTCCCTTAAATACCTTGTCGCTCGCAGACTGTCTTTTTGTAACCGTAGATTTTGCTCGCGAAGTGGGCTTTGGTTGTATGGGGGATTCTTGTTGTGATGAAGATTTCGTTGGCGAGCCCAAAGAAAGAAGAGGGTCCTTCACGGTAAATCTTGTTCTGGGTTGGTTCTTGCTAAACAACAATGGCAGAAAAAGAATCACAAAGTTGATCATACCAGCGTGATTTCAATAAGAAAAGCCAATCTCAAATTTAATCAACCACAAAATCAGTCAGATATGGTAAAATTAACAAACCTGGACGCCATGAGAGCAACAACTGGAAGAGAATAGCTAAAGTGATGAAGAAGAAGAGCACTTGCAGAACGATGAAGAAGAAGAACACTTGCAGATTTATGAAGAAGATGAAAAGGAAAAAGAAAGTTCTTCACAGGGGATGCTCCTATAAATAGATGAGAAAAATGTTATGACCGGATAACATTAAATGCACCGGTAAAAGAGGTAAATATAGACACGTGTAAACGGTCACTACCCAAATCCAAGGAAACTTGACGAAAAGAACTTTAGCAGAATTCAAATATACGGCATATTTCCTAATAGGCGAGAAGAGATTGCGAAATTGATTATTCTCTGTAACACATGAGGCAAGAAATGACACTTCGAATATAGGAGCTTCGGAACTTCGCAAAAGAATAGAGGCAAGTACGTACTTTTCAAGTACAGTATTCTTCTGCTCATTCCCTCATCAGCAAAGACCAAAGATTATTACAACAACAGATTTTTCCTTTAAATCGCTCTTCAAGCAATATTCAAGGAAAAAGAGGCAAGATTTAGGATCATAATATCGCAACATACAAGGCTCGCGGGATTAATGAACGACGGCGTCGCGAGGGAGTCGCAGGGAGCTAAAATAAACAACGCAATGAATAACGACAGGCAAAACATAAAGGAGACATGAGACCTGGCGAGGGTTAGGAAGTGTCGCGAGAGTGAATGTTTGTGCATCTGCGACACTTCGCGAGACACCCCGAAAATAAAGGGGAACTTAGTCATCATCCACTATGTATTACCCTATATAAAAGGGCTAAACGAGTCTGTAAGAGAGAGATCTTTTGGAATTGTTAGGCAAGTCATTAGGAGAGAGAAAGTTTAAGAGTGTTTTAACTTCTAAGTGTAATTCTACTTTCCTGTGTAAACACTTCATGAATTCAATCAATAAATGTTCTTGATCTTACATCTTCCAATGGATTAATTAAGCAAAATCGAGTAAGGGGTGTAGTGTGGGAAATCCTGCTACTACAATTGCAGTACTTGGAAGTGACAAAAATTTCGAGTAATGTTGAAGATTAGGCATGTGGAAGAAGAGCTACAAAAGTTTATTTATCTATTTTTGTATTCCATATGTATTCATAGTTTTGTCACTAAAATTGACAAAGGGGGAGATTATTAGAGCACTGCTCGGTCGAACTCGCATGCGTTGATATCTCAATCATGTTTGTCAATGTTAGTGATCAAAACTATAAATCTTGATTTCTAGTCTACTATAGCTAAGTCTCGGACTAGGATAGAAAGTGTAGTTGAGCTCAAGAACTCCATGGCGATCATCATACAAGACGAAGAACTACTCATGGAACTGGTGGAACTTCATCGTCTAAAAGGTATATGGAGATTTGAACTTATCTATCACTCAAAATTCTATCTACTCTATCTCTTATCTTGAGACAAAAGTCGTTTTGCTATATAGACTTTGATTATACACATTTGCTATTTCGAGCCGAATTTATCTCGCTTATCTATTTCTCGAAATATGTGTTGGTAAGCTTTCGCTTTGGCTAAGTTCATCTTTACCTAGTGACGAAAATCATGTTATGTTTCAATCACTTGAAAATGGCTTTGACGAAAAATGGTTTGTGAATAACAACTATATAACGTCCTTTAAGAATGTTTCAATGATTGAAATGAGAGTTTAGATTATATAACCATTGTTGGATATAAGTATTGTGTGGTAACACATACATGTATAATTCCTTATTCCTTGAACCAAAGTCTACGTACTTTGCTGCTCAGGAAACCAGAACAAAGTCCGCGTACTGTTGGAGTTTCTCTTCCCAAGAAAATCTGCTGGAGTTTGTGAACTTAGGTTGGTTATTTTCTAAAAATGATTATTCGTGAACTTATTCTGGGTACTTAAGTCTGCGTACCTAGTCCGCGTACTTAGGTTGGTTATTTTCTAAAAATGATTATTCGTGAACTTATACTTATATTAACTAAGGAATGCAAGTTTGCAAACCGTGGCTATAAAGTTCATGAATCGATTCGAGTGAATCAAATCGTTTTTGCTTCGATTTTGTCTTGTATACTTCTATAAGATCTAAGAAATTTAACAACTCTCTAACTAGTTCATTTGAGTCATTTGAACTAGTTATGGTAAAGAAGAATATGGTTAATATGGAAGTGCTCATATGCAGCGACGAAACCAGGAATTTGTGCCGGGGTGGGCTAATTTTTTCTTTCCCATACACCCAAATTGTAGCAATCAAAATGCCTCAAAATTATATACAACGGTAAAGACGTTGCAGGCTGCTTATCATTTTTCTGTATATGAAGGTTCAGCTCAGTGATAATATTTTAGATCACGTAGACAACATGTATTATAAAATTAGTATTATTATATCAAATTGCGGCCGAAGGCCGCCCGAATTTTTGAATGTTATTTCTATGTCTTTATATGGATTTCAAATCAGATCATGAAATTGTGAACCGATACGTCATAACATTTAAACATCAAATTTTTGTCATCGTTTGCGGATAAAAAAAAAAGGGACCAAGTTTTAGTTTACGCAGGGACCAAGATTTTAGTTTACGCATGGACCAAGTTTTAGTAATATATGGAAACAACATGGGCTAAATAAATCAAATTGTGGTGAAGTGGGGGTAAATTTCATCGTTGAGTCTAATTTCTAATCAACCGAAACAGAAGATGACATTAAAGTTCAAAAGAAGAAAAAAAAACGCAACATAATAATGAAAATCAGAAGAAGTCTTGTGAATATGTCATACTAACGGGTAATTAGAATTTTTATCCCGGGCTAATCTATAATTTGTTGACAATTAAGCTACCCTAAATAAGCTTTTCCACGTTTTGGGTTGGGGGGAGTTGCCTACCTGAGCCACACCCACTTCCGTCACTGGTTCCAAGTATGAGATCCCCAGTTACATTTCTGATTGTTTGTTTTCTGTATTGCACGTGATATAGAGTTGACTCACGTGACTACTAAATGTCAACTAATGGCTAATTACATTTCTTACCTGGGCTATTTATCTTTTTCCTAAGTTTTTCCACTAACCAAATGAAGTTCTACATATTTGCGGGGGGCTTGGGTAAGCCACCCCCACTTCCGTCACTGCTCATATGGCTAACCATTTGGTTAACTACTGTTGAACAAACGGATGTACATGTTTGGGTACGGTTACACAAACGTAAAAACGTGCATTTCATTTGTGTGTAACAAGCTAAGTTTTTGATCTAACGGTTGAAAGATATTAGCATGAATCTAATCAGGTTTTCATCTAACGGTGAATATTGAATGCTTTGTTACTAAGCTAACATTGATTGCAAACCCTGATTTGAAATACTATATAAAGGAGAACTCTAACAACTGGGAAACCTAATCCCCACATCTCCTGTATGATACTAGTTGTATAATCTAGAGTCGATTCTCCTTTAACCTTAGGTTTCTACCGAGACCCTGTAGGTTAACGACTTGAAGACTTCATTGGGATTGTGAAGCCAGACCGATACTACTTTCTTATAGTTGTGTGATCTGATCTTGTTGTTTCTATCGTATTGAGTACAACCGTAGCGATTGGATTGAGATTTATATCTCCGATAGGCAAGATATAAAAGTAATCACAAACATCTTCGTCTCATCGTTTGTGATTCCACAATATCTTCTTTCGCCGCGTCTATTAAGATTATTGTGAGGTGATTCATAATACTAGCCTGTTCTTCGGGAATATAAGTTCGGGTTATCATTTGGTTCCTGTTCACCTTGATTTATCAAAAGACAGAACAAAACTCCTAGGTATTTCTGTGGGAGACATATTTATCTAGTACCGTAGACTTTTCTGTGTGATACAGATTTGTTTAATAAAGTCTTCGACTTTGGGTCGTAGCAACTCTTAGTTGTGCGTGAGTTCAGCTAAGGGAATCAAGTGCGTAGTATCCTGCTGGGATCAGAGACGTAAGGAGCGCAGCTGTACCTTGGATCAGTGTGAGATTGATTGGGGTTCAACTACAGTCCAGACCGAAGTTAGTTTGTAGTAGGCTAGTGTCTGTAGCGGCTTAATACAGTGTGTGTTCAATCTGGACTAGGTCCCTGGGTTTTTCTGCATTTGCGGTTTCCTCGTTAACAAAACTTCTGGTGTCTGTGTTATTTCTTTTTCGCATTATATTTTGTTTTATAATTGAAATATCACAGGTTGTGCGTTAGATCAATCAATTAGAATATCCAACCTTTGGTTGTTGATTTACATTAATTGACACTTGGATATTGGTCTTTGGTACCATCCAAGTTATCTCTCTTGTATTTAATTAGATTCGCAAATTTCTATTTGCTTGAGTAAGAATTAAATCGAGGGATCGAGAGATAATAACTCTTTGATATACTTTCAATAAGATTGAGTCTAGTTGATTCTATTAGAAGTATATTGGAGTTAGTCCATACAGATTGCTAAGCGAAATATTGGGTGTGGTTGTTGTACCCCCGCTTTTTCAATTTGGATACAAAGACTCCTGGGCCAAAGAAATATATGAAACTGAGGTAATAATTGTATCCATTTTATTTACGTATTATCTTTTTCTTCGTAATAGTTTTAAGGGTTATAGTTTTAGGTTATTCTAAAAAAAATTAACTTGTCGTTTGTTTAATAGTATCATACTGATGCGGTTCGTATACTCAAACCCATTACCGCCCCAACTAAAATGCTGGATTGGCCTTTATCCGATGAATGTCAAAGGTTCAAGACAATTATTGCAAATACGGGGTTGGCTAATGCTGCCGAGAACTCTATGTTGGAACATGACCGGGTGGCTATATCGGCGTTTGTGGAGAGACTTTATCCTAAGACCGACACCTTCCATATGACTTTTGGGGTGATGACGATTACCCAAGATGATGTTGTGCAGATTCTTAGACTCCCTGACCATGGCAAAGGTGTCAGGGCTGAGTACACAAAGCAGTTGGAATGGGACAAACTATGTACTCTAACTAATAAGTATTTTAGTTGGGATGCAGAAACATCAAAAATTGAGTTCAATAGATGCATGAGGTATAGAACTAAACAGTTCAACATGAGTACTCTGATGGATATGTTCAAGGGAACCAAGGAGAAAGAAGAGAAAAGAACTTTAACTGATGAGCAAGTGAACCACGCGGCCACCGCATATCTCCTATGTGTATTACGATGTGTCATTTTCCCCAATACCAGTGGCAATCGGGTCGACGCCAACCTTTTACAACTTCTGCATCCTCTCAATCAAGTGCATGAGTACTCTTGGGGCACGACATGCCATGCGTGGTTGATGGAAGAGTTGAGAAAGGCGTCGAGGCTTGGAATTAGCCAAATTGCCGGGAACGTGAGTCTACTACATGTATTTTTATTAACTCTACATACTTGGTTATTTTTTTATTTTTCTACCATTGAAGAATCAATTTCCTAATACTTGCAAATATGACAATATAAACATAGATTTATGACCACTTCCCTATCTTGGAATTGGCCATTGAAAACCCGGCGTGGGCGAAAGGTAACCCTAGAGGAAAAAAGTACGTCTTCGATGACAACCATTCTAGGACAAAGGAGAAGCAGCTGATTCGTTTGAGGGAGATTTTGGACTCACTGAAAGCCCAAGAGGTATGCTTTGATCCATACAAGGAAGACCGAGTTAATGGACATATTGTGGGTCCGTCCGATTTGGCAATGTATTTTGGACCATTGTGGCACCCCATAGGATATGTGATGTACAATGCCTCAAGGGTGATGCGACAACACGGTTATGTACAAGGTATACCAAAGGAGGAAATCCATGGAAATTTCTCTTTGGATCTGGAACATTACAAGTCTGATAAAGATTCTATCACGGTGTTTTATTCGGGTAAACCATCCTGTCAATTCCATTGGGATATAAGGATGCATTACTTGATCAACTTAGGAAGGCCAACCAACCAAGGTTTTGAAAATACTCCCAACTATATGGATTGGTACCGGAAAGTTTCTCATATTCGTATAATCCGTGATCTTAAAGCAAAGCCCACGGCTCCATACAAGAGTATCCTCAAAGAAAAACCTTCGGGTTTTGATAGATTGGTACGTATTGTTTTCTTAATTTAGTTTAATATTATGGGTCAAATAGAGTAATAACCGTTTGATGGTATGTTATGTTTTAAAACAGATGAGCAGGTTCAGGAGTTTGTCCAAATGGTGCACTAATTGCATAAAGTCCGGAGAGCATGTTTCAATTGAGAAGATAAAAAAGAACCAAGAGTTAATTGATAACGTTGAAAATGAAGAGTATGCATCTCAGTTCGGGGAAAAAAGCAAGAAACCTATAAAGAAGGTGAACAAAAGAACTCGGGCGTCATCGAGCAATCAAGTTGATGAAACCAATGATGATATTAGTCCAAGTCGTGGAGGTGGTAAAGGTCGCAAAGTAAAAGGAAGGAAGAACAACTAAACTCTCGATGTTTTTTGTTAACTTTATGGATAACTTTGTTTATGTCGTTTTCAAAGTTTATGTCGGATTATAAGTTGGTACATTATGTTTATGGTTTGTGAATGGTTCCTTTTATGGATTATGAATGGTTTTATTGCTATCTTTATGCATTTAACGATGACTCGCAAGCGAATAACATGAAGAGATATGAAACTGTTGAATTTTGTAGCACAATCGAAAGATAAGTTTATATATGTATCTTCCGATTCTGGGGATTTTGCAAAATTATTTGTCAGAATCGGGAGCTATTTATATTATGTATCTACCGATTCTGGGGATTTTGCAAAATTATTTGTCAGAATCGGAAGCTTTCTACTTTAGTTGTCTACCGATTATTCTGTGTGAAGAAAACTTTGTTTTCCGGAACCAAACAACACCATAACCGGAAAGTAATTCACTCCTTGACTTTCGATTATGGAATCGGTAGTTTTTTTTTTTTTTTTCTTCTGATTATTCTATGTGAAGAAAACTATGTTTTCTGTATCCAAACAACACCATAATCGGTAAGATAGTTAACTCAATGGCTTCTGATTGTCATAATCGGTACATTTACTTTATATTTCGCCTTCGATTATTGTATGTGACGAAAACTTAGTTTCCTGTAACCAAACAACATAATAATCGGAAATTTAACTCACTCCTTGAATTACTGATAGGTGTCTAAAACACCTTGATATTTATCTATTGTTTATGCTTTCTTTGTTATGTTTTCTTGTAAATTATGTATCTTTTATTTGATTTTGAGTTTTAGGTACTTTGGAGCAAAAGAAGAGGAAACGTCGCTTAAAAGGGTTAAAGTGTCATTTCATGTGCAACTACTGATGGAGGCAAATTATCTCTCATTATTTGCTTTTATTTCTTCTTCTCTGAAAGGCATGTCGGCTTTAGTGATGCAAGTTTTGTCTGAAAAGCATGGCAACCTTAGTGATGAAATTGAAGAAAAGAAGTGAATATGAGAAGTAAGAGATGGCTGCTCGAGAAACTACTAAAGGCACCCCCAGAAACGTCCCAGAGGAGTTGATAAGGTCACCCAAGAGTTTTTCACTAAATACAGCCCAAAAGTTATATTTGTACCCCACAAATTGCTACTCGCAACCCTAAGACTTGCTAAACGTAGCCCAAATTGCTAAAGGGAACCTCTGCTGGATAAGGGGCAGTCAACTTCAACAATTCAAAATAAAATTTGGCGGGAAAAGAAGTATTATCAAAACAGAGAATTAGGGTTCGGTAATTGGATGAGTTTTAATGAGACTAAAGGGCTGAAATTCATTGGGTATCTTCCTTAGGGCCTAACAGGCTTGATGTATTTGACGGATTTGATCCAGTTGGGCTAAATAATCCCGGAGAAGAAAGCAGGAGAGGATATGTGTTACCGAGTTTTCTGGATTGGTTTGGCCGTGATTTCATCGGATTTTCTCATGGACCTGGGTTTAGTAAAGCTTGTTAGTGTAGGACCATAATATCGCAACGTACAGGATTTGCGAAGTTAATAAACAACGATGTCGCGAGGCAGTCGCAGAGAGCTAAAATAAACGACGCAAAGAATAACGACAGGCGAGACATAAAGAAGACGTGAGATCTGGCGAGGGTTAAGAAGTGTCGCGAGATTGAATAGTTGTACACTGGCGACACTTCGCGAGACATTCCCGAAAATAAAGGATAGCTTAGCTGTCATCCACTATGTATTACCCTATATAAAGGGTCGAGTGAGTCTGTTGTAAGGGGAGAGATCTTTTTAGAATTGTTAGGCAAGTCATTAGGAGAGAGAAAGTTTAAGAGTGTTTTACTTGCTAAGTGTAATTCTACTTTTCTTGGTAGAACTCATGAAATTAATTAATAAACATTCTCAATTATGCAACTTTCAATGGATTAATTAACCAAAATATAGTGAGGGGTGTAGTGTGGGATTTCTGCTACTACATATGCGCTAGAAACAGGGGACCTAATCTTGTTGGTTTAGGAAAGAAAATCGCAATTAAAGTTGTTTAGATCAAGAAAATGAGAAAGGAAACTCTCGGATCGGATGAAGCGGAGAAAAAGATATGGCGTATAGCACACAGGTATGAGAGTAATGGCTAACAAATTTCATGAAAATATCAGAGGAAGGATACACAAACGAGATTTTGAAGGAAAGAAGATTACAGATCGAGAAATAACGTCACCTTTGAAAGATTGGGAAAAGCAAGAAATAACATTCACGGCGGAGGAAATATCAAAAGAAAACTTGGATCACATATCTCCACTGGTGATTGCAATAAACGTGTATAAGGAAGGAGAGAAATCGGAGAATACGATGAAAACATGGGTGATGAATGGAGTTTTAATCGATACAGGGAGTCTGGTAAACATCATGTTCTATCACGCTTACAAAAAGATGGGATATAAAGATGAAGATATGATTTTCCAGCGGCATACAATATTCAAGGTTTTGGTAAATCCATAACAAAAGTTAAAGGGGAGATAAAAATACGTATTCCGTTAGGAGGAATTGAAACACGTGACATTGAGTGTGGTAGACATGGAATCACCATACAACATGTTGCTAGGAAGACCATGGGTACATGCGATAAAAGCTGTGGGCGTCGACGCTTCATCAACGTATCAAATTCCCTACACCAACCGGAATCGAGAGATCGAGAGGGACGACAAAGGAAGAATATATTATCAAAATGAAGTAAAATGTTGCGAGGAACAAATAAACAAGCGAAAGAACATATCAAAATACCGCAAAAAGATGGCGAAGGCGACTAAGAAAGAAGAAGAATTCAGAGTTTACATGATCAAAGCGAAAGAAGGAAAAGGAATACCTAGCGAGATCTCAGGAGAAGAAAATGATCCCGCGACGGAACCGAAAGGACCAACCCTATGGGAGAACCGAAGGCCAGTTACGTCGCGGCAGAGCAAACTAAAGAAGTGAATGTTGGAACTAAGGAAGAACCTAAGATGCTAAAAATTGGAACTAACATGGGAGCGGATGAAGAAGAAAGAACTGTCGGTCTGTTGCGAGATTATAAAGATATCTTCGCATGGGATATGGATGAAATGCAGTATAGATCCATCGGTAGCTTGTCACAAGTTAGAAATTGATAAAAATGTAAAGCCATTCAAACAAAGAATTAGAAAGATAGCAACAAAGCATATCACCTCGGATAGAAGAAGAGTTGCGAGAAGATGTTGGACGCAGGAATCATTAGACAAGCAAAATATCCCGAATGGATAGCGAATATGGTTATAGTTCCAAAGAAGAACAAAGGAATAAGGATTTGTATTGATTTTACTGATTTGAATAAAGCCTGCCCAAAAGACAGTTTTCCATTACCAGACATTCCACAGCTAGTTGAATCGGCGGCCGGGAATGAAAGAGTATCATCGCTGGACGGATACAAAGGTTACAATCAAATTCCTCTCGCCGAGGAAGACCAAGAACACACTGCTTTCTTCGCTCCAAGAGGATTATATTGTTATACTAAAATGCCGTTTGGTTTGCGAAATGCTGGAGCAACGTATCAAAGGATGGTAGAAAATGTGTTCGCAGAGTGGATACACAAAACACTAGAGGTATACGTGGATGACATCTTTGGTGAAAAGTAAAAAGCGTAAGATCACGTGCAAGACTTGAGAGAAATTTTTGAACAAATGAGGCGTTTTAACATCAAAGTCAATCCGGAAAAGTGTACCTTCGGAGTTGCGTCGGGGAAGTTCTTGGGTTACATTATATCAAAAGAAGGGATACACGTTGACCCGAAAAAAGTAAAAGCTATTCGCGATATGCCGACACTGCGACAGGTAAAGGATGTTCAAAAGCTGAATGGGTTACTAGCGTCGCTAGGAAGGTTCATTTCGCGGTCATCCGATAAATGTAAACACTTTTTTCGGTGTTAAAAAAGGGTCGAAATTTAAATGGACGGATGAATGTGAAAAGGCTTTACAAGGGATTAAAGAGCATTTAATGGATATATCTATTATGCGAAGGCGAGAACCGTAAGAGGAATTATTAATATACCTCGCGACGACATCGCATGCCTTAAGTGCAGTTTTACTGCGAGTGGACGCAGAGTAGAAAAACCAATTTATTATATCAGCAAAACTTTCAACGTTGCTGAAAGGAATTATTCGAAGATTGAAAAGTTAATCCTGGCGTTAGTCTATGCGTCATTTAAACTTCGCATATATTTTCAAGCACACGTTATTAGAGTGGTAACGAAGGTACCAATTGAGTCGATAATGAAGAATTCAAAAAGATCGGGAAGAGTTGAAAGATGGAACGCTCAAATAAGCCATTATAAATTCAAATATGAAATATTATCTTCAACCAAATCACAGGTTGTCGCAGACTTTCTGGCGGAATTTCCTTTGGAAGAAGAGGAAGCAGTAGATGAAATGATGGATGTAGAAGAAGAGCATGGAGATCCAAAAGATTTGTTAACTGAGCCAAACCGGTGGGAAATATTAGTGGATGGATCATCGAATGGAGAAGGTAAAGGAGTGGGAATTGTTGTAATTTCGCCGAAGGCAATAAATTAGCTTTTGCTTTTAGATTGGAATTTGAGTCTACTAACAATGAAACGGAGTATGAAGCTATAATACATGCTTTAAGATTTGCAATAGAAATGAAATTGGAGAATGTGAGAATTACCAGTGACTCGCAATTGGCAATCCGTCAGATAACAGAGAAGTATACTACAAATGATCCATCCTTACAGAAATACAGGAAGCTTGTAGAAATGCTGTCAGTACAGATACCAAAAATAAAATGGAGACACATATCAAGGAGAGATAATAGGCTCATGGGGACGCTTTTGCCTTTATATCAAGTATGATGATAGACCCAACCGATGAGGAATATCAAAATACAAACGCTACTAGCGCCATCAATTAATAAAGAGGAGGGACAAGAAGCAGATATAATGATGGTGGTAGATGAAATGCAAGGCCGCGAGGAAGATTGGAGAGTAGAACTTCACGCGTACTTAATGAAAGGCGAGGTACCAAGAAATAGATTGGAAGCACACAAGTTAAAGAGCCGGGCAACAAATTATGAATTGCGAGATGGCGTGCTTTATCGGCGTTCTTTTGATGGACCTTCGCTTCGATGTCTAACAAGGAAAGAAGGAGAAACCATATTGAAGATCTTTGCATAGTGGAGATGCCTAAATCATAGCGGCGGAAGATCTTTGGCATATAAAGCAAAGACGCAAGGATATTATTGGCCATATATGCATGAGGACGCGAGAACAATAGCAAGACGCTGCGAAGATTGTCAAAGACACGGGAAGAAGATACATGCACCAGGAGCACAGTTAAATTCTTCAAAAAGTGTGTGGCCTTTTGGAAAATGGGGTTTAGATATTGTGGGACCATTTTTACCAGAACTGGACAGAGAAGATATTTAATTGTCGCAACGGATTATTTCACAAAATGGTCGAAGTAAAGCGGTACAACACATTCGCGACAAAGATATTTTTACTTTCATATTCGAGAATATCATATGCGATTTGGGATCCCATACGGTTGGTATCTCGATAATGGGAAACAATTCAAGGACAAAACATAGAATTGTTACTTAATGCATTCAAAATAAAATGTGGAAAATCGACTCCCTTTGTATCCATGCAAGCTAACGGTCGAGGGAGGCAACAAATAAGACAATTGCGGATATATTGAAGAAGAAATTAGAAGGACACAATAGAGGATGGTGCGAACAAGTACCCAGTGCAGTATGGGCATACAATACAACAAGAAGAGAGGCTACTGGAATGTCACCTTTTTGCTTAACATACGGGGTTGAAGCTGTGCTTCCAACAGAGGTTGTGATCCCGACAACTAAGAAAGAAGTTTGGGAGAAAAATCTTAGTGCAGGAAATATTCTAATCAAATTGGATGAATTGGAAGAGAAAAGGGAGAAGGCGTTGCGACACATGGAGAATTACCAAATGAAGATTGGCTAGAGAATATAACAAACGCGTCAAAATACGTGAATTCCAACCAGGAGATTTGGTGCTGCGAGAAACCCCAGTATATCAACGTGAAAGTGGAGGCAAGCTGGCAAGAAAATGGGATGGACCTTATATCATCAAAGAGGTAGTCGGTACAGGGGCATATAGATTGATGGACCCAGAAGGAAGAGATGTGGGGCAAAAAATTGGATAGACCATGGAATAGGTTATATCTAAAGAAATATTATCCGTGATAACGAAAGATGACAAAATGAATTAAGATGAAGTACTTCTTCGCCAGATATTTGCGACATTCAATAAAATGCGGGGAGAATCCGAAGAGATCGCGATAAGAATAACGGAAAAGTCATGAATAGCTTAACAAAACAACAAGAGATAAGGAATGATTAAATGAATGAATCGCTGAATATCTCGAGACAAAAATAGCAAATGATGAAGAATGATTGACTAAAAGAATGAATGAATGGGACGAACCTTTATGGCGTACACCCTAGTTCGCGAATTATATTTCGTAAGAGGCAAATGTAAGACCTAAAGTGCGTCATATAAGGGGGTATCTCTTAACATGGCTCGGGTGGAAGGTTACACCGCTCCCCAAACCCGGGTCATGCAGATTTGGGGCCCATGAAAGCCTATCCAGGGAGATACCTTGGATTCCCAACTATATATGTAGGTTATACCCTGGTTGGGCGACCAGGGTCTCTTCCAAGGAGTCGGTGGATGCACAAGGCGCCGAGGTACACGTTGAGCCGAGTGCCCGGGATGGATGAACCTACCCTGGCCATTCTTGGCAAGTCTTGGCATGTGCTGCACTTGCGCCAAGAAAACTCCACTTAGGGTGCAGTCTCGTAACCATAAACCATATAGGTATAAGGGATAAGAGGCTGCGAAAACAACTGGTTGTTGTTAAGACCGGATGGGAGGAGCTAGTCTTGTATGGCCGATGTTTCGCCTCCTTGAAGGGGCAACCGGGGAGATGATAAGGGCGACGCTCTCCATTAGGGGGGTGTCAAAACAGACGCAAATGTCATGAGGCTTTGTTTTCGCAAGGAGACTTAGGCTTGTCATATTTGTGCAATGATCCTGCAGAGGCAATAATACTAACGCGAGGGTAAGGCGAGATCAATGGGTCTTTACACGAAAGTGTACGGACGTCCTGCGATTTCGTCGCACGGCAGCAATGTCATGGGACTTTATGTTCGCAAGGATATCTAGGCCTGTCATATTGTCGCAACTAAAACATCCTATGAGGCAAAAATACTTGAAAAATGATAAGACAAGATCAATGGGTCTTTACATGCAAGTGTACGGACGTCTGCGATTTTGTCGCCATAAAAGGTGGCAGGGGAAGACCTCTAATTAGGGAGGTCTAACTCGGAAGACCACACAAAATTGATAAGGCAAGGTCAATGAGCCATTGCATGAAAATGTAAAGGCGGTCTGCGATCTTGTCGCCACAAGAAGAGATAAAATAAAGACTACCAAAATGATAAAACGAGAAAAGTAGGTTTCTTCCCTCATGGAGATGCTGCGACCTTGTGTAATACAAAATTCGACATCAGCGAAGAATACAATGAAAAGATGATGATGACTAAGTAAAAATCATTTCATCAAAATGTAAGCGAATAAGCTTGCGAGATTATAGTTATAAATAAGAAGAAGAAAATATGAGGATTCTCCAACAAGGGATTTGATCTTTCAAAACAAACAGACAGTTGTAGCAAGAGTTATCAAACAGTTAATTCTCTACATCAATATTATCGTCTTCACCAATTACTTTCTCGCTTCACCTTCGCCAGTCAATGGACGTTCTTCGAGATATTTTCAGCATCTTTATTCTGGTTGGTGGATTCTCATCGAGAAAGCTTTTTGATCGATCTTTGTTGATAACTTCAATATTAGCGACGTCTTCGCCGCTTTCATAGTCATAATCACTATCTGGAGCATCAGGAACTTCATCATCACTTATTTCCAAAGGAGCGACGTGAATAGGATCAAGAGACTTCGACAGCAAAATGTTATTCACAAGAACTTCCGCTTTTAGAGGGAACTGGCGTAGTAATGCCTTTTGACGATTCTTACTATCAATGTCCTTACAATGAGACATATAATCAAGTCTTAAGCTCTGCACGGTCACGAGAACGAGCAAGATGCGAAGTGAGTAGTCCATTTTCCTTGCGAATTTTGGAATAATCAGACCTGAGGGTGGAAATAGTGGAGCGAAGCTTTCTCTCAGAATCTGCATAACAAATACACAAGATCAGAGAAAATTCTTATCGAACATTATCGACATTTTCGGGGGTAGTAAAGCATTCATGGGATAAACATATGAATTAAGATAGTCAAATAAATTGACTACCTTCCTTTTGAGAAGAAAGATGTTGAATTAACGCCTGCGAAATTATTCCCGAGGCGGTCCATGACATCATCAAATGAATCTCCCACTAAACCTTTCAATCGAGAACGCAAATTCTTTTCATTGGAAACAAGTATGGAATTTTTTCGTTCGCGCGAGTAGAGTTGGATTTTTCTAAATTGACACATTGTTCTTGGAATTGCTTCGCTTTTACACTCAAAGTTATTCTACCCACGAATAAGTTTATCTCTCTCGGCAAAGAATTACTTCCAGTTGGTTTTTCAAAGAATGATTGGCTTGCTCTTGTTCTTCACATAATTTTCGACAAGCATCATACTGCTGCGAATAGTTCGCCACCTTATTCAACAAAGAACGTTTCTCTTGCGAAAGAGTTCGATTCTCATCTGATAAAGTTTGCAACTCCAAATCAGATTTAGTCAAAGCATAAGAGAGGCGAGATAAATCATTACTTAACAAGTCTTGTTGCTGCGATAAATTTAAATTTTCTTTTGACAAGTTATTTATTTGATCAGCTGCATAAGTGTGAAGATTATCTAAGAGATTATATTGTTCCATCCAACCATCTCTCTCGACTCGAACTTCTTCAACAATGGACTCCATCTGATATATCTCCATTATTCGTTTCTGGTTTAATGCTTGGAGAATGAACAGAGAGTTTGAGTTGCAAAAAAAAAAAAAAAAAAAAAAAAAAAAAAAAAAAAAAAAAAGAGAGCTAGCGGCGAGGCATACCTTTTAATTCTTCATTCTTCTTGCGAAGGTCATCACAATCCAAATGAGATGTTGTGAAATTTTTGATTGCACTTCGCGGTCATGACCAGGAGATCATTCTTGACTTACTAATTTCTTGAACCAAAGACGCACCGCAAGACCTTATCAGGACCAAGGTGCTTACTTAAAATCTCGCAGACATTGGATTTGATAGGATCAGCAGAAGTTTTCTTGGCATCATTCACAAGATCTGAAAGAACCTTAAAGGCCACATCTATACCCTCCAAATTTTCTGCTGTTAGAGGAATTTGCTCTACTAAAAATGAGTCATCCTTTGTCAAAGGAATCTCATGAGAAGAGGAAGTCTCAGGGAGAGAAGTGGTTGGAGAAATAGTAGGAACATTGATAGCAGAGGGTGATATAGTATCATTTGTAGGGGAACGGTTGTGAGGAACTTGGTCTATGAGGAGTTGAGGCGTAAAAGTGTTGTCGCATGATAATGTTATTAGAAGGAAGAGGCACGAAACTATCCTGCGAAGATTTCGCGAGAAGGAGAAGAAGGTTTGAAAGAAGGAAATGGAACGGCAGGAGTAACGGACTTGGGTTGGCGAAGCCTTTTAGGAGTTCTATCATCGTATTTCCATCGTTCCGCGAGTAACAAGTCAAGTAAGAAACAGAGGCAACAATATATTGCTCATAAAAAGAAATGTTTCTTAAATACCTTGTCACTCATGGGCTTTCTTTTGTAATTATAGATTTTGTTCGCGAAGTAGGCTTTGGCGCGAAGGGATTCTTGTTGCGAAGAAGTTCCGATGGCGAGCCCAAAGAAAGAAAAGGGTCCTTCACGGTAAATCTGGTTTTGGGTTGGTTCTTGCTAAACAACAATGGCGAAAAAAACTATAAAGTTAAGCATACCGAGTGTGATTTCGACAAGAAAAACTAACTTCAAAGCAATTAACCACAAGATCAAATTAGATATGGCAAGATTAACAAACCTGGATGCCATGAGAATGACAACCTGATAAAGAAGTAAGAAGAAGAGAAGAAGATGAAGAAGGAAAAACAATGGGCAAATACTTGCGGAACGATGAAGAGGAAAGCTTGCGGACGATGAGGAAGATGAAAGGGAAAAAGAGATTTCTTCACAAGGAACACTTCTATAAATAGATGAGAAAAAGGTATTACGGCCAGGGTAACATTAAATGCGCCGGTAAAGAGGCAAATATAGACACGTGTTAACGGTCATTACCCAAATCCAAGGAAACTTGACGAAAAGAAATTTAGCAGAATTCAAATATATGGCATATTTCCTAATAGGCGAGAAGAGATTGCAGAACCGATTATTCTCTCAAACACATGAGGCAAGAAATGACACTTTGTACATAGGAGCTTGAATTTCGCGAAAGAATAGAGGCAAAATACGTACTTTTCAAGTCCAAGTATTCTTTCGCTCGTTCCTTCATCGAAGACCAAAGATTATTACAACAACGCATTTTTCCTTCAAAATCGCTCTTGAAGCAATATTCAAGGAAAAAGAGGCAAGATGTAGGACCATAATATCGCAACGTGCGAGTTTGCGAAGTTAATAAACAACGATGTCGCGAGGCGATGTGCGAGCTAAAATAAAACGACGCAAAGAATAACGACGGGCGAGACATAAAGAAGACGTGAGATCTGGCGAGGGTTAAGAAGTGTCGCGAGATTGAATAGTTGTACAGCGACACTTCGCGAGACATTCTCAAAATAAAGGATAGCTTAGTTGTCATCCACTATGTATTACCCTATATAAAGGGTCGAAAGTGAGTGTTGTAAGGGGAGAGATCTTTTTAGAATTGTTAGGCAAGTCATTAGGAGAGAGAAAGTTTAAGAGTGTTTTACTTGCTAAGTGTAATTCTACTTTTCTTGGTAGAACTCATGAAATTAATTAATAAACATTCTCAATTATACAACTTTCAATGGATTAATTAACCAAAATATAGTGAGGGGTGTAGTGTGGGATTTCCTGCTACTACAGTTAGGATCAAACAGGGTTTGTACTAGCTTTGGATTCGAAGAAAAGGGAAGTTTCCACGTACTTTATGTAAAACAGGGGAGAAGAATTTTATCGGGTAAAATTTTCTTAACTTTAAGATTTCGTGTGAATGAAGGAAGTTAAACATGACTTGGAAGGTGTTGGAAGCATTTTGGAGCAATTCTGCGTACAACAGACGTGTGAAGAAGAAAGACATGGAAATAATTCTCAAAACAAAGAAAGAAAACCCGTAACTTGCTGAGAAGGAGAAAGGGAGATTTCATCGAGATTTATGGACCGTGTTGTATATATATAGGTTGTTGGGAGGTCAAGAGGGGATATACGGATACTTTGGGGAAGAATAGAGAGCTAGGATTTGAGAAAATCATAAGTTAGAATGTTCACCTGCTGCTGCTAAAAGCTCAAGAACACGAAGAACAATACCTGTCAAAAACGGTCGTGACAATGATCTTAGAAACAACGATTGAGAATCCTCTCGTTCTTCAAACAGTGGAAAAACAAAGGACCCTCAGAAACGGTCGTTTATTCACTAAGGTGCTCAATGCAGTGTTAAACTCCTTTAGCGGCTGGAAATCATTGTAAGCATTTTTATTATTATTTTTAATACAATGATTAATGAAATTTTCTCCAATTTTCGATCAATGAGTAGCTAAATCAATTCTCTAGGGTTTTGGAGGAAACTATTTTTGATGGGTAATATTTAGTAATTAATTTCTTTGGCATATTTACTCCATATTTGTGTTTTTAATTTGTCAAAAATTCTCTCTTCTTTACATGCTTCGTAATAATTGTTTTGGATAGTTTCTACCGTTCTTTTATAAGCGAGAAGGAGGATTAGGCCTTAAAATAGTGACGAGTCATAAAAAAAGCTTTGTAACGTTATATATTTTCCAAAGCATGAGATTGGGTTGAAACCGTTTTGAGTAAATATGAGTAATTGTCAAAGAAATTGTTATTGAGTTTACAAAAATTAGAAGTAGTGGAATCAAAACCCTAGACTCATCTCTCCTTGGTAACAAAAAAATCAATTTTAATTAGTTTGTCTTAGTATTTTAATAATCAAAAACCAAATCTTTAAAAAGAGTCCAAGAACAATGAATCTTTCTTACCACTTGTAAAAACTACATCAATTATGATTATTGTAATCGGTAGGTGTAGTTTATATTGTGACTCCGATTATTCGATGTTAAAAAAAATGTTGTTTTCTGTATCAATACAACACCCTAATTGGAAAGATAGTTAACTCTTAAAATATCGAGATCGAAATAACTTGTTTAACAAATAAACTACCGATTGTAGACAATAGGGAAAGTTTTATATTAATATGCTTAGATTACATCCATTGCATAATGTTCAAAAGATCTTAACGTTACAATCACGTTAAAAGCATTTAAATCTATACTCCTAATTGACCATAAAAGTATTAAAAAATATCATAATTTTTTAGTGACTATAGAAATTGTCCCTCTTGATTTTGTAACATCCTTCATGTTCAAATCGTTTCCCGTAGGGGTCCACATACCGGCGATCAGCAAGATTTCTCTGAAATTACGAATGAGTAACAAGTTAGTACTAACTAATGTTTATGTGAGCCAAGTTACAAAGATACTTACTCGTTTTTCATACGTCCACCAAGGAAAAGCGTTTCTAACAAATCGTTCCTCATCTTCAAGTTTGTCAATCTCCTTATCGAGCGCCTTCTTTTTCTCATCTTAATGTCATTGGATGATCTTCAAATTAGATTACCATCTAATGCCTCAAATACCATTAAAATACGGTTCCATAATTGCTCTTGGATTCCGATTTGTGGAGCTTGTGAACACAATCATGAGTAGTTACAACACGTCGCTCTATAAATAGCACAATCTTCTTCTTGAAAAAGAAATATACATGTTTTTGTTTTCAAAATTAGAAATGAAGAGAAAAGAGTTTGGTGCAAATGGGTTGATAGATATGAGTTTCTTTATATAGGTTTATGGACCAACGACTCTTTTTCTTTTTCTAAAAACTCCAAACGGCTATTTCATCAATTAGGTTTAAAGCGCAACGCTATTTTGTGAAGGTTGAATCTGGGGTTACTAATAATCGGTAGGTATGAAAGTTAGATTATCTACCGATTACAGTAGATTCAAAATCTCGTTTTAGGGCAACCCATAATTGGGAGGTTATGTAACCTATTTATCTTTCGATTATGGCTACATCCAAAACACAAGCCAAATGGTTATGGTTGGCTATGTACCCTCAAAACCTATGGAATTTGGCAAAGGTTGAATCGGGATACTTATAATCGGTAGGTTTACAAGTTAGATTATCTATCGATTATGGCATGTTTTCAAAATTCATCAAATGAAGGATTTAAGAAAAATCTCGTTTTGGGGCAACCCATAATCGGAGAGTTATGTAACCTATTTATCTTCCGATTATGGCTACATCCAAATCACAAACCAAATGGTTATGGTTGGCTCTGTATCCTCAAAACCTATGGAATTTGGCCAAGATTGAATCTGGGCTACTTATAATCGGTAAGTTTACAAGTTAGATTATCTACCGATTATGGTAGATTCAAAAATCATCAAATGAAGGATTTTAGAAAAAAACTCGTTTTGGGGCTCCCGATTTAAAAAGGGCATATTGGCTGAAATATCCACACATTAATCGGGAACTCACGAGTCTATATTTACTACCGATTATTCGTAAACTAACGATTGAGGTGATGGCTCCCGAATTATAAAAGGGCATATTGGTCATTTCGAAAAATCGGAGATAAGGGGTAGCTTAGATTTATGTTTGGGTGACCTTTTTTATCTTTTTGTGTCTCCCTAATTCTTTTGGGTCACCCCTAAAGCTGCAAAGTTATTATAATGGTTGTCAAACAGATACATAATCCATTATAATCTACATGATAGATTTATTATAATGGTTGTCAAACAGATACATAATCCATTATAATCTACACTAGCTTAAAACCCGTGCTACGCACCGGGACTGCTGAAATTTCTTACATAAATGGGACATCCATGTTCACTTGGCGGGCTTCGCCCCGCACCTGTCTAATAAGAGTTCTAATAAGCTTATAGAATTACTATCCAACAGTTGACAATTAACAGTTAAAACTTTATAATAATCAAATATATTATATTATTATGATTTGAAGATCTAACATGGTTTTGAAAACTAATTTCATGCAATATAATAAAATAATAATCAATTTAACAAATAAACTAAAATATTTTAAGCTATAAATACATAATTAATAAAAAAAATTAGTATTTATCCTGTGCTTCGAACCGGGTACGACGGAATCGATCCTTAGTTGGGCGAAGCCCCGCAACCGTCCAAGAAGGAATCTCAATTAACAACTGCATTGTACCATGAAAACACCAATTATCATATATATATATATATATATATATATATATTTGAAGTAATCATTTAGTAGATTAACAATCAGAACCAAATTATTCACCAATTACATATTATTTAAAGGGTTGGAGATTAAGAAATTATCTTAAATAAAATACTTTTGAAAAATTATCTGACCTTTGAAATCAATCAATAGTTCATTACATTACATGTATCGATACTATTGGTAGTTAAGCTGAAACATCATACTTTCTATACGAGTTGTATAAATATCGATATTGGAGACACTAAAAAAACAACGATATATTAATATAAAATAGATTGAAAACTCTAAATGGTGCACAACATATGAATTGCTTTAGTCAAAAAAATGTTATCAAGGAAATGCATTGATATATCTTTCTTCGAAAATCATATATTTGTGTTAAGAATTAAGGGACCAACTCAACTGCTCTTCCAGGCTCCAATTTCTTATAGTTAAATGAAAAATTACACTCATTAGCCATTATATAAGGATCGATATATGAAGTTAGAGACACTAAAAAATCACGATATTAATATAAAATAGATTGTCAACTCTAAATAGGGCAAAGCATATGAAGTGCTTCTCGTCAAAAAAAATGTAATTAAGGAAACGTACATATATATTTTTCTTGGAAATCATATACTTGCGTTAAAAAATAAAGCGCTAACTCAAACTGTTTTTCTAGGCTCCAACTTCTTGTAGTTGAATGAAAAATCACACATATTATGTAGTTGTGTTGATATATGACATTAAAGACACTAAAAATAACACGATATTAATATAAAATAGATTGCCAACGCTAAATAGTCCAAAGCATACAAGGTGCTTCCCGTCAAAGAAGTAATCAAGGAAATGTCATTGGTCATTATATAGGCGTCGATATGTGATATTAGAGACATTAAAAAATCATGATATTAATATAAAATAGATTTCCAACTCTAAATAACGCAAAGCATATGGAGTGTTTCCCGTCAAAGAAAATGCAATTATTTTTCTTCAAAAATCGTGTACTTGCGTAAAAAATCAAGCGGGTAACTCAATTGCTTTTCCCGGCTCCAACTTCTTGTAGTTGAGTGAAAAATCACACATATTATATAGTTGTGTTGATAACTGACATTAAAGACACTAAAAATAACACGATCTTAATATAAAATAAATTGCTAACCCTAAATATCGCATAGCATGTAGAGTGCTTCCCGTTAAAGAAGTAATCAAGAAAACGCACTGATATATCTTTCTTAAGAATCATAAGCTTGCATTACGAATCAAGCATCCAACTCAAGTTCTCTTCCAGGCTCCAAGTCCGTATAGTTAAATGAAAAATCACACCATTATATGGTTGTATCAATACCTGATATTAGAGACATTAAAAGAACACGATATATAACATAAAAATATCTTGCAAATTCTAAATAGTGCAAAAATGGATGAAGTGCTTCGACCAAAGAAGTTGTAATATCCCATTATGACCCCATTTGAGTACAGTGATTGTTTCTTTAACAGTAAGGATAGCCTATTAATAATTGGGTTTTTATTGGCAAATGGAATCTGAATTATATTGGCTATGAATTCTCATCAAATTTTTTTTTCCTTTTTATGGCTCCTACTGGTCAGAATTGTATTTATTGTTAATATAAAATAGATTTTCAACTCTAAATATTGCAAAGAATATATATGAATTGTTCTTGTCGAAGATGATGTAACCAAGGAAATTCACCGATCTATATTTTTAAGAATCATATACTTGCGTTAGGAATCAAGCGGACGGCCAACTCAAGTTCTCTTCTAGGATCCAAGTCCTTATAGTTAAATGAAAAATCACACTCATTGTATAGTTGTATGGATATCTGATATTAGTGATACTAAAAATCGATATTAATATAAAATAGATTTCAACCCTAAGTGAAAAGAATATAAAGTGTTTCCCATCGAAAATGATGTAATCAAGAAAATGCATTGATATATCTTTCTTCAGAAATCATATACTTGTGTTAAGAATCAAGCGGTCAACCCAACCCAGGCATGAACTCTTATAGTTAAATGAAAAATCACACTATGATATTAGAGACGTTAAAAGAACACACGATATAACATAAAATAGTTTTCCAATTCTAGATAGTACAAAGCAGGATAAAATGCTTCCGTCAAAGAAGTTGTAATCAAGCAATGAACTAACATCCCACTAAGACTCTGTTTGAATACTCGTAATTGTTACTTTAACCGCAAGGATTGTCCGCTAATTAATGACTTGGAGTACCTTTATTAGCAAAGAGAATCTAAATTGTATTGGTTAATTAAATAATTTGTTTCTTTGGATTTTTAGTGGTGCATATAGCTAATTGTATTATGTATGTGGCTTGAAACAAAACATAAAACTCTTTGGAATTGAATGATTAAAGGACCTTTTTTTTACATCAACCGTAGGTTAAGTTAACGAAGTGCCGTTCTGACATGGTCTATTAAAAAAGCAATTTCATGCGTATATCTTACAGAAAGAAAAATAATAAGAATAGGTTCCACAAAAAACTATAATTCAGTAATCTGGCAAAACCCATCAAAAATATCAGAAAATTTTATAAAGGAAAGCCAAGAGATAGTATAATGCTCTTAAGACAATAACTTAACAATGTTGTTTGGGATTTACATCCATCCTTATTCATATTTCTCTATTTCATATTAACATTTATCCTTTTTGGCCCTACACAAAGTTGAAAATGATGGACGGGGCAGAATCATCTGGTTTATAATTATATATTCACTCTTTGCATCATCGAAAAGACTTGTCATGTTTAGAGAATTTATTTAAGGTGACAAAGATAATTATTCATTTTACAAATGTCCATGTGCCAGTGTCCTTAATATAGACCTTTGAGACTCGGCTGCAAAGAAAACAATGAGAATTGAGAAATGGAATGGAATTTAATTGCTTTGCGTGGCAACAAAATATAACAAAGTAACGGAAAGATTTTCCTTCCCTAAATTAATTCGAAAATACATGGTAAGAAAAAGATTTTTTTTAACATACTAAATATTTAAGCTAGATGTTTGGGATTCTTTTACCATAAGTAGACCTCTAAAGATTTTTTTCCCTAAGGTTTTTTATATATTATGAGTTTTATAAACACTTATCTAAAATTTTCTTTCCTTATATAATTACAATTGTTGAAAAATATTACGTCATTAATATGTATGCATCGTTCCATAAATGCTTCAAAAAGTAAATCTTTTCATAAATATAATAGGTGTAAACTACTAATTTTAAAGAAATGAAGCTAACAGTTACATAAAGTATGTTGATTATGTTGATTCTAACAGAGAGTTACATAAATTAAACTTACTCACATTTCCATCCTCCCTCCTCTAACATGAGAATATTTTTTTTCAGAGAGAGGTAAATTTAAGCTAGAAAGTATCAAATTATTATAAATCCATTTACAAGCGTGCATATAAAACTTAGGTAATGTCAATTGACAAAAAAATCCAGATGAAAAATTAGTAATAGGGTGTTCTTAAAAAATCAAAATAATGTCGAACATAAGTAGGGAAGTGATGGATTGATGGGTTGCCCTGCATCGAAGAAGTGATGGATGAAATTGGTTGTGTTTCTTCTCCACCATGATCCAAACCATTATTCCTTGATTGCTCATCAGGGACACTCCTCAATTCCCTTGTAGGATTTAAAGTCTGCGGACTTATGGTTGAATAGTTATACACTAAATTGGAACAACGCCGATGTTTGAGACCATTAGCCGAGACACCTCCATGAGAAATCAACATCAAAGTACCCTTTCACAAGAGGTGCTTGCACAAAGACATGTGAATCACATGGATATACCAAACATAAGTAAATGGATTTACCAAATTGAGATTTTGACTAACACCATGTTTGGAATTTCCTATCGGTGTCTTCATCGGCATAACACATCTCATTCCACAATACAAATTATAAGCACCATTTAGTTAACACGTACTTTTTAAATGATAGGACAAAACCTTAGAATTTGTGTCAAGCAAATGAATCCACGAACAACACAAAAATACAACCTCAAATTATAATGAATAGGTGTCCCTCCTTCCCAAATTTACCATTTTAGATCATGAACACGTGGACTGCAGTAACCATTATGAAAAATAATCTCAATGAACTAAACATTTGTGTAACTCAAAATATCATAGCGTGAACAACATTACAAAAAAATAATAACAAAATAATTAAACACCAACTTTTGCTTAACATATTTTATTTTGAGAAAATCATCATAATAAAACAGAAAATGAAGAAAACAAAATAAACAACCTTACATCGCATCTTCATAAGTTGAACCCCTCACTTTGCACACCACCATTTCCTTCACAAATTTTAATAAAAATTACTCCACCATACTCAATACATGCTCTCGGCATAATTGTTAGTAGGCATCTCTCAATCCATTGAGACATGAGAAATAGCAATAAAAATTATATGTGTAAAATGCACCACAAATAATCATACTTGCAATTTTGATGAAACTATTCTGGAATTGCTCTACACTCCGAAACACGAGATAATCAACAAACAAACTATAACATTATCGAGAAAATGAAGTGAGACTTAAATAGAAATTGGTACTTAAGTTTCACCTTTTCAAACAGACACTTTTGATGAGATGTCGACTTCCCTAAACCCCTTTCCAAACTAAATATTTTGATTTTTAAAAGATCAAACCCATAAACATCATGGACTATATTGAAAATGGGTAAAGAAACATACCACCGGTAAAAGCTTAATATTGACCTCCCATCACCACAACCTATTGATTACATGCAAAACAAACAATAAAAATAGATTAGGCATCAAAATTATAGTACTGAAACAGAAACAAAAAAAAAAAAAAAAAAAAAAAAGAAATTAACGTGCAAACAATGAGGTTTGGCTTTCGCTTGAATCATTTATATTCAGTCACCAAAACTAAATTTCTTAAGGAATTACTTTTATTAAGAAACAATATTAATCAATATCTTAAAGGAAAAATTAGGCAAATTATTTTCATAATTTATTAACAACATATTAGTATTAATTAAAAGATTTTAATAATAATAGTATGGAAAACTTGATAGTAGTATTATTAAAGAAATTATCCGCGTATTGATATTTTTTCCCAAATAACCGTGTGTATATTAAAGGCATGCCATTTTTAAGACCATATTAATATTAATCAAAATATTATTTTTACCCCACTGAAATGGATAAAATCTTTGAAATTATTTTATGTATCAGATTTATGAATATTCTTGCATTTTTTGTTAGTTTTTAACACATAAACGTGTCTGGATTTTCTAGATATTTATTATTAATACTAAAAAATTAATATAGTCATTTCTAGATTTATTTTCCTTATAAAAGATTCAAAAAATATAAATATTATTATTTTATTTCATAAATATGTTGAATTGATTTTATTTTATTTTAATCATTAATGTGCGAAATTAATATAGTAGTTTTCTTTATTTTCTGGATTTTCATAATAAATGCACGAAACTAATATAGCTATTTTTCTAAATAATGAGGGTCGTCCATCACGTGTGTCCCAACAATCCGCTTAATCTACACCGCACATTGTGTTTATCAATGCACCATATCTAACGAAATTTCATCCAAGCGAATACGAATGGTTTCTCAATTAGCTCGAGAGCGCGAGGTTACGCTCACCAACCAATAGGAGAGAGGGTAAGCTCCACCAGTGCTACTTTTATTCTGGAGTGAGGGGTGGTATTGAGTTTTTAGGTTGTTGATGATAGATTATGGGCTGATAATTCATTAAGAAAATATTTACCAAACAGCCCAATTAAGAATGAGACAACAGTTAAAACGGGTAAATATATAAAGGGTCGTCTATAAATATTTTAGGAAACCATCCCAACTTCTGCTTTTACATGGACTGAGAGAGTACCTTTTAAGGGAAATTTAAAAACCTTTGGTGGCGCATTGATTGTGCAATTCTTTTCTTTTAGGCTAGACTCCTACTTCTGTCTTGTCTTTTCTATTTTTCTATAAAACCCATCCGTGGCGGTGATTCCTTAAACTCTCATTCTCACAAGTTCGATTCTCTCTTTTCTTTTCATCTGTTTTGTCCGCAAACATATCAGCTTTTCAATTGGACTGGTCAGAGTTAGGGATATATAGCCAAATAACCCTAAGAAGAACAACATAGAAAGGGGATCCACAAAGAGGAAGAATGTGCTTAAAAGCGATCCTAAGATATTGCAATATGTACCCCAAGAAGAAAACAGCCAAAGTGGATCCACAAAAAAAAAATACCTGAAGTGCAGGATGAAGAAAACATACCGCATAAATTCACGATCGATTCAACGTAAAATAATGAAAGATCCAGTTTATCTTCCTACTTCCAAAACTACGGTGGAGCGTTGCAATATCGAAAGGCACCTTCTTCAATATGACGAGGATCCATTCAACCATGAATTTCTTACGAGAGATATGCTGGTCTCAGATGTTGAACTGAAAGCAGAAATTGAAGATTTTATCAAATCAAGAAAATATAATTCACAAGAGCAAAGCATGGAGAGTGAGCAAAGTACCACAAACGAAGCGAGTGCCAAAGCTGAAGAAGCCACTTACCGAGTAGTCCTCAAGGGCTCGAGCATGATGACCCGATCAAAGAAGATTATACTTTCTATTTATCCACATCAAGAATATCTCGCATGGTGTGAAGTTTGAAAAAAATACCTATTGAATTCATTGATCCACTTTCAAAACGATAATGGAAGATCCAGTTGTTCTTCCATCAAACTTTCTGAAGGATCGTGCCACTATCCGAAATCATATTTCCAAGTTCCACGTTGATCCATTCAGCGAAATTATCTCATCAAGATATGCTTCTCTCGATGATGATAACAACAAAGCAAGGATTAAAGAGTTCATTACTTCTTCAGAATGGCAAAGCATACGAACGAGTGAACACAGACCGAGATACTACAACTAGAATCTATCCAACAAGACTGTATGGGATATAGATTTGAGCGATGTAGTAATACCCATGGAATTCCTTGATTCACTTGAACATACACTCTTTTGAATGATCCAGTTATTCTTCCTTCGAGTCACAATGGATCTTTTCTGTTTTATGTTTGTATTTGTGAGTCCTCTCATGATCCGTTCAATGGACTTGTATCTTGGTGAAGGTGAGGTTGTTTTAGATGATGACCGAAAGAAAGAATTGCTGAAGTTCGTTAGATTGCAAAGTACCAAGAAAAGACACATTACAAATCAGACCACTTACCATTGTTTTTTTTTTTTTTTTTTTTTTATTATTTTATCTTATATTATAGATCATTATTATTACATGAAACTAGTTGGAAGCCTAACAAGCTAAGCTCCAACGACATACTACTACATTAATTGAACATGTTGATGTGCTAGTCTACCAGTGGCCTCATGGGAAACCTTGCCAAGGGGGCCAAACGGCGAGGAGGGCGAGATTGTGTCACAAGGGGGGCAAATTAACACTATCTTCCATGTTAATTCCTGCAATATTACGCCATTGGTACACCCAACAATCTTCCTTTTTTTTTTTTTTTTTTTTTTTTTTTTTTTTGCTCGGTAAATAAAAGGAAATTAGTACATTGGTACACCCAACACTGTAAAATGAACCCCACGCTAGCAACCCACGTAACATTTTAAGAAACCCAAAAATTGAAATCCTACCAATAATTGGTAAGCCCAGGAAAATTTATCACACAGAAATGTGAAAAGTCCGATATAAAGAAAGCCCAAAACCCATTAATACCAACCAAGTGTTAGAAAACCCTAATTATAACATTTCCACTAAAAAGTAGAAACCTTAGCCAGGAACGGCCGCCACAGGCCACACAGGAATTGAAATCGCCCGCCATAGCAACACCACCCGCTTTGCTTTCACGCCATGGCACCCAAGGAAACAAGATCAATCGATCTTGATTGGGTCCCTAGAACCACATGCAACAAATCCACCACTAGATCAGCAACCACCATCCTTTTTCATCATCCACCACCGCTTTCATGGACCACACGACCACCACCACGACACCCAAAGAAACCATTGATAACAAGATCCCCAATAATTGTCGTTGAAAGGAAGAAGTAGAAGATATGGACATGATTTTCAATGGGAAAACCAAAAAAGGAAATGATTTTGATCTGTGCTTCATCAACGAGAAAGATAGGTAGAAATGGAGAAAAATTAAGGATAACCCACGCAATACCTGAACCCCTGGATTCGCACCCTAGATCGTGTTAGCCATAGCCACCACCACTACCACCTTGAGCCGCCGTCACCACTTCTTGAACTAAGATCGCCCCCAGATACAATCGGAATCATCCCCATTCTCAATAATTGAAGAAGCACTCC
This sequence comes from Papaver armeniacum, assembly GCA_023531295.1. Classification (NCBI taxonomy): domain Eukaryota; kingdom Viridiplantae; phylum Streptophyta; class Magnoliopsida; order Ranunculales; family Papaveraceae; genus Papaver; species Papaver armeniacum. The sequence continues at coordinate 34,024 of JAJJWW010012035.1, read as the reverse complement.
AGCAATGGAATAAAAAAGACTAAAGAAATGGTTTCAATAAATAACTTCAGAACTTCAATCATAGACAGGCACTTGAGGAAAAGATCTAGGGTTTGTCGAAAAACGCCTAATTTTTTTTTCTACCAAGTAGATATGTAATGAATCAAAGTAAGGAAGAAGAACCCCTATGAAACCCCACAAGATTAACCAAAGACACCCACAAAGTAGAAACTTACAACAAACAGGAATCCCTCGCCTGAAACGTGTTCAGAATAAGTCCCCGCTCGGATTTGGTCCTAGAATTGTACCAAATCCGAGCGAGAAAGCAGCTTAAGTTTAAGGGTTTTTTTTGTTCTTTCAGAGAAAATGGAGCAAGAGGAGAGAGAATAATCCGAAAGGATTTTTGGAGGAGGGTGTTGTTGCTGCCAATGTGAACACTCTAACCGTTTGTCACTTAAAAGAAAGAGATTGTTGTGCACCATAAATTCTTAACCACTTGGCTAAAATGTAGACATACGGCCAAATCTTGAGATAAAGCTGCACAACCTTAATTTGTGGTGATATCAAATACCACATGGTTAGACTTTAAAACTAGTGAAGTAGTTACAACTTATTTATGCATCATCATTACACAGTTAAATATTAACATGAAGACAACACTCGAAATGGCCCCATGATTCATGAGCTTCAAAAGTGAGTCTGAAAATTTTAATCCTTCAAATAATCAATCTATAATAAATTATATTCTTGCGTCACTTTCGAAACAACCAAGAATGCCTGTTATAGAATTCCATAATTTCATGTGAAACACATTATACATGGAAATCCTCAGAAGCGGAAGCACAATTTTCCTTGCATTTTCTCGAGATTTATTGATATTATGTAGGACTGATATTTGTTACTTTTGTGTAATTTCAACACTAGCATAACAAATGTCCATGCCATAAATCTTAGAACTTTGCTTACAGAGATGTTCCTCTTTGCACAGATGCAAGATCCATCTCACTCATTCAGAAGTTCTTTAAAGGGAATTCTCTAGGTTTAAATAGAACCCCAAGAATTCTGACAGAAATAGCGACTAACGACTAACATGACATTAACATACAAATCAGTATATATTTACTTATTCCCACTGATCTTTAGATTTACAACTTGACCTTTTTTTTTTTTTTTTTTTTTAAGGCTATTACTAAAATGGATCTTCAGAAGTCCATATACCGATTCATCGGGATGACATACCAAAAGTCCCATTCTCATTTCAGAGAAACCTTTTCAGCTCCTTGACCCCAAATTTTCAATTAGACATAATTGTTCCTATAGTCCTACTTTTGTTTGTGAAGATCCAAACACTTAGGAGTTATCACTTGGTAATACAAAACTGGAAACTTGTTTGATCCAATATTTCAGTTCCCGAAAGATATCACGTATCAAAAAGAAATATCAAATTTCCTCACTTTATAAAATTTGATTAGCTCAACTGATTGCGGTTCTTCATACATTGGATCACATAAAATCATCATGGGAATAATACTATCAATTATTGAAACTACATTTTACAATTTATAACTCCCACTAGATTAACCATTAATCAAGCATCTCCAGTTTTAACATTACTCTTGTACTGTAAATAGGTTATTACCTATACATACTTGTTGGATTAACTAATCCAACATGCAAGTGAAAAACTTTAGCTTTTGTTGCTCAACATAATTATCTTAAAACCAGGTTTCCATTCTCAAAAAACTGATAAGTCTTTTGAGAGACTTATTGGAAACTAAGTTTATAAAGTTTGCAACGGTTTAATGATTTTTGATTTTTCATCGGCAAAATGTCCAACTCAATAAAACAATCACACTCAAAAGGGAAAATTATGTATCTTAAGCATTATGCATTACAATACAAAAATTTTAGGAACCTGGATATAGGACGAGAATATTATCTTTAGATCGTCACATTTTAAAAAACATGTATTTATCATTTCATCCTAACTTACTACTTTCACCTTTCCATTTGATAATCTTTCAGCCTCAGTAACAAACACTACTATCCATGTTTATTACTTGTGGCTAACTATCAAATAGATACAACTATAATGTGAAAGTCATTGATGAGTAGGTGAAATATATTTTACCGAAACTCCGTAACAGTCATCACAAAAATCAAGAAATTATGGAAGCACAATATTTTGCAAATATGTTTCCTTGTTTCTTAAATCTTGCTTTCTCTAGGACCAAAAAAAAAAAAAAAAAAATTATCCAGTCCGGAACAAAGAATGCATTAACCGAAAAGAACTAGGAAAAATCACTCTGCCACTGCATCAATAATGTGGCTAAGTTGCAACAAATTCGCTCAATATGCTTATGCATACTCCCACTCTTATCATATTTTATGATAAGAGCTAAGTGACCTTAAACGTGTCAACTAAAATCATTCAGTTACACAATTGCATAAAATTCATTAAGATTAAAGATATATTGATATCATTATATTGCTAAAAATCAACATCTAAAAGAATTAAATGCATAAGCAACAAAAAAAAAGCATAAAAATTTCAAAATAAATCATACAGCCGAAACTTCTCCTTTGGGATGAAATTCCGACATTCATAACATTCATTGCTATGACCACCCAAACAACTATAATTATCAATGTGTCGTACATCCTCAAAATTGTAATGTCTTAACTTCTTTAGTGTTGAGACCAAAGAGGACATCATATACTAATTAATTTACATAGTGACGTATCACTAATACCATAATTAACTAGAATATGCAACTGACAACGTCGTTAATCATCTCTTCTTGAGTTGACCATTCTTCAAGGGCTTTATTAACAACCCAAATTATTGGATAAGCCTCAATGTAGTCACCTTATGGGGGTAAAATAGAATTTACATAATCATTGCAATATATGAACAATTAAGTATTAGAAAACTGCATGAGCATGAAATACATTAAACTGAAGTGTTACTTTAATCATGCATACTGACGGATTTTTTCATAATATTGCAATATCTCGTGTCTCGAAATTCGGATCAAAATTCTTGCTCTTACTGCTCAAAAATGAAATGATAAACAAGTTGCTAACATTATCTAACTCGTGAGATACTTCTACCATAATTGTCATTCTAAACCAATATGCCAAGCTTAAATATGGAGCATCCAAATGCAACCAAAGCAATGGCAACATAAATGTCAAACTTGGAAAATATCCTCTATACCATAAGCTTGACACTTTTGGGTATTTTTTTTTTATCGGATGTCCCCGAAGGGACACGCTTTTGGGTATTAAAACACTCTTAAGAGAGAATATTTCACCTCATTACTTCAACCAATGACGTCTTTGGACAAGTCAAACACCGTAATTAGGATATACAAGTGACTTTGTCACCGTAATTTTTAAGAAGTTTACCTCTTTACATTGGCTACTTTGGCAGCACAATACTACAGGTAAAACTATACTTTTTCAGGTCACATTTTAAATATGCAACGGGTGGATGGATAAATTAAAACCTCAAAAATTCTTCCTTTGGGAGGAATTTAAACACATACAAAATTTATCCATGTATGACCTTAATTGCCGTTTTGTTGTTTCATGTATCCTCATATACTTATACGGCATGATACCTTTGGGTACCAAGACCACCTTTATATAAAGATACAAAATAGAGCTGATTATTTTTTTTAATTTTTTTTTTTAATTTTTTTGATTTTAAACACCAAATCAGCTTGGGAGGCAAACGGCTATATCATTCATCTAGGAATCCAACCCCTAACGAATGGTTACTTTGGTAATCCATTCCATCGTCTAAACTCCAGTAGATATATCAAAAAGGGTCATATTCAATACGTACATGGCATATATTATTAACACGACCGACACACAATAATAAGAGCAAACACCATGCGTCCTTATACTAACAAAATGTTTACTTATCATAATCAAGTGACATTAGCTAGCATGTATGGTCGGCCAAAAGAGTGTGAACTTGGTTTATATCTGGTTCACTCTAAGCATATATTATTTAGTGTAGCTATTAAGTGACAAAACCCCAGACTCAATCCAAATAATCGTGGCCGATAAGGTGGTCAAGTAACACCGTTATTGTCCTAGGTAAACTTAGGCTAGCTTGGGCTACGTAATCCTAGTTAAGCTAGCTTGAGCCACGTAATCAAAATAGACCAAAACAAATTATACATTCCGTTCACATTTTTAGTCGGTCAAGAATTCTAAAGTCCAAAATAACTTAACACGTCATTAGGTTCTTTAGAGTTTAGACACGGCATCATCTTCCCTGATTGAGAATATATCAGTAACAGGGATCTCTTACTAAGAAACTCTCTTAGAACAGAGGACACAAAATTTATCCAATATATTTGTGATCACATAAAATAAACATACTACCATCATAAATTCAAATTCATGAACTTTAGGATGGGTTATAATTATTGTGGGTTTTAAGACTCTCAACAATTTCATACTAACATCGAACAACACTATCAAGCATATGGTGCGATTATAAGAAGAACCCAATCTTAAGCATTAAAGGTGATTCCAAATTTCATCAAAACAACATGATATGATCAAAATATGATCATAATGTTACAATCATCTTGTTCCACGAAGGTTAAATATACATCCATTAGATCAACCTCAAAAATCAATCTTACGAGCAAACAAGAACAGTCAATTTTATAAGTAGGATGAAATCAATCAACAAGGTATTATCAATTAAAAAAAATCAACATTTCACATGGTTTAATTGAAAGCAATATTAACTTCATCTTCCGAAATCTTATATTGAGTAAACATAAAAATTCAATGCATGGCTACGATACCACATGTTGGAAAATCTAATCATGTTAACAAAACACAATTCATGAGTAGATTATAGGATCTAGAATTATTATGTTTACCACGATCATATTACAAGATGAATCTTGTACATACCTTGAGTCATAGCTATATTCCCTTGTCTCCTTTGTTTCTTGATATGCTTGCCTAACTTCAGTTGGTATGCTTGATCAGTTGAACTAAAATACTACTTGAATTGTAATTTAGAAGACCATATATTTCTTTACCCAAACTATCTTTTGTTCTTTACTCATGAGAGATGAATTTCACAAACTTCGATTCTTGGGCAAGAGAATAAGAGAAGTCTCTCAAATATAAAAGAGTGATTTCTAGCTTTCCATCAAAGCTAATTACCACCACGTGTCATTAAGTTACTAACACAGAGCTTAATAATTGACACCTGCAGTGCTTAAGTGCATAATGCTGGACACATCATTACTTGGACCAAGTCAAGTTTAGTCATACATGAGTCACCCTAAGTCATGTGCCACATAATCCAACATATACACGTTTGCATGTGTTGCATTTTCATAGAATTTGTGAATTAGAGATGGGAGAATTTTACTTTCAGCAGCTAGATTTTTTTATTTATTTTATTTTAAGCATAGCGGCTAGATGGATTAATATATCTCAGAATTTGTCTCTTTTGTAGGGAGGCATTGCAGTGATGCTACGTTGACCGCGGGATTCAACCGCCAAAAATCTCGCCTGAGAGAACCCCTGGGATCCGCTGGAGTTCAGAAGGGTGGGCATATGGGTCCCACAAAAAAGTGTGAGGTGTGGGATTTTTTGGGGTTGAATCCCGCGGTAGACTAAGCATTAGTGGGAGGCATTGGCTATTTGGCTTGTGGTGATACGATTTGGTCTTACAGGAATTCTAAAATTGTTTTTAAGTCGGTAAATACAGGATGGATAGACAAAATTTGATTTTTAAGTCAGAAACTCTACCAAAAAAATATTCGTAGAGTAATGCTGTGACAGTATAAAAAAATGACAAAATAATCTACACGTGTCAGCTGAGTTTTCCTATTATTTTGACAGAATGTTCAATGTTGACTGACAATATGGATGGAGTGATGGACTGGACTCAGCTTTCACTAGATTCCAAATTGATCTTTGTAAAAGAAGCTGAATCGATCGGTGAAAAGCATTCCCGGTTCCGGTTAGCCGCTCAGTGAAGGTTTTTTTTTATATTTTTTTTTATAAGTCACTCAGTGACTTTTGATAATTTCTCTCCCCAATAAATTATCAAAAGTTAATTATGGATAACAGAAATAAATTACTTGAAATAAGCTGAAGTTAATTTGATAACTGAAATAAATAATTATGGATAACCTCTTCTCCTATGGGGAGAAGAGGTTCAACGCCTGCTAAATGCACGCAAATGCAAATTACTTGACAGCAAAAACGAATAAGAGAGAACGGAAATAACCAGCAAAACGTAACTACACTATATACGTCTATACACCAAAAAACACTGAAATAAACATGTTAATTATATTAGTAAGGGAAAAAATGGATGTGATTGTGAAAAATTCTTCACAATCCACATGTTTCTGTCAATTGGCGTGAAAAACATATATCTATACAACTGCACCAAAGGCAGTCGGATTAAATTATAACCGACTATTGCAGAGATGAAGCCATATGCTTTGGAGGGATTAACCCCCTCTCTTTTTATGTGCTCTAACTACCTTTTTACATCTGCTTTTCTACCTTTGGTCTTATTTCCCCATTTTCGTTAGGATGCCCTACCTTAAGAGATACATTGTTATTCGGAGCAGAGAGTGACTGAGATAACCCAGTAGTGCTAGCTGGATGAAGTGGTCTTACAGTGCCATTGCCAATGGGTTGTACCATTTGACTCCCTGGTGGTTCAGTTCTGGTGGTCAGTGAAGAATAATTTGTTTCTGCAGTTCCCAAGTGGAAGAAAATTATTAGTTCTTAGAAACTATAATGTTACATCAAAAAGATACAGAACCAATTGGACCACAACCAAGTTTGCAAATAAAAGACTTCTCCGACATCTACTTCTATGGATTCCTTTGTAAACTATATCAATGAATTAGAGGATCAGAACAAAACTGCCACCGAAACGCCTATTAAGTAACCAAAATAGAGCCTCAACTAACTAATATACACTGGGTTCCAATTAACACATTAAGTGAAGCAGAACCAGGTCTATGCGCTCCCAAAGTCCCAATTACTTGTATGAATTCAGCAAAACTTAAAAATTAAACTAGACGACCTTACCTTTGATGGTACCACGCTGAACAAGATTCTGCAGAGAATCACGGAATGCCGTCAAAACTCGCCTTTCTTGCTCTGCGTATAAACCTGTTGTTTCGGGTCCATATGCCGAAGGAAGAGGTTTACTGCCACCATTGCCCAACCTTCCATTTGGTGATGCAGCTGCCATGAACATCGTATCTTCTTCGTCACACATCAATGCTCGTGTTCCAGGGGACATTGGCCTTTCTTTCTGCAAATCAGAACCATCTGATCTGGGGTTGTCCATGCATATATTTTCAGACAGGTTTCCACTTGAAGGATCATCTTTCGAAGTTTCTTGAATGCCAGCTTCAACGGACATACTTTGTCTAGCTGATGGAGCAACAATGCTTCCTGTATTCTCTTGGCTCTCTGCTTGGTTTTCAACAGTAGCTCTTTTATCTGTATACTTCCAAATAGTTAGCCAAATTGAGCAAAATTAAAGTTTACAGTTGACTCGACTGTAGACAAGTTTTAAAATATAGGTCAATACATGATTCCCAGTTGGACAAAAAATGAATGCACACATTATAGTTGTTGGAAGCATGCGGTGATCGTCAAACACTCGCACTAACAATAAACAACTTCGACATTCACTATTCATTCTATGAAGAATGTAAACAGAGCAGGGCAAATCCTATATAGACTACACCTCCCAGTAATTGGCTCATTAACAAAACCAAGCAGAAACAAATACAATGCAAACTGAGTTACAGCTTTTTAACAGTGACCAATCTAAAGACCATTTTAAGCTTCACCCACCTGCCTTTATAACTATTGACCTTTTAAAGTTACATTGTAACTGTTCCTTGTTCTTCTCAATAAAATCTTTTATTAGTCACTCTCTACTCTAATTACCCTCCCTTCAGTCTTTTTTTTAGAGGATCGGACAATAGCAAAAAGAGGAGAAATAAATTGAACATCGTAACATCGGCAAGTAAAATATACCGGTGGTACGCGGCTTGGGAACTGAATTTGCTACTACAACCAGAATTTTGCAGATGTCTTTAATTTGCTGTGGTTGAAGAACATCCGCTAATAGAGACCTTCATCAAAATCAGTTGTTTTGTTCAGTTCTCACATTGAACCAAAAAAAAAAAAAAGGAACATGTTTATAGCAGAAAAGGCTTCTAATAAAAAGACAAAGAGACGTTCAAACAAGTGATCGACACATACCGGTATGTGGGTTTTGATGAGCCCGTTTGAGCAGGATTAACAGCACGTACACCTGGACTTGAGGACGAGGTAGAAAAGGTTGAAGAAGGTCTGAGATGATTAGCCTGATTTGCCCAAAAAACAGGTCAAAATCAATCATTGCTACCATGTACTCTTGTAAGATACACTGAGAAATAGTCTTATTGTAGTCAGCTACATGATTTCAGAGTCCAGTAGTCAAAATCCATCAAGAAAGGTATACTGAGGCTGAGCAAAAATATTCGATGGCACTATCACCGATTTAGAGCCAAAAGGCATATCCCTATTGAAAACTTACTGTGGTGAAAATATGAGTTGCTGATATCACCAGCAAAAAAATCAAGAATATCTTTACAAGGATTTTATGTAACATACCTGAGAAGTCTGAGCAAGCCTGTGAGGTGAATCCTTTGTTGTTGCAGGAAAAATGTTTTCATGAAGTTTTCTTTTCTTGGATATAGGAGGAGATCCATAGGCTCCATAGCCAGACGTTCCAATGGCCCCAAATATTGCAGCATTGGCAGCTACCTGCTGCATGTATAGGGCGTTACTCTGATTATTATGATCCTCGTGGAAGAGAGCTCGTCTCTCTTCACTACCATCGTAATTCTTGCAGTCCATGCATTTACAATTTTCAGAACAGAGAATGTTGGCTTGGAAGCATTCGCAATACTTCTTAAGACATCCTGATTTCTTGCAATGGCATCCCTTGTTGTGCTTTACGATCAATGAGACGTCACCCTTCTCCTCCTACATTGAGTTTAAACAATCCATGGGTTGTGAACAACACCAAGCAAGAACGTAGCAAATGGGATTGTATGAATAGTAAGTTCTACCGTGCAGTTCTTCGTTAATATTTGGAATTAGTCAACTTCATTTTTCTCCACCTATTTCTTACATGTTAGATTGTCAAACATAACCTAGCAGAATGCAGCAAAGACATGGAACTATGGGCACTTTAGGTTTATAATTACACATATGGATGTCAGTCAAAGACCCATTTTGGAGTAACAGAGTATTAGATCATATTGCAACTTTGCAAGAAACAACAAATAGTAGATGCATGTCAAAACTTAACATCAAAAGCATAAGTTCGATGACAACAAAGATTTGTTAACTCATGTGCAGGGGAAGACTTAACAGTAGTAATCCCAAGCTCATAAATATCCCTAAAATAATTCCTGAGGTTTTGCTCCATCAGATCATGATGATACACACCAAAAATAATTAGGAAACAAGATGGTCACTACAGCACAGTTTTCATCAATTGCATACCAGCCAAAAATATCTGACAGCATGAAAAGTCAAAACGCGTAGACACATTGTCTAAAAAATCCATGAGTTCGACCACATACCTTAATGTCATGAACCCCATGAGGACTACTAGCAATCTTTGGCCTGAATGCATTCGGATTACGCTCTAAAGTAGCTTCCACAGCCTCTTGCCTAGAAGCCTCATTCTCAACATTGTTACAACAATTTGTGCAGTTGCAGCCATCACAGTAAACTCCTGAAGCAAAGCACTCACAATACCTGTAGAGTAGAATCACGTATCCATATTACTATGATTGGTAAAAATCGCAAACACGGCCTAAAAAAATGCATACAGATCAACATGCCAAAATAAGAAAACACAAAAGGAAACCCAAACTTCATTTATCCCAACCCAAAAGTGTGATTTCCACGACTGGGAAGGAACAGAATTCATTCAAGATACAGCAGAAAAATATTCGATATCATGGACAGAGGACATTTTTTCCAGATCATAGAGGGTAATGCAGAGTGCAGTTCCATAAAACTTTTTAACAATCATTGACCATTAAAAAAATAAAGAGATTAGGAGAATATATTCTTACAATTTCAAGCACCGTGAATTCTTGCAATTGCATTGCTTTGGCTTCTTTGGAGTACCATCTTTCACTTCAGCATTAGCCCGTGGTCGAGCACCTGGGGATTCTGTCTTTCTGAAGAAATAGGTGGTATTGTTAGGATTGTCATTAACTGAAACTTAAAGACTTTGTAGGAGTTTCATCTAATGCAAAATCAGTTTGCTATAAAGCATCCCACAGTTCAAAATTATTCAGAGAAATAAAATATAAAGCATCCCAGAATATCATGTATTGATGTCAATAAAAGAGAAAGACACAAAAAGAGAACTGCAAATGATCTAGCTCGTTGCTAATTACATATCACCACTATCAAGGTTCAAGATCCGTTGCTGCGGAGATATAAGAATGAGTGTCAAACCTTGATAAGGCTATAGAGTGCCACAACAACAAATAAGATTTATGAAACCACAACCACAGTAACACTGTTTAAAATAATATTGAATAACTAATTTACTTCTACATACTATCAATGCTGTTTTGGATACAAGATACATTTAGTGAATAATTCCCCAAAACAGAAGCTTCTACACATTTGTGTATATCAAATATATATACAAGCGAGTCTAGGTGACTTTCCCAACAGAAAATGTCACCCAAATACAGCAGAAAATTTCATCAACATAATAAGGGCCCTAAGATCTTCGGCTTCTGCCACCTAAATATCTTCGAAAGATATGCCTCTTAATGGTTCTGACCATAAGTATAACGTATATAAAAACCAGCACTATCCCGTGCCTTAAGGGTTCCAGAAAACTAACAATGAGAATTAAGATTAGATGTAACTATGGATACAAGTTACAAATGATGACCCTATTTTCTACATCATAATCATGATAAATACTCGACATCATACAAAAGGGGAAAAGAGGAAAATCAGCAGCATTTCACAGGAGTTCATATAGAGTCTAAAAGGGATTAAGGCCATACATAAACAAGAGATGTACGAAACATTTAACACCAATTAAAAGGTTTCACGCCATGGGCGAATCAAATATTCACATGAAACATAACATTACAACACATTTTGAAATGTTCAGCTCACTTTTTTATATGAACTGTAATCAGTTGATACTTTTTTTTTCACAAACTCGACCGAACTATACATCCCTGTAGCTAACCCAGCAGTTTCAAATTCTATCTTCCTTGTTTTTCCTTTTGAGTAGGCAAGCGCTTAAAGGGAATGTTTGTTCCATCATTTCCTATTCTGCAAACATCTAGTGCTTTAATACCAAAATTTGAGCAGGAATCATACAAAGAGGAAAACTAAGACACATGAAACTCTCAAGCATCAACGCTAGAGAACACTCCAACATTTTATCTACATGAAGCTTCAGAGATACTAACTTATTATTCAGCAAATAAAACACAACAAGTAAACATGCAACAAACTTTTCGATCAAATCCTCAAACATCAAATTTACCATAACCAAGATCATTCAATAGTTCATAAACTAAAGGATGCACAATAATACCAGCTTAAAGAAAAGACACCGAGAGCTTAGTCTTTGTTCCCCAGTCCCTAGTTCATCCAATCCAATACTATCATGTGCTCCTACTCGAAACTACCTCAAACATCGATCTTTCTATAAAATCAAAGAAATCTTAAAAATTCATGTATATGATACAACATTACCAAATCATTTTCAAGAACAGTGGTCACTAAATCACATTCCCTTAATTATTCTAAAAATCTCTATGAGGCATTTGCCGAACCCCTATATCACTTTTCTCAAATCAAAAAACAAAAGGCAAATCTTACAATAATCAATCTAAACTACTAAAAACCCTAAATCCATTAAACATTTAAAATTCAAAAACCAAAAATTAGAAGAAAACTCACACTAACGCAGGACGAGCAACCAAAGGAGGTGGTGGTGGAGGAGGAACAACAAAAGGAGAAGAAGACAGTGACTTTGCAGGAGGAACAGCAGGAGAAGAAGACAGTGACGATTTCACGTGTGGTACTGGCAATGGCGTTTGCGGCCGCTGTTGTATTGACGGACCTTTTGGCTGTGGAATCTGATTCTGCTGCTGCTGTTGTTGTTGTTGAGGATGAGGTTTAGGCAAAATAGCAACCGGAGTCGTAGTAGATGTAGTTTTTGGTGTTGGTGTTGTTGATGAATTACTAGTAGAAGAAGAAGAAGACGAAAGCGCAGTAAAATCTAGTTGTCTAGCAAGCTTCTTCAATACAGTCGTTCCATTTACAGTATTCCCTCCTTCTGTATTCGTCTTCGTCGTCTCCGATTCTCCTTTTTCTGGCGGGAAATCTTTTCCACCATCAACTTTCTCCATCTAATCTCTCGAATTCTCACAAATTCCAAAATCTCTCCAATTTCACTTCAATCCACATACAAAAAAAAATTCAAAATCCAGCCCAAAAAAACCCTCAAAAAATCCAAAAATCAAACCAAAATCCACACATCAAAGATCTCCAATACCGAGAAATCGAACACTTTCAGTACAAATCAACGCCGTCATCGACACCAATGACCTCGCGGAAATCTCAAAATCTCTAATGACTGTGTGATATCGTCTTCTGAACCCTGAATCGCGAGTAGATTCAGTTGAATTTCGATCTGGTTTTGAAGAGGATGGAGATTTTTTTGCGGGAGAAAAAAAGGATTTTATTTTTATCAGAAGAAGAAGAAGAAGAAAAACCTTTTCTTTCTTTGTTTCGCTTCTCGTCTCTCTCCCTCTAGTGTGTTTGAGCAGAAATATTTTTTGAATTGAATTTTTTTTTCTCTTTTTTGTAAATATGGACGGTTTAGATCTGAGTTTAGCAGTTGAACGGCTGAAATTCATAGGGTATGAATGGATGTGTGTTCAACCGTTGATTGGAATGTAGTGTGGTGATCGAGGTTTGAAAAAAAACAAAATTTATTTTTTATTTTTTTTTGTGGTTTGTTTGGTGTGTGATAAGGAAAGGAGGAAAATAAAATAAAAATTGGCGCTAAAAAGTGTGTTTTCCTAAATGAATTAGTGTTAAAGTAAAGTTTTGGAGTTTGAAAATCATTAATGTGTTATTGAGGGAAATTTAAAAATGCAGTGAATGTTTCATTTTTTTTTTTTGTGGAAAAATTTCTAGAGAATTTGTCTTATCTGGATGATTTGATGGAAGAGGATTTTTTATCCGGGTGTCAAAACAACATACATGAGTTTCTTTTGCTTGTGAGATTAGACCGAATTTCACATGAAACTGACACTATTTAAGTTTCATTAGAGGAAATCAAAAAGATCATATACAGCTATAGGAATGGTGTGAATTGTGGCAGCCAAGGAGTGTAGGTGAACAATTACTAGTCTAGATCTAGATCATGTAAAATATCTTGAGCTAATCATCCCACATATATAGTAAAATATCTTTTATTGTACTAGAGACATCAACTTATAAAATTATAATCCCATACAAGGGATAATATTGCGTTTGGATACTTTGGATACTTAAGAAGCAAAAATCAACGTTCGGATACATGCCCTGAAGTAATATTTTGACTTTTAAAACCTAAAAAATAAGAAGTTAGTTTGGGAATAAAATTTTAGAAAGACTTTTTAAAAGCAAAAAGTCGACTTTTGTGAAGAAAAATATTTACTTCTGCTTCTGGAGAAACATAAACACTTCTATCCAAACGCGCTAGAAGCCAAAAGTGCTTGGATGTATACTCAGAAGTTACTTTTTGACTTCCGGGAGTCAAAAAGCCAGAAGTTAGTTTGGTTGTCATATTTCAAAACGACTTCTAGAAGTTGAAAAGTTAACTTTTTGTGAAGCAAAATAGTTTTGCTTCTGACTTCAACTTCTGGAAAAGCAGAAGTCAGAAGCAGATTTGTATCCAAACGTGTCAGCTCCAGAAGTTGCTTTTTGACTTCTGAAAACAGAAAAGTCAGAAGTTAGTTTGGGTACAGAATTTCACAATGATTTCTTATGACTTCTGTTTATGGTATCCAAACGCGTAGGATAAGGTTAAATTTTTTGCTTCAACACGTCATTTTGAAATGATATACCAACCTCTCGCTTTTTGACTTCTAGAAATTAAAATGATACTTCTCAGTGTGTATACAAACACCCTATTTGCTCGTTTTGATACCACTTGAGCAGTTACTTTTGGATTTTTAAAAGCAAAACAATCATTAAAAATTTTGGGAACACAAGTACTGAATAATTTTTTGTGAAAGAAAATATATTTACTTCTAAATTGTAGAATTGAATTATGCCTTTAATATCCAAACAGCCTGAAAGCTAAAACTTTTCAATAGTATTGATTGTCGACAACAAAATTTTCGTATTACTCACACAAGATGAAATTTCTTAATGTTGCCGTATTTGGAAAACATTTCAGGATTTCACTTAATGTTGGCTTTGTTTGTTCTTCTCTGATCATCTTGTCCCAAAATTCATTTTTCAAATATTTGTTTCATGCGACAAAAGCGAAAAGAAACTTTTTAAGTACTAATATCCAACATTTAGTGTCATTAAATCCTTTTTAATGGAAAATCTATGTCACTAGTTCACCTACCACATTATTGCTAATTCACAAATAAAAATGAAATATAGTACGTATTTGTTGTTTTGGATTTGGCACCGGCTAATCCTCAATTTAGCTGTTGTCAATGGAAGGGCTACACGGCTATTTGGTGGTTTGGATGATTAGCATTCAATTCTCGTCGGTATCAAAATTTGTTGATCTCTAATGTTTCCCTCATCCTTTTGGAAAATTTACAAACACCACGAACATTAAAACTCCTCGGGTACACTAGGACCATGTCATCTGCTGTTAAGATGTTTAGGTAAAGAAAGTAACTTCAATCTCAAACACATCATGATGGGCACCTGAAACAAACTGTGCAGTACAGATAAATGTATATATGTAAGACAAAATTGGAAAATGATGTTATTTAATATTTGTGGCAGTATAGCCGTATACCAAAAAATTACTGTACATTACACATTAACAATCTGGGCTGGGGTGGGCATAAAGATATTAGCAGAATAGGAAGCTCTATTTGGACCATCTCCAGTCATGAAGCTTATTGCAGTGTTTGGATTCCGGCCTTGCGGGGCTGCTATGAGAAACTCCTATTGACTATACCCCAAAATCACAGTTCTTTTTCCGGCTATGATGTTAAAGTTATTTTTAGTTTTAGCTTTTTTGTGGAATAAGATTCAATTTTCAAGGGAAGAAATAATAGTCAAAGTCCAAGATACCCCAATTTTGAAAATGTTTCTAATGGAAGCTGAACTGGCTGTAAGATGTTGATGTTCTTCTAGAGAAAAGCCAAAATAAAGGCAACTTGATGGTAAGACTTGCCATACAAAAACAGGGTCTAAGCTAACAGTGACAGTGACCAATGCATACAACCCATTGTCCTGAATCTCAACTATGCAAAATGGAGAAATATTATGATTATCACCAAGAGCAAGACTGAAGAAGAAATAGCGAAGAGTCACTTAAATATCACCAAGAGCAAAAGATTTTTTACATGGTTTGATAAATTTTACCAGTACACAGGACTAGATAGAACAAAAATAATACAAGCAAAAAAAAAAAATATATTAAAGTACATGAAAGTGAGAATACACTACTACTTCCTACTCAGATTTCCTCTCACACTTAACCCCACTCCGTCGGTACATCTCTCTATCCTCCTCACAGAAAAACTTAACAGAACCAAACAAATTTTTAAGATGAAAAATGTTTTAACCTCCAACAACTAGTACGGATGATCACCAACCTGACCTCGCGCCATACCACCAACTCGAGCATCTCTGCCACCTCTACCTGCGTAAGAATCTCTGCGGTAATCTGTGGGTGCTCCATTCCTTAGTGGAGATCGGCTTCTCTCTCTGATATCACGTCCAAAACGAGCACGATGTGGAGGAAGTGGTGGTGGTGGTGAAAGAGGCCTCCTCTCATTCCTCATATTCAGTCCTCCCCGTCTTTCTTTGAAAAAAGTGTCCCTTCCTCGGTCTCTATGGTTCCAGTCAGAAGGCAGTGGCCTGTCAAACTTTCCCCTATCCCTGAAGTCATCCTCATCACGATAATCTGGTCTCTCACGCCGAACATGGTTATCTGGAAACCTTCCTCCTCCATGTCTTGCGTGTGTGGGGCCAGCTCCAAATTCTTTAGGACCATCCCTGCCCCAAGAACGAGGTGGTGGCGACCTATTAAACCCATTTGGACCTCCTCGAACTGGAGAACCATCCACTGGCAAGCCTGAGAAACGTGGTGGGCCTTGATAGTTTCTTCGCGGACTACCATCACGAGGTCCAATGCGCAGTCTATTGCACTTGTTACAGTATTCGCGGCGCGCAAAGTTCAAGTTGCCGCATCTATTATATAGTTTGCACCAAAAATTAGTAAACAGGAAGAGATCATTACAAGCATAACAGAAGAACCATGCATAATGTTAAGCATTAAGATTATCTCAAACGTTGTGTCTACAAAAGGAAAACATAAGATACTTACGAGGGATCTGGACAAATCCAATCTCCTTCCCTTGGGGGAACATTTGGATTGTTTCTGAGCACACCACCTTCAACGCCTCTGAATGGGCCAGAACCAAATCTGGGACCATCAAAGTCTCTCCTTGGACCATCGAAGTCTCTCCTTGGACCATCGAAGTCTCTCCTGGGACCATCGAAGTCTCTCCCAGAGAACCTAGCACCACCACCCCTACCTCGCCCATAAGGTGGTGAAGAATCTCGAAATCTACCAGGACCCCTACCACCTCGGAATCCACGGCCAATGTTCATTGGGCCAGAACTATCATAGTCAGCTCTAGGGTGATAGTCAAACTTCCTACGACTCAAAGGTGAACCAGAACTTGCACGAGTCCCATTTCCTGAAATGGAGGCGAGAGTGTAAAAGTAAGCAATGACAACCCAATAAGGACGAAAAAGAAGAAACCCAAGTACAGGATAATCTCTTTATGAAATCCAATTGTCTGCCATGCAATCGCACAGCAGTAACCGAAAAAAATTACGACAACAGCTACCTGTTTTAACGCATCTGCCTCCAGAGAGGACATGAGTAATAGAAACACACGAAGTTAACGTAGATGATTGTAATAAACCCAATAGAAACCGGTCCAGACCAATTACTTTAACAAGCAACTAACCCATTTTCATATTAATGTAACCCAAGATACAAGCACTACCACTGTTACTGTAATCACCATTTTTAATAACCGGCAGAACACCCAAAGATCAAAAACAAATCCAGTTGTCCTAAATGCAGCTGATGCCATCTACCTCATTAACCGTTTCCAGGTTTTGGGCCCCCAAATAAAGTAGAAGATTGTAATAAACCCAACAGAAGCCTGCCCAAGCCAGTTACTTATCACAAGCAACTAAACCCACTTCCAGATTAACAGAACCAAGTCACAAGCACTACCACTGCTACCATAAATAATACCATTAACTAGTAACCGATCACAACACCCAAATTTCAAAAACAAATCCAGTTTTCCTAATTGCAGTTGAAGCCATCTACCTCATTAAACCAGATACACAATACTTTTACCGTGTTAAACCAGATACACAATACTTTTACCAGCATCCAAATAATAGCTTTTACCGTGTTAAGTATTATATAACCATCTATGATGAAATAATGAAAAGAAAAAAATCATGAGCTATGACATCCCAGGAGAAACCAACAATTCCCAAACCTATGCACAATTAGTACCCAGTAAGTGGTCTTGAATTTAAACCCTTTCCACAATCACCATTTTCAACCCACCCAATATGGTTGGCCACTGAAACGACACATTGAAGGTTTCTAAATAATAATGATGTGTCACGTTTGCATCTCATCCATCCCTTCTCCCTAATTTCAAAATTATTTCAGCAAAAAAATCCAGTTTTCCTATCCCAATACTCATTCCAACATTACTTCCTCAACAACTAGTTCTTGCACCCAGCAACTTTGAAAGCTGTAACAAATAACAAGAAAGTTTGTTCTCAATTTGAGATTCTTCTTAATAAGAGGGGTTAGACCCACACTCATCACGGATTGATGCATATATAGAGTTTAAAACAAAACCAATTCTTTTTTCAGTGGTTTCTTCTCAAATGAGTATGGTGAAATCGATGAACAGATGATATCACTTGTTTTTAAGTGGTAAGAAAAGTGTAACATAGGTAAAACAATAGGAGTAGACCCTAAAGCGCATGTAAATAATAAGATGGTTTTGACAGGCTCAATGAAGACAGACCAGCTAGAGAAGAGCATGCTGGTGCTTTTTCAAGGGCAAAAGTGTAAGTTAAAAACTAGAATTAATGGCGAAGCAAAAAGAAAAAAATGTCCTATAGGTAGATATAATAGGACAGTAATTATAATAATTTAAGAAGCTGCAACTGATTATCTCATGACATGAAGCTAATCACAAACAGCTCTGTAACTTAGTTACAAATAAACTTTCAAGAAGCCAAAAAGAGGTATAATACGAGCGCATTCATAAAATCAAACGTATGAATTCAGGAATAAAGATAGCTAACAACAATTTATTTGCACCATAGTAGAAGTTACCACAATGCTCACAGCACGACTATTTAGATTCCATCATTCACATGAAATTGTTTTTCTAGATTACTTACTACCCAACTAGTCAGCTTATCCCCAAATTTCCTTTTAAATCATCCCCAAATATTTTCCTTTGATGCCAGTAAGGGAAAAGCAACTTATTTAACAATTAAGAAACATTTACAGCCACAAAAACATAAAATCAAGCAGTCGGGATGAATGCAAACAAATAAAATCATGCCCCTTTCTAACTTATCTAACAAAAATACCAAAAATTCACAACAAAATAATACTCAATTAATAATCACAATTCACAATTCAAAGTTTGAAGCAATTAATAATCAGCATAAGCAACTTCACGAAATTAATCCTATCTTTACCTCCAACACAAATTAGGGTTTTGTAAAAAATTGAACAAAAAGAACAAAATCAAGGGTTTGTCAAAAATAGAGAAACGAACCAGAAACTTCATGGTGGAATCGATCAGGAGCACCACCTCGTGAGTAAGAAGGAGGAGGTTCACGACGAACCTCACCAGGTTCATAATCACTTCCACCACCACCACCGCCACCACTTTCATCAGGACGAACAACAAGACTACTCAGATGATGAGACGGTGGAGCTGCCGTTGTCAGCTCCCTTTCTCGCGAACCCATCGAAGATTTCGGGTGTGATTTCGTCTCTCTCGCTATAAACCCTAAAATATCTCTCTCTCTCTTTCTGAGAAGGAAAGAAATCAGAAAGAAATCAATGGAGTCTAGAAACTATAGATTCCACACAGGTATACCCATGTGGGCCTTGGTTTTTATTTTTTTACTTTGATAGGACCCACTTAGAAATCGACGGACATGAATGAATGATGCGTGTATGTATATCATGATCAATCGGGAATTCACACGCACATCATGACACGTTTACATTGATAATCAGCTTCATGTCATCAAAACTGCAATCCCAACTAAAGGATAATTCTAGACACCCCAAGTATTCAACCGCGTTTTGTCCCAAGAGAGGACCTAATAGATGAGCACAAAGCCCTCTTTGGGATATGTTAATTCAGTATCATGTTCTATTATTCTTATGCTAAGTCCTATGGGCTAGATTGGACTGCTAGATTGGCCAAAAAGTGTTGCAAATCATGAAAAAGTGTGGGGAAAAAGTTAACACTCTTTCTGGCTACTTCTCTCTCCTAACATTTGCTCGCAGTCGAACTATCAGCGAGATTGAAACGCTGAATAGTGCGGCGCTCAAAAAATGACACAAACGCTGGATTATTCGGCGTTATGCGAATATTCCAGAGAATAACGCTGAATTGTTAGGCGCTAGGCTGGACGATGTTCCATTCGGCATTCGATTGCGATGCCTTGCTCCATCCAAAGACTTGACCCTTTTTTTTGAGAAAAAAATGTTAATGGGGAAAAGGTCGAGTTTTCGTGAATGTATCGAGTCTTCTCAACGCCGAACGAGCGGCGCGTCAACTTAGCCGACTATGGTCAAACGTCGCTTGATTCGGCGTCCTCAAACGTCCTCTTTCCTCGGCGTGTAACACCGAATTGTTAGGCGTTTATTTCTTAGATTGGCCATCCCATAGGGGTTAGGAGGTTGCCCTATCTGACGTGGATGACCAATCTAGCAGCTAAATATCTAGCCCATAGGACTAAGCCTTAATGGGAGCCTTATGGGTAAATTTCAACCGGAAAGAAGGTTTAGGCTGGGGACCCTATATCCCCATATCTTTACATTATATGTGTTGAGTCCTTTTCTTCTTATATTAAACACTTGGATGAGTCTCACCTCGTTCATGGCATCAAATGTACAAATTCGGCACCAACAATTAGTCATTTTCTGTTTGCGGATGACATCCTATTATTCACCAAGGCAACAATTCCAGATTTATATGCCATTAAAGATTGTCTACAAACTTATAGTAAAGCAAGTGGACAAAAAATCAACTATAACAAATCTGGTCTTTTGTTTGGTGGAAAGATTCAACTGAAACATAAGAAAATTTTAGCAAAAATTCTGAACATTTCCACTTTAAGCCTTGGGGAGAAATATCTGGGCGCACCAATAACAATCCTCAAGTCTAAAACCCAAACTCACATTACTCTTTTAAATTTTATAGAGAAAAGAGTTAACGGGTGGTTGACATAATTTTTTGTCTCAAGCTGGTAGGTCACATTGGCTAAGCATGTGGGACAGTCTATTACCTGAAAGCATGTGCCGGAAGATTGATACTCACCTTAACAAATATTGGTGGAGGAAGACCCAAACTCAAAGAAAAGGAAACTTCACCTCATTGGTTTGGAAAAAATGTGCAAACCAAAAGAGGAAGGGGGTTTGGGATTTAGGCAATGTGAATCTAATAACATGGTAATGATGGCTATGAGTGTGTGGAGGTTGGTCGAAAATCCAACATCACTTCTAGCTCAAGTCTTGAAAGCAAAATATTATGATAAGGGTGATGTGCTCAATTCTGAGTGCCCACCGACTGCCTCATGGGTCTGGAAATGTCTCCACCGCACTATGAATACGATAAAGCCTTTTATCTCATGGGTGGTGGGAGAAGGAAACTTCATAAACCCTTGGTGCGACAACTGGATCCCTAACAAAGGGACTGCCATGCCCAAGGAAAATTCAGCCCCTGACAAAAATCTTAGGGTAAAGGACTTGATAAACCCGAATACCATAACATGGGACACAACAAAAGTGAGTGTTGTGTTTGATCAAACCACTAAACGGTTGGTTGAAAAAATCCCCCTCAGTTTGGAATTTTCTAGCGATAGAAGAATTTGGATACAATCGAAGGATGGTATCTTTTCTACGAAATCTGCTTACTCAGCCCTAAGAGGGGATGATACAAATTCAGTCTTATGGAAGGCGGTGTGGAAACAAAAAATACATGCTAGAATCCATATTTTTATTTGGAAATCATTAAAAGGCTCCTTGTCAGTGATGGAGATCCTCCAAAACCAAATTCACATATCTGAATTTATTTGTCCCAAATGCAAAATGTGATCAGAGTCTATCATGCATTGTTTGGTCACTTGCAAAAACCTGAGCAGAGTTTGGTTTTTGATAAATGTCCAAAATCATCATTTCCAAAACCATACATTGGTTCAATGGATTATATTAAATTTGCAACTTCATCCCTACAAGGATTCTTCCGCGGATCGGATAGTTTCCCTCTTATTGCTTGATTATTTTTGTTTATATGGACAAACGGAAATAGCATTGTCCATAATGGAAAGGATGAAGAACCTAGTGTGATTCTCGCTGAGCCAAATCCATGATGTTGCATGCTGATAATCCATTTGATTTCAATCGAATCTCGGCAATTGGAGCTCTTAATCAACAGTCAGACTGGATAGCTCCTCCAACGGGGTGGATAAAAATCAATACAGATGGGGCTTGGAATCTTAAATCTCAGATCGGGGGTACGGGTTTCCTAATTAGAGATTCCAACAGTAATTTCATATATGCAGAAACCACTCACCTTGGATGTTTCTCAGCATAAAACGCGAAAGCGCGATCGATTAGAGACGCTTTGAAGATAACGTTGGAGATAAAGGATGAGAAGATTTTTATTGAGAGTGATGCAGTTGTCGTCATCGAAAAAATCAAGACAAAACAGTTCTTAGGAGACCAGAGAACCCATTTCCTCTTTCAAGACATTAGAAACCTAATTCTGAAATTTCAATTTCTCTTTTTTGAATTTGTTAATTGAACTGCAAATAATGCAGCTCATGAACTTGCCCAATGGGGTAAGAAAAACACGAGTCATATGATGTGGTCTGTTCCACCAGACTGGCTTATTCCTTCCCTATGTGCTGACCATAGAGGAAATGAGATGTCTAGGTTGTAAGTTCAGTGTTTTGCTTATAAAAAAAATATCCCTCCATCTATCTTTGTCACTAGATTTTGTGGTATTTTTTTCTCGATATGTTTAGCGTTTCCGAATTCTGAATATAAACTTGACACTTTGGTTAAAATCTGCATGGTGACCTTAAGTTTGTCTAAAAGCGGAAGGACTACATCGTGCTCTTAGAGATTATAACCCAAATTCTACATTTAAACTCAAAATTTTACTAAGGTCGGTTCCTCGTAAGTATACCAAAACATTCGGGTTGCCACTTTTGCATCCACTATGGGTATAGCAAAGTGCCAAACATATCGGCTAAGTGCCAAATACACCACTTAGCCATGTTTTATATATTATTTACCGAGCGATAAAGATTGCTAAGTGGTAATTATACCACTCGATGAGGTTTTCAATGCTAGCGGCTATGATTACGTGGATCGTTGTTATGTTCGTCGCTCGGTGGTTTAGCATCCAATGGTCACCAATTCATCCATCTATCGACAATTAATTTCAAACTCATTTCAGCTCACACCTCCTCTACATTTCTTAATCTCTCACTCACATTTCTTCTAATCTAAAACAAAATGCACTATTCGCACCTTCTCGACACTTCACCATATTCTAATTTTCTATAACATCTCTTCTCAATCTCAATATGACTAAGTAACAAAATTCGAGGTTCAAATATTATTTTCGTGAAAGATGAATATATATATATGTGTGTGTGTGTGTGTGTGTGTGTGTGTGTGTGTGTGTGTGTGTGTGTGTGTGTGTGTGTGTGTGTGTGTGTGTGTGTGTGTGTGTGTGTGTGTGTGTGTGTGTGTGTGTGTGTCGAATTATGTCTACTTTACCCAAGATTGTATCAATCTTGCATAGCAACAAGGTTACACCATGTGGTAATGGTAAAACATGTTTTCAGAAATATCATAAATATCATAAATAACCCATGAATATCAATGGTCGTGCTCCAACTGGGTTGCTAGGTCGCTAACAAAATCTTATGTGTTGTGTGATTTACTTTTGCTTCCGTCTTATACTGCTTTGACTTTATAATTAAAGTAAATATACTTGTACGTTAATCAACACCGCTTTGATCCCATAGATTGGTTCGGTTTCGATCTTATGTTATATACCAAGTGTACAATTTGTTTAAGTAATCCTTGACAGTTCACGTCGTAATAGATAACACAAGGTGCGTCTTACATAGATTGATATCGAAAATATTGTGGTGTACTTAGTACCCTCGTCATTTTATATTATTACCCCCTTTAAATAATTTCGTCCCTGAAATTCAAAAAAAAACTATTATGGACAAGCTTCGTCGATTTGAATTCCTGAGCATACGTTCAATAACATGATGCTCTGAAATTGAACAAGATTTCTTCAGTTTTTCGTGAACAACGATTCTCGTACCGCATATCCAGGAATACAAAAATATCCACAATGTTATCGAGGATCGCACAAGGATCCCCTAAGCATGCGTCCCATACCACATACTCAGGCTTTTAAAAAGGATATCTGAACACAGGATCCTAAGTGCATGTCTCATACCACAACATTAAGGAATCCACAAAGTTCACAGTTTGGAAAGGGTCATCGGAATGTAAAAAAATTCTTAGCGTAGTATTGTGAGGATCAAACTCTAATGTCAGCAATCGGATGCAAGTCGTTGTTGGCCAGTTGTCAATGTTTTTCTGGGTTGCCACATGTAAGTAGGATCCTAGACGGCCTAACAACGTACCTCGTTATAACTAATAGGTGGGGATGACCAGTCGCATTGTCTACCTACCATCCCAAGCGGTCTTCTAGATCACCAACTATATGACGGGTCTCCATTTAAGGCCTGACAAACTCATAGTACTCGACCAAGTCTAACACAGTCTGCGTCACAGATGGCCTACTCTTCCAACTGATTATTTCCTAAATTACACTTTTTTTTTCCCTCCGCTATGGTTTTTCCCACTAGGTTTCCCTAGCAAGTTTATGAGGTAGTTCTTTTAGTTTCACCAAATATTTCACTCTTTTTTATTTTTATGGTTTTCTTGATAGGTTTTCCTAAGAAAGCTTTTAACGAGACAATGTTTTTACGTGGTGAATATCTTGGGGGATTTTTATGAAATTTTGATGGAGATGAACCACCACTCTACCAACCTAATACTAATTATGCACTTACTACCTACTAAGTAGGTATTCATTTTGTAACTTTTCCCCGATATTCATGGTGTAATTAGTGTTGTTATCTCCTTCATAATGAAAGGCCTATATACGAGGTCTCTTTCCACCTTATATAGAGACACAAAGACTTAACAAAGTTTTTTTTTTCTCTTTTGTACTACAATGCTCTTATTTTAGTGTTCTTATTATTTATTTTAATACATAATTATTTGTTACTTTCTCTTTCAGTTATCCCTCACATACAAAACACGAGACTCAAACACTCAAAATACTTATACGGGTCACCCTATTTGGAGCTTTCTCTCTTTTCTCATTTTTTATCCATATGTAAGACGGTTTTGTGCAATTAATTTATGATAATACTCCATATACGAACAACCCCATATAAGAATAAAAATCTTCGTTCCCGACTTGAGCCAGTTATATTTAAGAATAAACTATATATAAGAGTAATTCACATTGTAATACAAATATGTATAAATTTTGTTATATTTAGTGTTGTATCATGGAATAATATCATGTTTCCTAAGCACATGAAATGCGTTGTATTTATCTTTTGGTCTCTTCATTTCCTCAAGAAGAAATTAATTAATCTTCGTAAACTTATTTCTATTGCATGGTAAATCTTAATCATTATTCGATCCGTAAAATATATTTGACTACACATTTTTTATCCATAAATTTAATTATCAGTAGAACATTGTTGACAACTCCTTTTCATAGTTCTACTTGTTTTGTGAAAGATACTATCATCATGGCTCGGGCGTCTATAGCACGAGCTAGGGAAGGCGGTAGTGTTGGTGGCAAGATTACAGGCATCTGCAAAATTTACTGGTTAAATATTTAAGTAGTCGTTTCCTTTTTATATTTTTTTCTCTAATACAAGTGTATGTAAATTGCAGTTGTTTCTTTTACATAAGGTGGGATTTCCAACGAGTCAATAGTGGATATCGAAAAACTAAGGAAGAAGCATGGTTTTGGGCTGCTGAGGAAGCCTTTGGTATAGATATACACAAACTAATACATTTGACACAATATTACGCCCCTGGAAAGGTAAACATTTATATAATTTTTATATTTGTTTATTTTATTACTTTTTAAGTTTTATTTAACCTTTATTTAATTAAAAAACTAACTGCGTCCACAAATTATCTTACTTCAGGAAGATATCGGCATTGAATTAAGATCAATATCGGGATTACTCAATAAGACAAATTAGGGTATCAGGAAATAAAGTTTTGTCGACAGTGTTGGAGGCACCAAGTTTTTAAGGTTTAACCGTCATGCTTAATCATAACTTGGTTTTTGTTTTTAAGATAACATTCACGAGAGTTCAGTGTTGAAATTATTTTGTCTGCAAAAAGTTTTCTGGGTTTTAGTTCATGTTTCCATAGTTTTATAAGTTCATGGCTAAGTTCTTATTTAATTTAATTTAAAAAAATAATTAAATCAGTCTATCAAACTCAATGAGTCAGTTGACGTATCTCACTGAATAAGATGATTCGAATCAGTGAGTTGAGTTCAAACTCTTGGGTTAAAATATACATAAGTTGGCTCAACTCTATGGTGGTAAGACCCAAGACGTAAAACCTTTTTCAAAGAAATCGAAGCACAAAAGTTCTTTGGTTAATTCAATTTGATAGTTTTGTACAAAATTATTTTTTTTCTTTTCTAAATTTCATATCATGATACGATTCATTTGTCATCCATTTCTAAATTAAAATATGAATTTAGTATTTAATTTTATTTTAGGGAATTAACAGTTTTCTCGACAAAATGGTAACCTTTATTTGTTTGGTTTGTATTAAATTGAAAAAATTTGATATAATTTGACGAAATTGTAGATAAAGTTGAAATGGATGACAAAGGAACCATTTCATGATATTAATTATTTTAATAACCCTATAGAATGCCTCCTAACCAATTTCATGATATTTTTTTTTTTGCAAACATTGAACGACACCTCCTGTTTTTTCTACAAAGAGCGGAGGACAGTTTGGCGGTCGATTGCAAAAGCGAGATTCACTTTGCTAATACTACTCATTCAATTACCACAATCTCACTCAAAGATACATGAACATGTGTAATAGCATTGTCAGTGTATCTTAGTCATGTATGAATTAAAGAAAGTCTACTCATACCAATGTGTCATAAAAGTTCAAAAAAAAAAATGATTTAGAACCTTCTTATATTAAATTAGAAGAGAAGAAACACCAAAAGAAACTTCTTTAGCAATTAACAACGAGATCATAGTTGTGCATTTTCGTGATGTTGAAATGAAATTTTCCCGGCAAAGATGAGTGAATGGTTTATTCAAGTTCATTGAGAAATAGAGAAACTATCCACCACACATAATATTAGCAAGCTTTCTGGACTCCCCAAAGATTGGTAGTACAGTTAGATCAGGTTTTGGGTTGCTCTTCGGGAGTATAAGATCGGATAATTAGTTGGTTCCTGCTCACCTTGATTTTATCAAAAGACGGAACAAAGACCAAATAAACAAATACATCTTTGTGGGAGACATATTTGTTTATAAGTCTTCGACTTTGGGTTGTAGCAACTCTTAGTTGTGGGTGATATCAGTTAAGGGAATCAAGTGCGCAGAATCCGACGTGGTTCTAGAGGCGTAAGGAACGCGACTGTACCTTAATCGGTGTGACACTTGGTTAGGGCTCAACTACATACCAGACCGAAGTTAACTTATAGTAGGCTAGAGTCTGTAGCGGCTTAATACAGTGTGGTGTTCAAATCTGGGCTAGGTCCCGGGGTTTTTCTACATTTGCGATTTCCTCGTTAATAAAATTTCTGGTGTCTGTGTTATTGCTTTTTCGCATTATATTTGTTTATATAATTGAAATATCAGAGGTTGTGCGTAGTTCAATCAGTTGATAAATCCGACCTTGTTTGTTGGATAGAACTTGATTGACACTTGGGAATTGGTCTTTGGTACCATCCAAGTTATTTCTCATATCAATCGTGCCTCAGATTTCTATCTTTGATTTGATCTCATTGATTATATTGAGAAAGAGAAAACTCTTTGATATAATTTTTGAATGAGTCTCGCTTTTAATTGGGTGCTCTCGGAATTACATTGGAGTTTAGTCCATAAAGATTGCCGAATGAATTATTGGGTGTGGTTGTTATACCCCGCTTTTTTCACCTCCCTCACCAATTGTCGTTGTTGATGCTGATTTTGAGTGTGCTTGCCTTTTAATTTTGGGTTTTTCGGTCTTGATTAAGTTTTTTTTTAGATTTCTTGTCTGATTAGTGATTGTTAGTCCTTGTTTCTATTGTTCAGGAGAGAACAAAGCTTTCAATACTTTTCATATATGATCTATATGAAAGATGCATCAACTTCTCAATCTTCGACAACTCTGCACATATTATCTCCTGCTTCTAGTCGAAACATTTGCACCTTTGGATTCACTAGATAGTCCCCCATAGAATTTGGTAGCCCATGTATCAATTTTTGTAGCTCTATACAATTTCAAATTTTAAATCTTTTGTGTTGGCCTGATATATCTATCTTCATGAAGTTACGAAGAATACTGTGAAGTTCTTAATTTTATTGATCCATCTTGTGTGTTTAAACATCGATTAACTATGTGATAAACTAAGAATTTACAAATATAAACAAGACCAAGATAAAGGAAGACTAAGTATTTACGAAGATAAATGAAAAGTACAACTGATGTTATCCAATAGAAGTAGGTGAAGATGTTGTAGAAAATTTGCACAATCTCTAAAATACGTTGAATCCGGAGTCAGTCTAACTTATGCGTCATGACACACACACTCCCTCGCCGCCTCAAGTTTGAGCCGGACGAAGAATATGACAAAGGCCCAACTTGGTAAGCAAACGAGTAAAGCGATCGACACCCAAGGGTTTGGTAAAGATGTATGCTAGCTGGTTGGAAGTGGTGATGTGTTACAGAGCAATAAACTTGGATTCTGTCGAACAGAATGACAGTCTATACTTAGATGTTTAGTACGTCCATGAAACGTGAGATTATTGACGATATGAATCGAAACTTGGCTGTCACAAAAATAAGAACATGATTAGAAGGATATACCTTTAGATCATTGAATAAATAATATAATCATTGAAATTCAACAATCAAGTGTGCAAAAACAAGATATTCAACTTCAGCCGAGGACCGTGCAATGGTGGGTTATTTTTTAAATTTCGAGGGAAAAGGACTATCCCTAAGTAAGGAAAAGTAAACAATCGCCGAATGTCGTGTGGTAGGACAATCATCCCAATCGAGAATCCGTAAACCCACGAGTAAATAATATAAATGGACTTCACAATCTATAAGAGAGAAGAATAATGCCCAACTGTTCCCTTTAAAAAACATAATACACGGAAAACAACATTTATATGGGCAGTTCGTGAAGTTTTAATAAATTGGCTAAGGTAATTGATCGCATAAGTGGTGTCGTGACGTGTGACATTTAATTAAAGTAGACTACCAATCACACGACGATAAACCTTTGGATGATCAAAGGAACATCATCAACGGAAAGCAATTTTAAGTGTTTTTCCGTTAGTAAAGACGAAATCTAAGAACCTTGTTAGAGCATTGCTCGGTCAAAAAAAAATTTATATCTCAAGCTTGTTTTCAATGTAAGATATACAATACTATATCTTGATTTCTAGTATGCAAAATTCAAGTCTCATACTAGGGTTACGGTAGTTGAGTATCAACTACTACTAAATAAGCCTCAAAAATTGAAGACTGAAGATCAAACAAAGATATTTGGAGAAGTTCATCGACAAATAGGTATGTGAATACTGAACCATCATATTTACTCGTGGCATTACCATTCTATCTAAATGAGACTATGTTGTCTAGTTGATTTAATTTTGCAAAGAATAAGTTTCGAGTCAAGCTTGTCTTGTTAAACATATCGAAATGTGATTCAAGCAACATATATTTATTGTTAGAGCACTGCTCGGTCGAACTCGCAAGCGTTGCTATCTCAAGCTTGTTTGTCAAGTTTAGTTGCCAAAACTATAAGTCTTGATTTCTAGTCTACTTATAGCTAAGTCTCGGACTAGGATAGTATGTATATTTGAGCTCTAGACTCCACGGGGATCATCGTACAAAGACGAAGAACTACTCAAGGAACTAGTGGAAATTCATCGACTAAAAGGTATGTGGAGACTTGAACTCATCTATCACTCAAAAGTATATCTACTCTATCTCCTATCTTGAGATAAAAGTCGTATTGTTATATAGACGTCGATTATACGCATTTGCTATTTCGAGGCAGTTTATCTCGCTTATATATTTCTCGAAATATGTGTTGGTAAGCTTTCGCTTTGGCCAAGTTCATCTTTACAAGTGACGAAAGTCATGTTGATTATTTCAATATCTTGAAAATCGCTTTGATGAAGAATAGTGTGTGAGTAATGTTAGAGCATTGCTTGGTTGAACCCACCAAGTGTTGGTATGTCAAGTTTGGTTGTCATATTTTAGTGAATCAAAACTCATTTAAAGAGTCGCTTGATTATGTACTAGAGTCAACTTCGTATAGGTTAATTAGCTTGAAAGTATTAGGACATGAGACATTACAAGTATTGCGAAGACTTGAAGAAGTGAAGAAGTACGAAGCTACAACGACAACATCATCCTTCCACTTGAGGTTAGTGATATTTGACTTGAACTATTTCATTCCCTAACGTATCTTTCAAGTCGTGCATATTGAAAACAAAATGCAAGCATGAACACTCTAGTTAGATATAGTATTAAGGAATACAATACGAGGTTTATTGCTTAACCATTAAACTTTGTAGATAAGACATCGACATAATCGTTTAAATGCTATTTTGATTATGTATGGGTATGAGGTGAGGATTTCATCCTAGGAAACAATGTTTTACATGTGTTTTAAGGAAGTAAATTCATGAACTTGTTTTGTGAATCGAAAATGAAATCGCCAAAGCGTTATTGGTATTGTTATTCATAGCATATCTTGTGAACAACCAATATGTGTGATTAGTATAACCGTTCATGACTTGTTTGTGTTCTTGGTAAAACTATTCACAAAGGCTTGACTTTTGTATTGGTATGACTTTTATTAGTGAAATCGATCTTAAGTAATCACCTGATATGGTATGATCGAGTTTGTGATTTTGTAAGACCGACTCTGGGTAAAGGGGAACCGATCCTAGTAAGAGGTGCAACACATCACAAAGGGGAATCGATCCTTGTATGAGGTGCAGCATGTTTTAGCAGAAAGGGGAACCTATCCTATGGACATGTGCAACACATTCAAGTTAGATACCATATATATGTGGGGAACCAATCCTAGTACCTAGTCAACCGAATTTTGGAAAGCAAGTGTGACTATGCACAGTACTCACATGGAGGTAGAATTGAAACTTGTTTTGGTAGAACCGTTAAACCCATGATTGGTTATTGAGTGTTCTTGATCAATCACATAATTCTTGAAAGTCAGATGAACCAATTCTAAACTTGTTTGGAAGTGTGGCAAATCGGTTTCAAGATTTTATGTATGAAAGAGGACTTACAGAGTAAGGATGTCGACATACTTTGAACATGTGCATTAACGCTTATCTTTAATTGTTCAAAGTTATTCCTTGATCAATCACATAGTTCTTGGAAGTCGATGAACCAATTCTAAACTTGTTTGGAAGTATGGCAAATCGGTTCCAAGATTGTAAATATGAAAAAGGATTTACAAAGTAAAGATGTCGACACACTTTGAACATGTGCAATAACGCTTATCTTTTATTGTTCAAATATATTCCTTAATAGCTAAAGGAGAATCCCGAATCATAATAAATTGAGAATCTTTTAATTAAGGTTTTTACTTTTATATGCTTTTAATTTCCAGCAATTAAAATGCATATCTTTAGAAAATAAAAATTGGTAATGTGCATTTACTAATTGGAGATTTTCTCTTTGAGATTTCGTCAATACCGTATTTGGACAAAGCATTTCCGGGAATTATGGAAACCGAATTTGGAAATATATTACATATCTTGATAATATTTTCGGTTTTGGAAATTCCTTGGTGTCAAAACTTCCTTGGTCTATAAATATTGAGGTTTGCATTTCGAGCAAACTAATCCTCAGAGCCAACAAAAATTACCTGGTTGTGTTGTTACTGGTGGAGCCGTCTATTCGGAGAGGAAAGTAACCTAATTAGGCAAAATCTCTTACAGTTTTCAATTGATTTAATTGAATAACAGTTGTTAAACTTTGATTGCACCTAGTTTGTTTATGCTTGAGAATCTTCTCTTCTGATATAAGATTCACTCAAACTAGATCGAAGTTGAATGTGAGGATCTTTAGACTGTTTGTAGATCTAAATAAGTCTTGTGATAATCCATTGTTAACGGACTCCGTTTTGTGCGTGTTTGATCACAAAAGATTCAAGTTGTTGTGTGCGGGCGTTTATTGAAGATCTAAGAAGATTTGAAGACAAAGAAGATATTGAAGATTTCTGATTTGGGGTTCATAATCTTTGGTGTGCACAATACTTGTTTCGGTATAGAGGATCCAACTATAATCGGTTTATCCTTGTGGTAGATTAGATTGATTAGTTGTGTAGATCGACATCAATAAATTTCTTTGTGATTAAAAGTATTGATTGCAAAATCTTAACAATTACCTTTGGTAGTTGATCATAAGATAGATCTAAGAACCTGACGAAGGAGTTTATTGAGATAAATAGAAGAGCCTTTGTCGAACACACATCACTTGGTTGAAGTGAGTTGCTACCAAACAGATTTGTTGTTCCTTTACTATTTGAAATACGAACCAAAGGAATTGTTTCAAGTACGTGACTTATTCATAAGTTGGAGGCGTGGGAATACAGACGAAACTAGGAACTAAAGGTTTAGTTGCTTGGTCTCAACTATACGAAGTTGGTTTAATTTTGTATAGCGGCTTAATCACGAGAGTATTCAGTGCGGACAAGGTCCCGGGTTTTTCTGCATTTGCGGTTTCCTCGTTAACAAAATCTTGCTTTGTGTTTTGACTTTTCAATATCCGCAATTATAATTGTTTTTATTATAATTATAAGTAAAATATACAAACGTTAATTCCTATTTTACTTGATAGTAATCCTATTGTGTTTGGTTAAGTCCGAACCTCTTATCAAGTAAACATACTTCGTTGTTGTATTGTCTCGATATCGTATCCATAGATGATCACACGAAGTGTGAACCTATTAGTTGTATTGTCTCGACTCAGTCCATAGACAATCACTTTCGGAGAAAGGACTTATAGGTAGGAAAAGTTTTAGCTTGAGGTATATTTGGGTACCCTCGCCTTTTCAAGTAACCTCTATTTAACATCCTCTAAGAATGTTTCAATGAAATGATAGTTTATAATATATAACCTTGAATGGATATAAACATTGTATGCGAACTCATACTTGTGTAAGTCCAAAATCCTTGAACCAAAGTATGTGTACTTTGTCGCTCGGGATAAGCGGAACTAAAGTATGCACTGTGTCGTCTTTCGTCCTGAAATTCTCCGAGTTTGTGAACCTGAAACAAACTTAATCCGGGTACTTAAGTATGCGTACAGGTATGCATACTTGAGTAGGTTATTTTCAAAAAGCGGTTTATTCGTGAACTTAAACTTATATAAACTAAGGAATGCACATTTGCAAACCGTGGCTATAAAGTTCATGAATTGATTCGAGTGAATCAAAATCGTTTTGCTTCGATTGTGTCTTGTATACTTCTAAGAGATCTAAGCAATTGAACAACTCTCTAACTAGTTCTTTTGAGTCATTTGAACTAGTTATGGTGAAGATGAATATGGTTGATATGAAAGTGCTCATATGGCTAACCATTTGGTTAACTAACGTTGAACCAACTAGGTGTACATGTTTAGAATACCATTACACAAATCTAAATGAACGTGCATTTCATTTGTGTATAAATAACTAAGTTCGATCTAACGGTTGAAAGATATTAGCTTGAATCTAATCGTTTTCATCTAGCAGTGAATATTGAATGATTTGTTACCAAGGTAACTTAGATTGCAAACCACGATTTGGAAAACTATATAAAGGAGAACTCTAGCAACTGGAAACCTAATCCCCATACCTCATGTGTGTTACTAGTTGTATAAGCTAGAGTCGATTCTCCTTTAACCTTAGGTTTCTACCGAGACCACGTAGGTTAACGACTTGAAGACTTCATTGGGATTGTGAAGCCGGACCCAACTATTTTCTCCAGTTGCGTGATCTCGATCTTGTTGTTTCTATCGTATTTAGTACAATAGTAAGATTGA
>JAJJWW010012034.1:0-54667 GCA_023531295.1 Papaver armeniacum | reverse complement strand
TTTTATATTAATGGATATCGATTAATATAAATATATAAATAGTAATTTAAATATCAATTAATGTAGCATTATTTTATATATTGTCGGTTTTTCCTTTGTTAGATATTTATCATTAATACTAAAAATTAATGCCAGCTATTTCTATATTTTTTTTTTCTTTTAAAAGATTAAAAAACTATAATGTCTTTTTATTCCGTAAATACGTCGATTTTATCTATTTATTCTAGTCATAAATGTCCAAAATCATAATGTAGTATTTTGTTAATTCTCGGATCTTTGCAATAATTAGCATGAAGCTATAAATGTAATTATTTTATTTCTCATAAATATGTTAATTTGATTTTCTTTTTGTTTTAATCATAAAATGTCCAAAATTAATGTAGTAATGCTCCTTATAATCCAGAGGTTTTTAAGTTGTTAACTCTACCGATTATGGTAGATTTCAAAATTCATCTTATACTAATATAAAGAAAAGAGGTATTTTGGTTGGTCACAAAAGGACAAAATAGCTTGGTGTAACCTTGATATTACTAATATGACCTTAAATATCAAACACTAGAATACATATGTATTCAAGGTTAAAAAAGTAAACTAAATCAATGTTTGTTTATTTACGGGAATGCCATTGTCTTAAAAATAGATCAAAAAATTTAAAACTTATATATCCTCAATTGATTGGGGGCCAAGGATTTTAATTGGGGCCTTCACTAGAGGACAAAAAAGGTCACCCCAACCTAATTTTGGTCACCCTTGTAAAATTTTTTTTCTAAATGGCTAAAATGCCCCTAAATAATTAGTGATAATCTTAATTAATTAGTAATAATCTTACTTAATTAGAGTTTAACTTTCTTTTTTTTTCAAATTTTGTGTTTGCAATTTTTTTTTTGCATTTTTTTTTTCTTTTGGCCCATTTGTATGAAAAATCGTCATGGTATTGAAGTGTTTTAGTGACGACTCTAAACAACAAGTTAATGTTTCGATCGTCTTAGCAACGACTCTAAACAATCGTTATTTCCTATAAAAGAGTCGTTATCTTCTTCGAGGAGTCATTAATGGCGAAATGTACGACTAGTTTAGAGTCGTCACATACATAATCAATTCCTTGACGACCCTTTGAAAGAGTCGTTATTTTTTTATTTTGTATATAACGACTCTAAACCTGTGTAATGGTTTTTGAAGTGTCAGCTCTCGATAAATCGTTATTCTCTAAAAGAGTCGTTATCTTTGAAGAGTTATTAATGGCGTAAATGCATTAAAGGGTCGTAATAGTATTGAATACGACAATGACGACCCTTTACCAATCGTTATTGTCATTGAAGGGTCAATTAATTAGTGTCGTTATTTGAAAAAGAAAAAAATCGCAAAGGGTAAAATAGTATTTTTACTATCGGTTTAATACACCCCGAAAAATTTGGGGTGCAAGTAAAATGTCAAGGCCCCCAATTAAAATCTCTGGCCCCCAATCAAACGAGGTTATATATCTTTCAAAATACATATCGGATTTTTCCAAAATTAGTATATTTGCAAAGCTCTTTTAATTATCTATGTAATGAGTACAAACAAGAATATTAATTTTTTTTTAATAATTATTTTTTCTCATTCTTATCGAATTTGGTATTATTAAAAGGATCAAATTCAAGCGTGTGCAATTTAAGCATAGTACAACCAAGTTATTAAACCCACTAACGCTACTCGATTAATAAAACCAGCTACCTCTATCTACCTCCTAAATAAAGGATTGACGTTTTAAACACGCGCGGATGTGGGTTTTTAAGCATAGTACCATATTAAGTAACAATTAAAGAGACGGAATTGGTCTTTACCTGAATGGTGGGCACAGTGTTATGTACCAATGCAAAGAAAATTACAATTTTTTGATAGATTAAGATTTTAACTCCATGCGCACTGAAAAGTGGTTTCATCAGGAAAAACGATGCAACATGTGATGAAAATCATGACACTGTAATAAGATAAATTACCATGGCTCAAATTTTTACTGTTGTTTCCATTGCAGTTTTGCTTCCAATAAAAGTTTTGATATGAATGTGTATGATTCATCTCAAATTTTGTTTAACTTTCTTTCTTGTCACAATAAGGATTTTAGAAAAAAACTCATTTTGGGGCAACCTATAATCGGTAGGTTGGGGAACCTATTTGGCTTACGATTATGGCTACATCCAAATCACGAACCACATGGTTATGCCTCGGCCCGTACACTCAAAACCTATGGAATTTGGCAAGGGTTCGATCCGGGCTCCTTATATTCTACGGGTTTTAAGTTGTTAACGCTACCGATTATGGTATATTTCAAAATTCATCACAGGAAGGATTTTAGAAAAAACTCATTTTGGGGCAACCCATAATCAGATGGTTTGGTAATATATGTAACTCCCGATTAACGCCGCATCCAAAACGCAAACCAAGTGGTTATGGCTGGCCGTGGACACTCAAAACCTACGAAATATGGCAAAGGTTGGATCTGGGGCTCGTTATAATCGGTGGGTTATATAATTATATACCCTACCGATTATGGTAGATTTCAAAATTCATTACGTGAAGGATTTTAGAAAAACTCATTTTGGGGCAACTTATAATCGGTAGTGTATGTAACCTATTAGGCTTCCGATTATGGATACATCCACAGCTTCAAGCCAAGTGGTTATGGTTAGCTCGCACCCTCAAAACCTATGGAATTTTGGCCGGTGGTTGAATACGGGCTCCTTATAATCCAGAGTCCGACAAGTTGGATAAGCTACCGATTATAAAAGGGATTATTAGCCGAAGTATCTACACAATAATCGTAGGTATAGTTTCATTTTAACCTACTGATTGTATGTTTACCTACCGATTATGGTGTTGGCTACCGATTATATAAGGGCATATTGGCCATTTCGAAAAATCGAAGATAAGGGGTAGCTTAAATTTACGTTTGGGTGATCTTTTTTGTCTTTTAGTGTCGCCCCTAATTCTTTCGGGGTCGCCCCTAAAAGTGCCAGGATTTAAAGGCGATTCCCATATTTGGAAAAATCGGTCAAACAAAAGAAGAGTCTGAACTCTTGTGAACCTTGGGTAATGAAATCGGGTCATTGATTTGTAATAATGCTTATAATTTCGTGTCGAAAATTCTGAACACACTACCGAAAAAATAGAGAAATTTTTTGATGGGGGCGTTTTTTGAAGGGGGCATGGGGGACAAATGATATGTTAACACATGTCTTTGATTCCCATGAATTTTGTTTCTAAAAATATAAAAAAAAAGTGTATTTTTGGAGAGAAAATTTGTTTTCTTAATTGGTGTTGGTATTTTTGGAAACAGAATTCATGGGAATCAAAGACATGTGTCAATATATCATTTGTCCCCATACCCCCCCCATCAAAAATTTTCTCCAAAAAATACCGTCAAAAAGACCACCATAGGATGCAAGTGAATGGACGGTTGATAATAGTTTATTTTATGTTTTAAAATCTCATCTTGATCTTGACCATCCATAGCTTGCATCTGACAAGATATGGATAAGGGGGCATTTCATACGTATGGTGACCTACAACAATGGTAAAGGAGCCTAACAAAGCTGAATTTAGAGATAATTGTGCATGCCATGATGTTGTTAGGATTTCATAGATCCCTTTATGGCCTTGGCTAGTAAAAAATGCTGGCATTTTTAGGGGCTACCCCAAAAGAATTAGGGGCGACACAAAATGACAAAAAAGGTCACCCAAACCTAAAACAAAGCCACCCCTTATCTCAAATTTTTCGAAATGGCAAGTATGCCCTCCATAATCGGTAGTTAAGTCTATAATCGGGAGAAATTTGTTATATAGAGGAGATTCCATTTTTCATATGATTGAGAATTTCCACAATCGGTAGTTGCATGATGTTTATTTCCTACCGATTGTACAATCGGTAGTTTCATGATGTTTATTGCCTCCCGATTATGGTAGTAGCCCTAAATGCGAAATGTTCAAAAACCAATAGGAATTTTAGATTTCTCTATTTCCACAATCGGTAGTTTCTTGATGTTTATTGCCTACCGATTGTACAATCGGTAGTTTCATAATGTTTATTTCCTCCCGATTATGGTAGTAGCCCTAAATGCGAAATTTTCAAAATCCAATAAGAATTTTAGATTGAGAATTTCCACAATCTAAGTAGTTTCATGATGTTTATTGCCTACCGATTGTACAATCGTAGTTTCATAATGTTTATTGCCTCCCGATTATGGTAATAGCCCCAAATTCGAAATTTTCAAAAACCAATAGGAATTTTAGATTTCTATTTCCACAATCGGTAGTTTTATGAAGTTTATTGCCTACCGATTGTACAATCTAGTAGTTTCATAATGTTTATTGCCTCCCGATTATGGTAATAGCCCCAAATTCGAAATTTTCAAAAACCAATAGGAATTTTTGATTTCTCTATTTCCACAATCGGTAGTTTTATGATGTTTATTGCCTACCGATTGTACAATCGGTAGTTTCTAGATGTTTATTGCCTACTGATTATGGTAGTAGGCCAAAATTCGAAATTTTCAAAAACCAATAGGAATTTTAGATTTCTCTATTTCCACAATCGGTAGTTTCATGATGTTTATTGCCTCACCGATTGTACAATCGGTAGTTTCATAATGTTTATTGCCTCCCGATTATGGTAGTAGCCCTAAATTCGAAATTTTCAAAGACCAATAGGAAATTTAGATTTCTCTATTTCCACAATCGGTAGTTTCATGATGTTTATTGCCTACCGATTGTACAATCGTAGTTTCATAATGTTTAATGCCTCCCGATTATGGTAATAGCCCCAAATTCGAAATTTTCAAAAATCAATAGGAATTTTAGATTTCTCTATTTCCACAATCGGTAGTTTCCTGATGTTTATTGCCTACCGATTGTACAATCGGTAGTTTCATAATGTTTATTTCCTCCCGATTATGGTCGTAGCCCCAAATTTAATTATTTCAAAAACCAAAGCTAGGAAGAAAAGAACATAGTCACAATCGGTAGATAATTTTTTTCTAAACTACCGATTATGAAGGGACATATAAGTATTTTCAACCTATTTTGTCATTTTGTGTCGCCCTAATTCTTTTCGGTCGCCCCTAAAAATGCCAGGGTAAATAAACCTCTAAAATATCTTTCAGCTCACTACAAATCTCTCAGTTAATCCTATACCTTAAGGCACAAATTCAAGTAAAGAGATCCGTCTCCCATTATTTACTTATGGGAGTTATTTTTTTATTATTATTATTATTTTTTTGAAGCACTTAGGGGAGTTGTATATAGTTAAGATTGCATTTAGTTGTTACATTATTATTTTTCTTCTGAAAGTGGGAAATCATTCGAGCCAAAACGAAAGCAAATTTACAAAGTACAAGCAGAAGTACGTTTTCCCATGAAAAAGCTCAAAGTATGATCAATCTAGCACTTGCACAAACGATGTTGAGAAGCATATTTTAGCTACCACACATATGTCCGCTGCCATATTTACATTCACACTTAATAGTTGACGTAGAGAACTAGCTAAGAGCAAAATACTTTTTTTCTTTTTTTTTTAAAAGAAATGCAAAATTGAACAAATAGAATTATAAAAAATTCCATACTTACATATAGAGGTGTAAAACGTCTAAAGATGGCACACCTACCACGAAGTCACGTGCTTAGCGTCTTTGCGTGGCCGGGTCAATATCTTGAGATTCGACGTCTTTGGTTGTCTTTTTTTATAAATGGCGTGCCGCGTCTTTGTCTTTGCTTGCCGTAAAAATAAACGTGTTGTGCCGTGCTAGCACACTTATTTTATGTTCTCCAAAATAAATATTTTTGAGATATTTTAGTTAGTACATGTATTATTATATAAATAAATTAGCATATCGAAGATAAAATGTCAGAAATTGGCTAAAACAATGATTTTTTTTGTGAAATATGCATCAAATGTGATGTATTGTGTAATATTTTACGCATGACGTGGCGTGCTTTCTTCGCGTCTTTGGTCAGGTCAATGTCGCGGTGCTAACACGTCGTCAAGCGTCTTGTCTTGCCGACGTGTGCCTATTTTGTCCAGCAGCAAACGGCACATTAAACAAACGTGTTGTGCCCGGTCGGGCCGTCACGTGTTGTGCCGTGCTGTG
This sequence comes from Papaver armeniacum, assembly GCA_023531295.1. Taxonomy (NCBI): domain Eukaryota; kingdom Viridiplantae; phylum Streptophyta; class Magnoliopsida; order Ranunculales; family Papaveraceae; genus Papaver; species Papaver armeniacum. The sequence continues at coordinate 48,545 of JAJJWW010012034.1, read as the reverse complement.
CTCGAATTTTAACGTGCTGTGTTGTGCCATAAACGTGCTGGCCCGTCCCAATTTACACCTCTACTTACATAAGTGACCTACACAACTTAGAGTGGATCAGGGTCCCCAGGCTCCATGCTTGTCAAAGAGATTCGTTAAAATTCGGTTTACAATGTAGCTTCGTACTTCCACAATTTAATTTCATACAAGCAAAGTCTTACTAAAGATCAGTTTGTGGCACAAATATCATTGTCCCTTTGCAGCAAGGCTGCTAATGGGGATGCCAGGATTAGTGGGGGTGTACCAAAATTATAATAAGATAAAACATTTTTTATATAGGACAAAACATTTTTTTTTGGATTGGTACACCCCCACCAATCCTGGCACCCCATTAGCAATCTTGCTTTGCAGAACTATTATCATCTGTTTTCGATTATGCAACTCAATTCCTACTATCCATCCTTAACCCGCAACTTCTATACTACATGTGGATTCTTTACTTCACACTAAAAAGCGATCATGATAAAAAGATAATCAAATAACGTTACTTTGTAGAATTGGTATCAGCTGCTCAACAACAATAGTACCAGATTGCAATCATATGATGATTTGAACACTAAGACAAACAAGGGCAGGCCAACGAGGGGGCTAAGTGTGGCACCCATCACTCAGTCTGACCAGAAATATTTTAGCTATAAATTACCGCCTGACTTTTACTTTTATATCCCAATAAGTAAAAAAAAATCACTATACTAAATCGTCAAATTCATATAATAGTGTGTTAGTTAATTGTAAATTTAGTATTAACCAAGCCAATTAACAACTAATAAGTGCTGAGAGAATTTGAGTTTGCCATCACTTGATAGAGAGAGTTAAAACTTAGAACCGGTAATTATTGATTACCAAGCTACAGGAATGATATTAAAATCTAGCGCTTCCTAGCTAAAGCCAAGTCTAAAAGACCAAAATCTTTTCTTTTTCCACTACATTTTCAAAGTCGTGTTGGAAAAAAATGTGTATAGTTTAGCCTTAAGCCCGGTGTAAAAAGTTGGCCAGGCCCGTTCAGGGCAAGTTTCAAATTCCGCCACTGACTTCCTAGTTCCCAAAACCTATGCCGCGGCCTTCGACTGCCAGCCCGACACAAGGAAAATGCAGGATCTACCACAAATGATTGACTCCATATGATTTCACATCGCTTTTAGAAGTTCTAAGCATATAAGCTAGAAAACCCTAACTTTGTCATTCGAATTCAGTATTCAAAGGGTCAACATTTCTGGATTCCACTTATATCTGTTCCTCACAATTAAATCCCGAACCCTCTAAAATCCCCAATTCTTAGAACCCTAAAATCTTACTATTCACTCTGGTTAGTAAATGGGGAATTTCAGTCAGCTCCCATCAGACATCCTGCTACACATAATTACTCGTTTACCTACAGAATCGGTGTTGGATTGCAAATTAGTTTGCAAGCCCTGGAAAAATCTGGTTTCTCGCCATCCATTCATTCAGTTGCATTCAACTCGTCTTCTCAATCAATCTTCTGATTCTGCTGGTGAGTTGAGCTTTCTTGTTTTCAGTTATGTTGGACTTTACTACTTCAAGTATGATGATGATACATTTCCTGTTCGTACTTTTAGAAGGATCAATTTAACTACTCCATATCCATCTGGTCAGTGTAAGCTTGTTGGTTCTTTTAATGGTTTAGTTTGTCTCTATGGATGGGATAAACATCATTTTTATTGTATATGTAACCCCGTGAACAGGGAATATGCTATGCTACCGAAAATTGAAAAAGATGTATCAGATGTTTATTGTTCAAGCGGATTTGGTTACCTTCCTTTAACCAATGAGTATAAAATTGTTCAATTGATGGTAAAGAAAAAATATAGGTTTATAGAAGGGGAAGTTGATGTATTTGCAGAAGCTTTTGTATACACTCTTGGCAGTGGCAAGGGGTGGAGAAATGTTGGGAGGTTGGATTATGGATGTTGCTTCATGTATGACCGAACACGTATTTATGCTGAACTTGGTGTCTTTGTGAATGGAATGCTGCATTGGGCTCATGTCAAAGGAGGAAAGGTGTTGACCTTGGATTTGGCTGAGGAGAAGCTTGGATATCTTTCACCACCTCCTTTGCCACTAGATGGCGGTAATAAGTATAATAGGTATTCTATTGGGGTTCTGGAGGGGGTTTTATATCATGTTATCAGCTGGGCTACCGGAGATTTCAGTCAAACCAAATCGACGTATTGTGACATATGGCTCCTGAAAAATAAAAATAATATTTCTGACACGGAACAGCAGGCGGAACAAGAGTCATCGGGTTGGAGTAAAGAGTTTAGTCTTCCTGAAAGAGAACTATTAGCCTTTACCAAGAATGGTGGTGTTTTATGTTTTGGTCATAGGTCTCTTAATATATATGACCCAGTAGCTTCATCCTTAGAAACACTTGCGAATTTTAATGTTTTCGAACAAATAATCCATTACAAGACCACCTTTGTTTCATTAAAAGCATTAGCAGGAGAAGAAGAAGAAATAAAGTTTATGGGGCCGGGCTACGTTGAGAAGAAGTCAACTGAGATTAAGGGTGAAGTGGTGACAGTCGAGCTGTACAGGATACATGGTAAGTTTCGCTGAGCTTCTGAAGTAAACTAATGTCACTTTATTTTCTTCTTTGTTTAAACTTGAGATTGCATAAACCTTTCACATTGTCATGATGGCTACTTATTATTAATCTGTTTTTTTTTATGTTATCAATCCTCAACTTTATGGTAGTATTTTTCTGCTTTAGTTAAGCTATATTGCTCTTTAATATGCATTTTGTTGCCCTCTTGATCTAATTGCATTTAGAGAACAGGATGCATAGTTTAGTTACTTGTTTCGTTCTTATGCATTGGAGTTGAGCAAGTATATGGAAGCATAATTATTGTGGAAGTGAGGGAGACTGTGTTCTTACTTCTTAGCATAGTGATAGATTCTGTGGTCTCTAAATTTGCACATCCACATGTTATGCTAAGGTACATTCAGTTTCACATCAGAAATCTGAATAGGAAACAATACTCAAGTTTGCCTTTTTTCTATTAAGAAAAGATCAGCATAAACATGAAAACATATTGCACTTGCATCGGCAACATTTGTCAAACTTTCTTAGTTCCTGTCTTATGGCAGTATTTTTCGTTTTAGTTAAGCTATATTGCTTTGTTAATATGCATTTTGTTGGCCTCTTGATCTAATTGCAATTGGAGAACATGATGCACAGTTTAGTTACTTGTTTCATTCTTATTCATTGGAGTCGAACAAGTATATAGAAGCATAATTGTGGGGGAGACTGTGTTATCACTTCTTAGCATAGTGATAGATTATTTGAGCTCTAAATTTGCACATCCACATGTTATGCTAAGCTACATTCAGTTTTACATCATAGGAATTGGAAGTCTGAATAGGAAATTTGTCATCATTCATTAGTAAATTTCAGTTCCTGCATCTGGTGCTAATGTGTTAGCTAGGTACATAGCTAGGATTGAGCTTTCCAGTGGAGATGGAAACGTAGGATTATTTGAAGACAAATAATTGGCTTGTTTTAGTTAATGTCGGAATTGAAACGTAAATCCTGTTAGCTGTGACACATAACTTTGCCTACTTGACTGGAAGACTCAACAGAGATAGACACAGAGCATAGCATAAGATACCATTATCGCGATGGTTGGTTCTGAATGTGCTACCCTTCACTAACTTCAGCTAACAATAGGGGGTTTGCTAGAAGATGAAACAGCTAGCGAGAGAGTATTGTTCCTGAGCTTAATTTTATAAGAGGTCAGAACATAAAAAACATGACTGATTAGGAATTCAACAATTGTTTAGTCCTCTCCAGCAGATGAGTTCTCTTGTAATCTTAAATATCGGGTGTGTTGGAATGGTTAAATCCTTTATTATGCACTTTGAAGCCTATAGTATTGGCTAATTTACGTTTCGCTCCCATGGATTTGTACACAGTGATTGACTTTTTCTTACAAGAGAGCCATCTGATGATTCAAAATGCATGTGTTGAGTAGAAAAGGGATGCCTTGCGGTTTTATTGGATCTTATTGATTCTATCTGTGTGAAATTATCCACTGAATTAAACAGACGTTCCAAGAGCTTGGTCATTCCTTGCTCTCTTGTGCCTTGCCTTGTTGCTTAATCACTTGATTCACATCAGCAGTTTCGTCTTTAAAAATGAGCAGGCTTTGGCATCTTGGCAGTTGGCACTGAAGGCCATAGCTTTTAAATCTCCTGACTTATAATAACTGAGTCTGTATAATCAGGCACACCGTAGACAGCCCCTTTAAATAAATGTGAAGTGTTCCCTTTCCTTAAACTGCACAGTAGATGGACTTGAGTCCCTTAAAGCAAATGGTACTTCTGCAAGTTCGTTTTTTGTTTCCTGAGATTTCATAACACAACGAATAAGAGAACCAAGTAATTTCCACAATATTCCTTTTCCTTCTTCCGAGGTGAGATAAGCCACCTTGAATCAAATTGTCAAGACTAATATTGTGGACGAGCACTGAGAATTTAGTGTCACTATTTTATCAGTTGAGGAGGGGGTTGACTTTTTTATTTTAATTTCAAGGCACAACTGGCTCTAAATTTCTGACCAGACCCAGGTAACTTCCACAATATTTTGGGTCTCTCGTCCTTGTCACTCCAACCATATCATACTTCCAAACGGACCCGGTCAGCAGGATTGACCTCATGGCACATTGACCCGGCCTTTCCGCAATACAACATTTGTGTTGTCCACGGAGGAGAGTGGAGAAAATAAGATCCAATTTCTCCTAATCTGAGTCAATTCTATTTCAGCTCAAGTGGTAAACTGATAGTCCTAGAATCGAGTCCAGTTATCGTATTTTTGAAAGGGCGCCTATAGTTGACAATTTCTGGTACTTAATAAATAATCTGCATCTGCCGAAACGTAATTTCTCTTCCTGATATCTGGACCGTCAAAGTTACATAGCTATGAACTTTATTCATTTCTCAACCTGTCTGGCTCTGTTACACAGAGCTTTCTCTTTTTCTTTCTTTGGTTCATCATCCATTTATAGATGCATGATTTGCTGTAACAAACAAATGCTCAACTACTCCATTTCTTTCCATTGTGAATCCATTATTTTCTTCAAGACAGTAGTAGTCTTCTAGCTCTAGGCTGTAGCTTATTACCAAAATTGTACTCCATTATTGTAGGGTGGTTTTTACCAGAGAATCTCTTTTTCCGCGCTGTTTCCGCATTGCACTTAGCCTTCAGTTCAAAATGCATCCATCATGATCTACTATTTTCTGCAAAATCATTATTGCTTCATGGGCCAAACAAAACCATTGAATTCGCTCACTCCTTTTTTACCTTTGACGGTCTAGAAGTAAAACAAACAAAATTCTTGGTATTTCCTGCTAGTTTCCTTTTTACTAAAAATGCAACAAAAGAAAGACTTAACCGCGTGATGTAGTTTTTTCTCCGCTACTTAAATTCACTTTGTGTGCCTAAATCCATATATGCAGCAGTTGCTCTTAGTTTCTCATATCAGCCTCATGGGGATGCAAATCAATTGTTCACATAAAAAAAAAAAAAATTCATGGAGCTTGTGATTAATATTGATTTAATATTACACTAATCACTTTTTAGTCTAACTAATGAGATAGTAATTACACGAACTAATCATTAGACAAATTTAATTAGGAAGTTGGCCCCTTTAATAATACACCAATTCTCTATCTCACTCATCCTCCACACAAATGATTTTGTGGAGATTTTTAAAGCATATAAAAATTTCGGTCAAATGCACCACATTTTTGCGGGTTGGGGGAGGAAATTGAAACAGCTGAATGCACCACATTTTTGCGGTCAAAGGTCAATAAACTTTTGTTCCATCTCTGACATGCAGTGTCATTATACACACAACAACAAGACAGTTCGACAAAATTTCAGTATTATTTCCGATTAATTAATTATAATTATTACTACGTACCATTTACGAGCAAATGCTTAAACTAATCTGTTTAAGAAATGATCTACAGATTGGTTGTGGATTAATGGTTGTGAACTACATAGTTTTACAAATGTGACAATAAAAGGGGCCAACTACAGATTGGTTAGGCTAAAAAGTAATTGTGTGTTATGTCGAACAAAGTTGTTCATGAAGCCAGGTGCACAGCTTATTCACCCATCTAATCCTCCATCAACCCAGGAATTAAGTGAACATCGTCCACAAAGGGAAGAACCAGATTCAACCCAGTCAATTCAAGATGCGACATCTGCAGTAGACGACAACAATGACAAGAACAACGACAGCATAGGTTCCAGCTCAGATCAGGAGACAGTTGACAGTTTACAGCAAGCCAATCACCAATGCAATTGGGATTGGAAGATGGAGGAGGACGCATGGAAGGGAACTGGAAAAAGTGAACGGGATTGGGTTTCGCCGTCGGAGGACGCGTCATGGAAGGGAACTGGAAAAAGTGAACGAATGCTTTTTCCACTGTGCAGAGGCTAACCTCTGATAATCTCTACGTGGTGGTGGGTCCCATTTATATTGGTATTTGTTTTTGCCACTAGACCCTAGTTAGTAAGTTCGCGAATCATTCGCGAATTTTTCCGTATCACGAATTTTACCGTTTTATTCGCGTACGTTTGCAACTCCGAACTCAAGTCGCGACATGTGGCATTCTGGATTATTCGCGAATCGCTTACGAATTTTACGTATCCCGAATCCCGAATGATACGCCCGCTTAATTCGCCATAAATTCTTTAGCTTTACGTTTTTAAAGGCCCCACTTTTTGGGGTTTACCTCCCTGCATCACGACCCAATATTAGACGTTGTTGTAATTTTTATGAAATAAAAGACCGAAAAAAAATTTGAAGGTGAAGGTGAGAGATCTCAAACTCACCGACCAAGATCTAAACCACTGTACCACGTCCTCTTGGATAACTAATATTGTATATATTATTAATATCATCATATTAATTTTATTTTTTCTTTAAATAACTCACACATATGCATAAAAATTGGTCTATGACCATATAAATATAAATTATTTAAGATATATAGATACCCCGAATTTTCGTAGCAGAACTCACATTTATAAATCGAATTATACACGACGTATGCCGCCCGAATTACCGACGAATCACGTCCGTTGACCAATCTTGGACCGATCAATTTTACAAAACCGTATAATACTCGTACGTTTGCCGTTCCGTACGTTTTCCGAATTCCGAATTGCTAACTAGGCACTAGACCCACTACCCCTATATAGATAGGGGCAAAATTTCTATCTATATAGAGGAAATCAAATAGCACAAATTAGTTGCTATTTTTGAGCCTCTACCTCTATTAAACCTTCAAATGACTAATATACCTTCGAACAAACTTATAATGTCCAAAAATAATTTCTTAATTCAAAATATAAATTTTCCCTGTTTCAGAAAAGTGATACTTTCGCATGTTTCGTAAAAACGATATTTTCGTCCCGTTTCAGAAAAAGTGATACTTTTGTTCCGTTTCAGAAAAAATGATTTTTTCGCCCCGTTTCAGAAAAAGTGATTTTTTCGTCCCGTTTCAGAAAAAGTGATTTTTTCACCCCGTTTCAGAAAAAGTGACATTTTTGCCCTTTTTCAGAAAAGTTAATATTTTGCCCCGTTTCTGAAAAGTGATATTTTTTGCCCCGTTTCCGTAAAAATGATTTGTTGGCCCCGTTTCAGAAAAAGTGATTTTTTTCCCGTTTCAGAAAAGTGATACTTTCGCCCGTTTCAGAAAAAGTAATATTTTTGATGCGTTACAGAAAAAGTGATATTTTTGCCCGCTTCGTAAAAAGTGATTTTTTGCCCGTTTCGTAAAAAGTGATACTTTCGTCCGCTTTAAAAGTGATATTTTTGCTCCGCTTTCAAAAAAAGTGATATTTTGCCCCGTTTCTGAAAAGTGATATTTTTTGCCCGTTTCAGAAAAATTTTAAATTTTTGCCCCGTTTCACAAAAAGTGATTTTTTTCCCGTTTCAGAAAAGTGATACTTTCGCCCGTTTCAGAAAAAGTGATATTTTTGCCTTGTTTCAGAAAAATTGATTTTTTCCCCGTTTCAGAAAAAGTAATTTTTGCCCCGTTTCAGAAAAAGTGATACTTTCGTTCGTTTCAGAAAAAGTGATATTTTCGTTCGTTTCAGAAAAAATGATATTTTGCGCCGTTTCTGAAAAGTGATATTTTTTGCCCTATTTCAGAAAAATTGATTTTTTTGCCCCATTTCAGAAAAAGTGATTTTTTCACGTTTCAGAAAAGTGATACTTTCGCCCGTTTCAGAAAAAGTGATATTTTTGATGCGTTTCAGAAAAAGTGATATTTTTGCCCCGTTTCAGAAAAAGTGATATTTTTGCTCCGTTTCAAAAATAGTGATATTTTGCCCCTTTCTGAAAAGTGATATTTTTTGCCCCGTTTCAGAAAAATTGATTTTTTTGCCCCGTTTCACAAAAAGTGATTTTTTCCCATTTTCAGAAAAGTGATATTTTTTGATGCGTTTCAGAAAAAGTTATATTTTTGTCCCGTTTCAGAAAAATTGATTTTTTCCCAGTTTCAGAAAAAGTGATTTTTTGCCTCGTTTCAGAAAACGTGATAATTTTGGTCCGTTTCAAAAAAAGTGATATTTTGCCCCGTTTCTGAAAAGTGATATTTTTTCTCCCGTTTCAGAAAAATTGATTTTTTTGCCCCGTTTGAGAAAAAGTGATTTTTTTCCCGTTTCTGAAAAGTGATACTTTCTCCCCGCTTCTTTAAAAAGTGATATTTTGATGCGTTTCGGAAAAGTGATATTTTTGCCCTGTTTCAGAAAAATTGATTTTTTTCCCGTTTCAGAAAAAGTGATTTTTTTTCCCGTTTCAGAAAAAGTGATACTTTCGTCCGTTTCAAAAAAAGTGATATTTTTGCTCCGTTTCAAAAAAAGTGATATTTTGACCCGTTTCTGAAAAGTGATATTTTTTGCCCCGTTTCAGAAAAATTGATTTTTTGCCCCGTTTCAGAAAAAGTGATTTTTTTCCCGTTTCAGAGAAGTGATACTTTCGCCCGTTTCAGAAAAAGTGATATTTTTGATGCGTTTCAGAAAAAGTGATATTTTTGCCCCGTTTCAGAAAAATTGTTTTTTTCCTCGTTTCAGAAAAAGTGATTTTTTGCCCCGTTTCAGAAAAAGTGATACTTTCGTCCGATTCAGAAAAAGTGATATGTTTGCTGCGTTTCAAAAAAAGTGATATTTTGCCCCGTTTCTGAAAAGTGATTTTTTTGCCCCGTTTCAAAAAAATTGAATTTTTCCCCGTTTCAGAAAAAGTGATTTTTTGCCCCGCTTTAAAAAGTGATACTTTAAATCTGTTTTAAAAAGTGATATTTTTGCTCTGTTCAAAAAAAGTGATATTTTGCCCTTTTCGTAAAAAATGATACTTTTGCTCTTTTTCAGAAAAAGTGATACTTTCGTCCCGTTTCAGAAAAAGTGAACATCTTTGGTTGTATTTTTCTAATACATTTTTTTGGAATTTTTGAACATCTTTAGTTGTAATAATCTTCATGGATTTTTTGAATTATATAAGGGTAAAATGAGAAAATATAAACTTAGCTACACAATATAAAATTATTAGATAGTGGTCAAACAAACATGATTTAAGAGACATTATATAGTGATATTTATATAGATATAGAGGTAAACCTTCATGGAGAACCCTCTATTTATTTGGTGGAAAAAAGAAACATGACATGCTGGACGTGTTTTCCTGTTTTGAAACTCTTTAGGAAAAAAACAAAAGAAAAACAATATGTTTCCCTTCGGCAAACTCTTTAGGGAAATCATCACCATTGAATATAACTTCTAGACGTAAACCCCAGAAAACTAATAATCTCTCTTGCACTGATCTTGCAATGGGACGTGGCTTCTTCTTGCAATCAGTTTGAGAACGAGTATGTCTTAGTCCCCGCTAGTCGTAGTGCTATAATGATGTCCGGCTTAGCCCGAAGTTTGATGCGAAATGGTTTAACTCATCTTAAGAGTGTGTGTCAGATAAAAAAACTTGGTCAGCTTATGCTGCTCAAGACCATGCCGGCCTTTGGACCATCAAACCAACTGAGACCGACTTCTCTTTTCATGAAACATGGTCATCAAATTGACTCACGTTTTTAACAGCATAGTTAAATGGAACTTTCACTTTTCATGAAAGAAAATATAAGTCTGGTGAAGTTTATTTACCGACGATAGGGATCCTAGTACGATATATTAATTAATAGAAAATACAACATTTGTGTTGTCGGAGAAAATAAGATCCAATGGGAAAGGGAAGGGAACACTTCCCATTTATTCAATGGTGATGATTTCCCTAAACTGAAACAATTTGATAATCGGCGCTTGGAAGAAGAAGGAAAAAAACGAACACAAGAAGAAATCAACAACAGCAACAAAAAAATAAATAATCCAGAATTAAAGAGAAATTAATTTATTATTAATTAATATATCGTACTGGACCTTAAACGGCTGCCTAGCTCCGCAACCAAAAAAACCAGGGATCAAGCATAATGTAGTTATAACTTCCACATTCAGTCGACTTTGCCGAAGGGAAACATATTGTTTTTCTTTTGTTTTTTTTCCTCAAGAGTTTCAAAACAGGAAAACACGTCGTATGGCATTCGTTTACTTTTTCCAATTCCCTTCCATGACGCGTCCTCGGACGGCCAAACCCAATCCCGTTCACTTTTTCCAGTTCCCTTCCATGCGTCCTCCTCCATCTTCCAATCCCAATTGCATTGGTGATCTGAGCTGGAACCTATGCTGTCGTTGTTCTTGTCATTGTTGTCGTCTACTGCAGATGTCGCATCTTGAATTGACTGGGTTGAATCTGGTTCTTCCCTTTGTGGACGATGTTCACTTAATTCCTGGGTTGATGGAGGATTAGATGGGTGAATAAGCTGTGCACCTGGCTTCATGAACAACTTTGTTCGACATAACACACAATTACTTTTTAGCCTAACCAATCTGTAGTTGGCCCCTTTTATTGTCACATTTGTAAAACTATGTAGTTCACAACCATTAATCCACAACCAATCTGTAGATCATTTCTTAAACAGATTAGTTTAAGCATATTCTCGTAAATGGTACGTAGTAATAATGATAATTAATTAATACTGAAATTTTGTCGAACTGTCTTCTTGTTGGGTGCAGGGGCGCCTAGTTAGTAATTCTCCAAATCATTCCTGAATGATTCGCGAACGTATCCGAACTGACCGAATTCGAATGATATTTCCGAACTATTTGAACTTCGTACCTAGTTTCCGGATTATATGGACCTCACAAATTATTCACGAACGTATCCGAACTGACCGTATCCGAATGCCATTCAACTAAACTCCCATAGGTAACTCTCTCACCGGAGTTCTCGATTGATTTTTTTGTTTGATTTTGTATATACTTTATATTTAAATACAATTATTCAATTAAAATTTTCTATTGGTAGTTGTTTAACTGGGTGTTTTATGTGTTGATTTTTGTTTAAAAGTCTATAAGTTTTATAATACATTTATGCGATTAAATTGTTTACTTCTTGTTAAATAATCACGCTAAAATGTTTTTTTCCATCTTATAAATCATATACAAATCAAATTAGTCTCGTAATAAGGTCATAATACTTATTAATTTCATATATGTTAGCCGAATTTTAAGTGCCGAACTCACATTTATAAAACGAATATGCACGTACGTATGCCGTTCCGAACTACTGTCCGAACAACGAATCGTTGACCGGATTTCTGACCGAATCCGATCTATCCGAATCCGTATAATTCTCGTGACGTATGCCGTCCCGAATCAAGCTACCCATACCCCGAATTGCTAAATAGGCAGGGGCGTAGCTCAGTGAGGACTAGGGATGTCCTCCCTAGAATTTACAAAATTATTATTTTAGGCTTAGAAATTTAAAGTTTTCCATAATTGTCCCCCTGGGTTCTACAAAAATTACTATAATATATTTCATTTGTGTAACTTTTTACATACATTTTAAAATTTTCTCAGTAATAAATTCTAGCACTAGGTATAATGTTTTATGAAATATTGATATTTTGTGGAGTCTTTGTGGGCAAGTTCTCGTATTTTTTTTTGTCTCAAAAGACCCTAAAATTTTCTGCAGTGCTATCTTCCGCTATATATTTTGTCCCCGAGTTGGAAAGTCCTGCTCCGCCACCTGTTATGTGTATAATGACACTGCATGTCATAGATGGAACAGAAGTTTATTGACCTTTTACCGCAAAAATGTAGTGTATTCAGTTGTTTCAATTTCTTGCCCCAACCCCAAGAAGGCGAAATTATACTGTATTATTATATAAAAATTCTTGGTGAACCGAGAATTTAAACCACACAAAAACAACTAGACACAAACCCAACCCAAAAGCAGGACCCCCTGTTCTCCTCCGCGGGCCCACCGGGACCCACAAAAAAAAAATTGAGAGAAAAGGGGAATCTTGTGTTTGCATTGTCCAGGAACACGGTCCGTCCAGAAGGACTGATTTTTATATGCTTTAAAAATCGCCACAAAATCATTTGTGTGGAGGATGGGTGAGATAGAGAATTGGTGTATTATTAAGTATTATCCAGCATGCAAATCATGGGGAATATCATGAACCGGCTTTGTTTTCTTAAACATGAAAAGTATCTTCGATCAAATCTTTGCAGGTTGCACTAACTTGTTAAGTTATTAGCAATGCCTCCCTCACACTAATGTACTTCGTCCTTAAATGTGCCTTACACACAATATTAATTAAAGGGGCCAACTTCCTAATTAAGTTTGTCTAATGATTAGTTCGTGTAATTACTATCAGTCCGTGTAATCATTAGTTAGACTAAAAAAGTGATTAGTGTAAGATTAAATCAATATTAATCACAAGCTCCATGAATTATTATTTTTTATGTGAACAATTGATTTGCATCCCCATGAGGCTGATATGAGAAACCAAGTGCATATATGGATTTAGGCACACAAAGTGAATTTAAGTAGCGGAGAAAAAACTACATCACGCGGTTAAGTCTTTCTTTTGTTGCATTTTTAGTAAAAAGGAAACTAGCAGGAAATACCAAGAATTTTGTTTGTTTTACTTCTAGACCGTCAAAGGTAAAAAGGAGTGAGCGAATTCAATGGTTTTGTTTGGCCCATGAAGCAATAATGATTTTGCAGAAAATAGTAGATCATGATGGATGCATTTTGAACTGAAGGCTAAGTGCAATGCGGAAACAGCGCGGAAAAAGAGATTCTCTGGTAAAAACCACCCTACAATAATGGAGTACAATTTTGGTAATAAGCTACAGCCTAGAGCTAGAAGACTACTACTGTCTTGAAGAAAATAATGGATTCACAATGGAAAGAAATGGAGTAGTTGAGCATTTGTTTGTTACAGCAAATCATGCATCTATAAATGGATGATGAACCAAAGAAAGAAAAAGAGAAAGCTCTGTGTAACAGAGCCAGACAGGTTGAGAAATGAATAAAGTTCATAGCTATATATCAAGTAAGTTAACTTGGACGGTCTAGATATATATCAGGAAGAGAAATTACGTTTCGGCAGATGCAGATTATTTACTAAGTAGCAGAAATTGTCAACTATAGGCGCCCTTTCAAAAATACGCGTCAAATCAACTGAGACCGACTTCTCTTTTCTCATCAAATTAACTCACGTTTTTAACAGCATAGTTAAATGGAACTTTCACTTTTCATGAAAGAAAATACAAGTCTGGTGAAGTTTATTCACCGACGATACCGTTAGTATTGTGAACAGTCAATCGAGGGGGTCAATTTTCGTAATTTTACTACATCGTTCAACTGTCCATACGTCAGTCAAGTTCCTTGTCAAGTATTGCGTATCATGTTGGTAAAACAGAGTGGTCCATATCAAATTTCCTTGATGAATGTTTTGTGGGTGTTCATCATGCGTACGTTTATTTTGGATATTGTACCGGGCAAGGTTCGGTTTATGATATCGAATTGACTGGCTACAAAAAGAATACATGTCATGGACCCTAGCTAGATCGACTACTACCTAGGAAGTACAAACCACTGCACCCCACCTGGCTACATTTTCTTTTTAAAATCTTGAAAAACGAGTAATAATGTACCATCTAGCAAGGATAAAAATTCAGTCAAATTGGTCAAGCCGAGCGTATCTCATCAACTCTAACCTCCTCCTCTGTCTAAGTAATTGAAATGAAATACCCTAATTTAACTGTCTGTTTCAGTTTGTATGGAGTCTACCTAGTGCTATGTAGGCACCACCTACTTCTTTTGATACAGTAATTTTCTTGATCCAATAACAGTCTCGTCCATGACATCAACGAATCACATGTTCCACTGTGCTAAAATTTTCCGCTGTGTGGTCAAGGAAAATGACTGTTTTTGCTTATTTTGACTGGCGTATAACAGAGAAGTAAATAATATTGAATCAACATCAAGCAAAGCTGCAAAGCCAGGGGATAATGATGAATAAATTAAGAGGAACAAGGGTGGATGCTTCTCTTGGGATCTTTTAATCCAACAATCCATACCTAAAAAAGAAAAGGAAAAGATTATTATGACAAGTTTTTTTCCTTCTATGAATTTATCATTATCATTATATTTCTTAAAAAAATTAATCTGACAGTCAATACTGCTAATATTATTATGAGAAGTTCTTTTTTTCTTCTGTCTATCAGTCTCTATATATATATAAGAGGAAGCGGTAAATAAAGATATAAAAAACTGTGGTTCATCTTTGTATACTTTTGTGCATGTCTTGCGCAACTTGATTTGAGAACGACACTTACAACTTGACCGTTCAGCTGCACTCAGTTCCATTGAAATGTCGAATCCAACGGTTGAGCTAGAAGATTCCACACACACAAAATACAAGACCCATCATCATATCTTTTAGAGGAAGCTGTATACGCTAGCTCATTGGTGAAAGCTATGGATTTCTCAGTGAAAGTCACCAAATATTTACCAAGCTAGTTACCGTGTGGACCTCACTAAGTATTTTGGGTGTCACCTATATGGAAATTTGATCAGAGTCCAACTGAAAATGCAAAGGGTTTCAACAGTCAATAAGACAGTAATATCCACAACTAGAAAATTAAAAATCACTGGTTCATGGAAGGGAAAGCAAACCTGTGAGATCTCAGCTTTTAACTCAGAGGGTCTCTTCTGGCTAAATCCTCATCTATAAAACCCACTATTCATTCTCTATTCTATCATACCAAAACACAACCCCTTCTACTAGTTTACCATTTCCAATGTCTCTCTCCTACTTAGCCACCACACCAATCTCCTCTCCCACCACCACCATCTCCGGCAACCCTCTTCCAAGGTCGGCAATACACACTTGCAGATCTGTTCGTCTTTCAAACCGCACACCATACACCTCTTGTGAACTTAACCATGAACCTTCTCGTAATGGATCTATTGATAGGAGAAATTTGCTCTTAGGGTTGGGAGGATTGTTTGGAAGCACTGCTGCTGTTAATAAGAATGCATTTGGAACTCCGTTACAACCATTTGATTCTACAACTTGTCACGACGCAATCGATGACGAAACCGAAGAAGTAGTAAAATGCTGTCCTCCTTACAAAACAGCCAACATGGTCGACTTCACACCACCATCACCTCGAGACCCATTACGAATCCGCAAACCAGCCCACAAGTATAATTCTGATGACATTGCAAAATTTGAGGCTGCGATTGCTAAGATGAAAGCATTACCAGATAATCATCCATGGAGCTTCAAGCAACAAGCTGCAATTCACTGCACTTACTGTAATGGGGCTTTTTATCAGTTGAACACCACCATCGAACTTCAAATTCATCAAAGTTGGTTTTTCCTTCCATGGCATCGGTATTATCTCTACTTTTGGGAGAGGATTCTTGGAAAACTCATCGGCGATGATACTTTTGCTATCCCTTATTGGAACTGGGATACTCGTGAAGGGATGTGGTTTCCGAAGATGTACCAGAAGAGTACCTCTCCTCTATATGATGAAGCTCGGAACACAGATCATTATAATAAGCTTATGGATTACGGGTGTGAAGAAGCATATTGTAACAGAAAAAAAACTGATGAGCTTATTACTTATAATTTAGCTCGGATTTTTAAGACATTCCAAGGAGATAATTTGAAAGTTCCGTCTCTGTTCATGGGGATGGAAACAAGGGCTGGGGAGAAGTCTGTAGGAGGGGGAAGTTTGGAACAATTACTGCACAATGGTATTCATTCTTGGGCTGGAAAACCAAATTCTCCTTACCATGATATGGGAAACTTTGTGACTGCTGCTCGTGATCCGGTGTTTTTCGCACATCATGGCAATGTGGATCGTATGTGGTATATCTATACCAAACTCCGGAAATTGTACGGAGAAACCAGTACATTCAAGTATGGATCGGATTGGCTCCAATCATCTTTTGTCTTCTATGACGAGAATCACCAAGTTGTCAAGGTTAAGGTGGGTCAGATTGGCTCCATTCAATTATATTCATATTCGTGTCTTTATATTTTGTAGAGACAATCCATGCCTGATTTTATAATACTAATAGTATCCTGATATTGCACAAGTTTTAACGTAAAAATCTTTAATTTTAGACCTTTACTTACTCGCTGTTTAAAAATACATTTATGCAGGTGAAGAACTGCCTAACCCCAGAAAGCCTAGGATATACATACGATTCTTCAGAAACCCATGAATGGGCAGGAATTCGTCCAAAGTACCGGAAATTGAGGAATGCAGAACTAAAGAGGAGGGAAGGTGACTCATTGAAACTAAACCCAGCATCCGAGTTTGGTTCCAAACCAAGAAACTTAACAGAACCAATCAGAGCACTAGTGCAGAGGCCACCGACATCAGGAACCAAAGATGAGAAAGAAGATTCAGTTGAAGTTTTGTTCATAGAAGATATCATCGTTCCACATGGATCACCAGCAAGGTTTGATGTGTACGTGGCAAAACCAACTGCTGAAGAACTAGTTGGTCAAGAGGAATTCGCTGGTAGTTTTGTGAACGTTCCACATTCTCATCATGAATCATCTAATGGTGCTCATGGTTCAAGTTTGCAATTGGGTATTACTTCTTTACTCAAGGATATTGATGCTGAAGCGTCAGAGCAATTGGTTGTGAGTTTGATTCCTCGAAATGGTGAGGTTACTGTTGGTGGAGTGAAGATAGGATTGGTCCATGTTAACTATGATGACGACGTTTAGCTAGTTAATGACCGGGTTAGCAATCTGTGTGCAACACGCCTAGAGTCCTCATTTCCGATCATCATGCATCTTCGTATAATAAGTGTTTGTTTTCATTGAGCCATATATGCATATCTGTATCAGTGGATACGTAGTAGTCATATTTGCTAGAGCTATAGCCTCAGTCGGTACTCTTAATAGGAGAGTTGTGTTTTAATTTCTTGTTATTCAATTGGGTTATATGTGTTTCCCAATTCGAATTTAGTGTGTTTGGTATTGCATGTAGCTACTTGTTTAGGAGTGTGATAATAAGGAGGTGCATTTACATGATCAGTACATTGATATCTGGTACTTTACCGGAACAGTGTTACCTTGACACTAAGTGCATCTTAATCTTAGTTGTTCCATGCATCCATGTGTGTGTTTCTCTTAATATATAAATTACTATTTATTTTATTTTGGGGTTTGTACTATAATTCTGCTCAAATCTTCAAATATGTATTATCTCGTATACTTCATTCAATCCAGAGTATTGTCCCATCCACATTATTGACAGTTTTGCGCTTCCCATGTATTCCTTGAAAGAAAGTCAGGAACTTTGCGCTTCCCATGTATTCTTTTGTGATCAACTACATGAATTATTTTGTGTTTCTCTTAATATATAAATGGACACCAAGAAGCAATCGGAGAGTCTTAGTTGAGGAGTTTCTAGGTAAATGTGGAGTAGTTAGCGTCATGATTCATTTCACAAGGCGACACATATCAACTATAACTATCAGTTCTCACAAGTTTATTAGCTTGTCTTGAACGCTACTGCTTGGAAAGAGTATAATGCATCTGACATTATGCCTCAAGATCTTGATAATGATCTAATTTTTCAATTTTCAGTCTTCTTCCCCCAACCAATGTACTTCAGTTCTTTTTAGCAAAAATAATTGTCTATCAACCAGATTTTGCTAATGTTAGGAGAGTAAAATAAAAAAATTCCATCCGTTAACCACAATAACAAAATTTTGATTACCAGGAACCCTCTAGGCCATCAATAACATGATCTTGGAGTTGGTAGCGGTTAATTAGTTTCCGGACCAAGTCCCTAATATATATATACAAACCCATCCAAGAACTCTATAAGCTGAAGACTCTCTCTGAAAATGCTATCACTTACCCTCTTGAATCTCCTACTCTTATAGTTCGGTATTTATCATGCATCGATTAAACAATTAAAAGAAGCAATGGTGATATAATCCGAGTACATGTGAAGGCCAGCATACGAAATTACTAAGAAAAATGCAGCAAACATAAATTGGGTGTTAGTAGATTATACTAACCATGACAATACACTAAAACATAATACAACTAAATATTTTAGAGAGTACAGATCACACTAGCTACTAGCCAAGAAGTAATGCAACCGCAGAACACAGCGATGAATCGACGAAGGCATCACCATACTACACCAAATCCAGGTTACTGATTAAATTACAATGCCGGATTAAATTTGTGTTCAAAACTGTTGACAATAATTGTAGTTTGAACAACAGTTTTGAACACATATGATTATACTAACCATGACAGTTTTAAACAACAGTTTTGAACACAATTATTATACTAACAGATGCCTTCGTCGATTCATCGCTGTGTGGCATATATGTGTTCAAAACTGTTGTTCTTAACGACGACATGTGTTTTTTAATAACATTTGTTGTTACAGTTAAAACAGTGACAATTCTTTAAATTACAATTAAAATAAATGGGCAGTCCGGATCAATTTCATGGACCCGGACTTCCAGTTTACAGGCCTGCAATACAGGTCACTGTGATGGACCTGCACTTTCAGTTCACAGGCCTGCAATACAAATAACCTGAAACAAAATTGCAAATTTTTCTTTTTCAATCCGCAAACTATCCACATTCGCCCAAATCATGGCTTCAGAGTGTCAGTCCAACAGCACCTTCAAACCCATCAAACCACTTCTGTCACCTGCTTTGTACATGAATCCTAACATTCATCTATAAAATTCAGGCCGCCCCCCAACCACAACAGACCCATCTCCATTCCAACAGATAATTGCAGTTCAGACCAAACACCTGCAACAGCCACAGACCAATTTGTATAAAGGAGGCAATTGAGGTCCGCAAGAACTACAAGCAATCTTTCTATTTATACTAACACGTCTGCATTCTCTCGTAGTGACAAAAATATGAAGACCTGATTCTGAGCAGATAAATTTACAAAGAAAAAGTATCATGTCAAAGCCCAGCTGAGGAGTAATGGAGGTGGTATTTGCTTTATGACCCAGCATAAGATCACAAACATTACCTGCTAAGGTTAAGGGTAGATTTGATGCCTACATTGCGTAGTGAGTTTTCAGCTGACATATTACGCCAGTTGCAGACTTCTCCTGCAGCAATATCTGCTGAACTGTGTTTTCCTCATCCTGTGCTACCCTCATCACTTCCTGTGGTACCCTCATCCTGCTGAACTGCTGAACAGGGGGTCGAGTCATCATTTCCTGTGGTACCCTCATCCTCGCGCTGATGCTTTCCGAGATTAACTATCACCAGAACATGAGAAACAACAGTCGATATATTAGCACTAAAGAAATCTTTTCTCCATACTTATATGTTAAAATCATTCTATCACACCAACGAGACTATAGTTTCAGTAATTCATTTTCTTTTCCCTCATTAACGGAACATCAGCGAGGCTGGCTTGTGCTATAGTTTTCATCAGTTCTCCCACCAAATTAAACAACTCTAGCTTTGGTAAACTACATAACTAGATATACCGTAACAAGTATATTAAAAGATATTAAAACATACCTTGTAAACTAATAACAGATTCATCTTCATTATCCGTCTCTTTCTTAAGGAATCTAAGATTCTCCTCATGGGCTAGATTTTAATCCCTAACTTCATCAACTCATTTTGTAATCTCTGCCATCATCAATAACTGCATCACAAACTCAAAGCCATGACTTACACATATTAAATGAAAATGTATCTGGCAATGGTTCAGAGGCACAAACACACTTCGTATAAATATCATAACCACCGAACTAACAAGGAACAAAAAATTGCATTCAAAAGGAGTGAAAGACTAGCAACCTTAGTAATGTCTACAACAGTTCCTGGTTTACTGAAACTTCAATTTTGCATATACGCCCCTCCATCTCCAGGACTTGCATTCTGCATAGAAACTCCAACAATTCCAGGACTTGCATTTTGCATATAAGCTCCTACAACTCCAGGACTTGCACTTCGCATATAAGTTGCTCCTCTCCAGGACCCGCATTTTCCATATGAACTCCTCCAACTCCAGGCATCTATATACTTATTTGAATAATTGGCCAGAGTGAAAAAGCAAGAGTCAACTTCTTCGGCTAAATAATAGAATTCGTAAACATTAAACTTCGGCTAAATAATAGCATTGGTAAACATTAAAAACAGAAAAGATGAAATAACCCACCCATCAAGATGGTGCATAGCCTTGAAAGTGATTAAGAACTGAGAACCACTTTTATGAGGACCATCATTAGCCATAGATAGAAACCCAGATCCATCATGAGTTAGCTCGAAGCATTCATCTATACAATGTCAAAATTAAATGCAGTTATCTCGCTGAACAGGGTTAAAGAGCGTATTTACATATATATCACAGTAGGCACATATGCCATTGTTTAACGCCTTCCAAAGTGAGCAGGGAAAAGTCACATGTGCTTCCACATGGGTAGAACACCATGGACAAGTTGGATAGACTCTAGGGAAAATATCAACCACAATTCTCATTAAACAACAGTTAATATAGCTAAGGCACAACAACATGCCAATGCAACAGGAAACCAAATGTTTGTAAATTCAAAAGCCGACAATCCAACAATACGGCAGACTTGATGGATTAGTGTTTAGCGATAAGGGACACTAGAAGACCACAACTAAGCAATTACGGGCCAAATGGCAAGGAGATTGTAACAAGAATAACAGAAAGCAAGGAGATTGTAACAAGCTCTGTAACCAAATGGCAAAACATTACGAAAAACTTCAACCATCCAGCTCACAAGAAAGGCGAAAGAGCAATAACAATGAACAAAAGAACACTTACATTGAGGAAGCCATTAAGCACAAAATCAGGTACATAAACAAGCTACATGAGCAAATTAAACAATTACCAGGATGTAGTATAAACTCAGCCAAAAAAAAAGTACTACGGGCCAGGCCAAATCAGGGTAAAAAATGCCATGGTGCCTCAGTAAGATCCATTATTGTCATGAGAATATGGTTTCTCCAAGGGGTTCTCCCTGTAAACAGGGTCTCAGTTCCACCACACCCCAACTAATTGGATAACATCATCATAGGCATCCCAATTAACACACTGATCATTAATCTATATAAATGTTGCATACACACATCTATAAAAAGATAAACACAAAACTATCAGCTCTCTCTACCAAGAAATTTCTGAAGCAGAACTGGTATAAAAGCTGTGTAATGATCATCACAGCCGAATTTCATAATAAGTTCAATCACGTAACCAAACCACAAATCTTTCAAAGAAAAATCAAAGAAAAAAAAAAAAAAAAAAAAAAAAAAAACCCGCAGACGAGTCATTGAGAAACAAAGGATTTACAAATATCAGGGTTTTTCTCTGTGAGATCCCACAAAAAATCGAAGCAGTAACAGATGTGAAAGGCTAGGGTTTAACCCATTTTTTATTTGAAACTAAAAGCAAGGAATTCATCTGTTCTTGCTGATGAATTTAGGGTTTCTACTCCTCTCATTCTTCTCAAAAGACCTGATGAAATTAAACAAAAAATAAAATTATAATTATTATCTCAAAAAACAACTCATAATCGATTTAAAAAAGCAACAAAAACATAAATCCTAGGTTTTGATGGGTTTTGTTGATTTGTTGTTTATACTGAAAACTCGAGATTTGGTTATTAAGTTAAGGCTTCTACTTTTCTAAAGAGATTTTGATGGGTTTTCATCTTCAAACAATTTCATGAAATTATTCAGAGAAAACAATAATGATTTCATGAAAATGTAAAGAGATTTGAAGAAAAGTAGATCGAGAGTAATAACTCTACTTCGATTTAGTATGTTAGGGTTTCAGTCGAAAGACAAGAAGATGGGGTGAGTGTGTTAGGGTTTTCATTCGAAGGAGACGAAGATAGGGTGGGGAAGAGGGAGAGGCGGAGAAGAAAAGAAAATTAGGTTTTTCTTTTTGATTTTCTCTCTCTTCCAGCAATATATAGAAATCTCTTGTTAATGTGCAATAGAGCTGAACGACTAGTGGCTTCGACACCCATTTGATTGGTTTCAAAAGATCAAATGGTTAACGTCGTGCCACGTGTCACAAAAAATTCATTAGAGGTTTTCCTTGTTTTAAATTAGGTTGTGCATTTCATCGCTTAACGAACCATGTGTGTAACGTAGGGCCCACAACTTTGGAAGAACTGAAAAAAGAAATATATCAGATTTGAACATTCCAGGTTCAAAGATTACTAGAGTTAGACCTGAGTTTCTCATTCGGAAGAACTCAAGAAGAAATATATAAAATTCGAACATCCTAGGTTCAAAGATTACCACAGTTAGACCAGAGTTTCTCATTTGGAAGAACTCTGGAGAAGAAATATATCGATTCGATCATCCCAGTTCGAAGATTACTATAGTTAGACTTGAGTTTCTCATTCGAAAGAACTAGAGAGGATATATATCGATTCGAACATCACAGTTCAATGATTACTTGAGTAGACTTGAGTTTCTCATTCGGAAGAACTTCAAACGAAATATATCAAATTCGAACATCCCAGGTTCGAAGATTACTAGAGTTAGACATGAGATTCTCATTCGGAAGAAATGGAGAAGAAATATATCAGATTCGATCATCCCAAGTTCGAAGATTACTAGAGTTAGACCTGAGTTTCTCATTCGGAAGTACTATAGAAGAAATATATCAGATTCGAACATCCCAGGTTCGAAGATTACTAGAGTTAGACCTGAGTTTCTCATTCGAAAGAATTGGAGAAGAAATATATCAGATTCGAATATTCCCGGTCCAAAGATTACAAGAGTTAGACCTGAGTTTCTCATCCGGAAGAACTGGAGAGAAATATATCAGATTCGAAGATTACTAGAGTTAGACCTGAGATTCTCATTCGGAAGAACTGGAGAGGAAATATATCAGATTCGAACATCCTGTTGGAAGATTAATGGAGTTAGAACCGAGATTCTCATTCGGAAATACTAGAGAATAAATATATCGGACTCGAACATCCCGTGGGTTCGAAGATTACTAGAGTTAGACCTGAGTTTCTCATTCGGAAGAACTGGAGAATAAATATATCAGATTCGAACATCCCAGGTTCAAAGATTACTAGAGTTAGACCTGAGTTTCTCATTCGGAAGAACTTGAAGAAATATATCAGATTCGAACATCCCATGTCAAAAGATTACTAAAGTTAGACTTGAGTTTCCCATTCGGGAGAACTGGATAAGAAATATATCAGATTCAAACGTCCCGGGTTCAAAGATTACAAGAGTTAGACCTGATTTTCCCATTCGGAAGAACTGGAGTAGAAATATATCAGATTCGAACGTCCCGGGTTCAAAGATTACAAGAGTTAGACCTGAGTTTCCCGTTCGGATGAATTGAAGATGAAATATACATATCGGTTTGGACATCCCATGTTCAAAGATTACTAGAATTAAACCAGAGTTTCTCTCAAGAGTTAGACCTGAGTTTCTCATTCGGAAGAACTTGGGAATAAATTTATCAGATTCGAACATCCCAGGTTCAAATATTACAAGAGTTAGACCTGAATTTCCCATTCGGAAGAACTAGAGAAGAAATATATCAGATTCGAACGTCCCGGGTTCAAAGATTACAAGAGTTAGACCTAAGTTTCCCGTTCGGGTGAACTGGAGAAAAAAAATATCAGATTCGAACATCCCGGGTTCAAAGATTACAAGAGTTAGACCTGAGTTTCTCATTCGGAAGAACTTGAGAAGAAATATATCAGATTCGAACGTCCCGGGTTCAAATATTACAAGAGTTAGACCTGAGTTTCCCGTTCGGGTGAACTGGAGAAGAAATATATCAGATTCGAACGTCCCGGGTTCAAAGATTACAAGAGTTAGACCTAAGTTTCCCGTTCGGGTGAACTTGAGAAGAAATATATCAGATTCGAACATCCCAGGTCCAAAGATTACAAGAGTTAGACCTGAGTTTCTCATTCGGAAGAATTGGAGAAGAAATATATCAGATTCGAACGTCCCATGATCAAATATTACAAGAGTTAGACCTGATTTTCCCGTTCGGGTGAACTGGAGAAGAAATATATCAGATTCGAACATCCCGGGTTCAAAGATTACAGGAGTTAGACCTGAGTTTCCCGTTCGGAAAAACTTGAGAAGAAATATATCAGATTCGAACATCCCAGGTCCAAAGATTACTAGAGTTAGACTTGAGTTTCCCATTCGGAAGAACTTGAGAAGAAATATATCAGATTCGAACATCCCCGGTCCAAACATTACTAGAGTTAGACCTGAGTTTCCCATTCGGAAGAACTTGAGAAGAAATATATCAGATTCGAACATCCCCGGTCCAAACATTAATAGAGTTAGACCTGAGTTTCCCATTCGGAAGAACTGGAGAAGAAATATATCAGATTCGAACGTCCCGGGTTCAAAGATTACAAGAGTTAGACCTAAGTTTCCCATTCGGAAGAACTGGAGAAGAAATATATCAGATTCGAACGTCCCAGGTCCAAAGATTACAAGAGTTAGACCTGAGTTTCCCATTCGGAAGAAGTGGAGAAGAAATATATCAGATTCGAACGTCCCGGGTTCAAAGATTACAAGAGTTAGACCTGAGTTTCTCATTCGGAAGAAGTGGAGAAGAAATATATCATATTTGAATGTCCCAGGTTCAAATATTACAAGAGTTAGACCTGAGTTTCCCATTCGGAAGAACTGGAGAAGAAATATATCAGTTTCGAACGTCCCGGGTTCAAAGATTACAAGAGTTAGACCTAAGTTTCCCGTTCGGGTGAACTGGAGAAAAAAAATATATCAGATTCGAACATCCCGGGTTCAAAGATTACAAGAGTTAGACCTGAGTTCCGCATTCTAAGAACTTGAGAAGAAATATATCGATTCGAACGTCCTGGTTCAAATATTACAAGAGTTAGACTCGAGTTTCCCGTTCAAACCTGGAGAAGAAATATATCGATTCGAACATCCTGGTCCAAAGATTACAGGAGTTAGACCTGAGTTTCCCGTTCGGAAAAACTTGAGAAGAAATATATCAGATTCGAACATCGCCGGTCCAAAGATTACTAGAGTTAGACCTGAGTTTCCCATTCGGAAGAACTTGAGAAGAAATATATCAGATTCGAACATCCCAGGTCCAAACATTACTAGAGTTAGACCTGAGTTTCCCATTCGGAAGAACTGGAGAAGAAATATATCAGATTCGAACGTCCCGGGTTCAAAGATTACAAGAGTTAGACCTAAGTTTCCCATTCGGAAGAAGTGGAGAAGAAATATATCAGATTCGAACGTCCCGGGTTCAAAGATTACACGAGTTAGACCTGAGTTTCCCATTCAGAAGAAGTTGAGAAGAAATTTATCATATTCGAACGTCCCGGGTTCAAAGATTACAAGAGTTAGACCTGAGTTTCTCATTCGGAAGAGGTGGAGAAGAAATATATCAGATTCGAACGTCCCGGGTTCAAATATTACAAGAGTTAGACCTGAGTTTCCCATTCGGAAGAACTAGAGAAGAAATATATCAGATTCGAACGTCCCGAGTTCAAAGATTACAAGAGTTAGACCTAAGTTTCCCGTTCGGGTGAACTGGAGAAGAAATATATCAGATTCGAACATCCCGGGTTCAAAGATTACAAGAGTTAGACCTGAGTTTCTCTTTCGGAAGAACTTGAGAAGAAATATATCAGATTCGAACATCCCAGGTCCAAAGATTACTAAATTAAGTTAGACTTTGAGTTTCCCATTCGGGAGAACTGGATAAGAAATATATCAGATTCGAACGTCCCGGGTTCAAAAATTACAAGAGTTAGACCTGATTTCCCATTCAAGAACTGGAGTAGAAATATATCAGATTTGAACGTCCCGGGTTCAAAGATTACAAGAGTTAGACCTGAGTTTCCCGTTCGGGTGAACTGAAGATGAAATATATATCAGATTTGGACATCCTAGGTTCAAAGATTACTAGAGTTAAACTAGAGTTTCTCTCAGAGACTGTGAAAATTACCTGAATACCCTTATCGTAATAAGTGTATCGAATATTTCGTAAACTGTTAAATAGACCAGACTACCCTTGTTAAAATAACTGTATCAAATATTTCGGAGATTGTGAAAATGACCAGATCACCCTTATCGAATAAATGTAGCAAATATTCTGGAAAATGTGAAAATGACCAGACTACCCTTACATGAATAAATGCAGCAAAATCCAGAGACTATGAAAATGACCGGACTAACCTTATCGAAATACGTGTATGAAGTATCTGGAAACTATGAAAATGACTATTTTACCCCTTGCCCAAGTCAGTGAAAAGTCCATTTTGACAAATTAAAAAAAAAAAAACATTTTGCCCATGGACCAACATTATACCAAAGATGATTATTTTCTAAAATGACAATTTCGAACACCGACCGGTAAAGAATGAGAATATATTGACAATTTTTACAAAATTTACACAAACTTAAAAAACCGTTGTCCGAAATTCTAACAAAATTTACACTAAACTGACATTGCACAAAATTTTGAAAAAATGGATGATCGTGCAAAATGAACAAAGTTTAAAAGAAATGTGCACACAACTTTCACAAGTAACTCACAATAGAACAACAATAAGTTTATTGTCAATAAATTATCTTAAATCTCTCGTATCTCAAATTCTTAGACACATGTACAGTAATTAGAAACAATAATGGGCAAAAGATATGAAAGAGGCTAACAATGATAGACAATATTGAGTGAACTTGGCGTGATTTGAACACACATCTTCTGACGGGAGGTCAGATGTGCTACCATTGCACTACAAGTTCAGAATTTGTGTATGCAAATAGTGGAAAAAATCAACTGTAACATTATTAATAATAATTCCTGGAAGATGTACTAGCAAAAAGACCCAAATGCTTTTAAGTGTTGCACCAAGTAGCTTCTTCCAAGCTTCTTCATCTTCTTCCTTGTTCGGCACACAAGAGTAGCACTTACAAAAATGAACTTTGATATTATCTAACACCCATCTAGAGTCTTAAAAGTCATAATCACAGTTACAGTAAAGACAATTCTATTTCTAATGGTCCAAAAAAGAATGTGCAGCGAAGACTAAAGACAATTGGGGCTTCTTAACTTAAATTTAGTTGGTAAATTATTAAGAAAGTGAAAGCATAAAAAGACAAGTTAGCCCATAGTTCAGATTCACAAGTTAACTAACAATGCATTTCAATTTTGGTTCCTGAATTCTAAATTATCTTGAGGCTACTAATTCTGGTGCCTTAACCAATAAAGTACTAAGAACATGAATCATATCATTCATGGATCGTTTTAGTAATAAAGATAACAAATAAACTTATCACACAAAAAAATATACCTACATCGCTGCTATTGTAAGTGAGCACAAAATTGGTTCTCTGAACTTATCCAGAAGACCTTTTGGTCCTCCATCTTGTGACCCAGGTGTAAATTCCGTCTCATGCCTCCAATGGAATATTTAAACCATATATTGTAGAATCTGGTTGTTCCCAATCATCATGCCTTCCATTTGCACTACAGCTATTGGAAGATTGAAGCTTCAAAATTCAAGTTTCACACTAGGTGCTTCCTTACTTTCTAATGGATTAATAACCAAACTAGTAATATCCGCAAAATGGAGCCATAAACTGGTTTCAGTTCCACAAAGTTGTGATGATTCTGCTCTCAATGATTCTAATGCATGTGCATATTCAAATCCATAAAGAACTTGCATATCGGAACAACACATATTTTACACAACACATCTAACCAAACCAAAATATGAAATTCACATGCTCGACAACCATAGAACATTTCCCCACACTAGTGGGCAATCAAAACTACTCAAAGCATTTTGATTCAAATGTGATAAAAAAAGCAATATAAAACGGAAATCACGAACCTAAAATTTCAAATGAGAATCTTATACATACCAGAATGGGTTTGTCACTTGTCGATAAGCAATCTAATAAACACTTGGCACAATCAGATACATCGATCGCAACTTTTCCAAAAACACACTATGCCGGCAGAGTTGTTCTTGTATACACAAGTAAACTCAAAATTACAAACATGCTAAAATCCTAAAAATCCTAAATTCAAACCAATCAAGAAATCAACAAAGATCCAGTTTTTATATAAAAAATGAGAGTTACTGACAGGATTGCATGTATGAGCATAATGAAATAAACATACTAAAATCCTTACAATCCTAAATTCAACTCAATCAAGTGCACAACATAACTCGTTCAACAGAAATAAACAAAGAAAACGTCAACAAACCAATTCTTACAAGCTAAAGGAATGAACTAGCACTCGTCCAAAACAAAAAGAGTGACCAGCATATCATTTTCGTACTCAAAGACTGTAACGAACGCAAACTTAATTCAGGATTAAAACTGCAAGGTGCTTGCCAAAATTAACGGGATTGATATAAAGGAATTCATGTAGTCATGGTGAAGAAGTTCAAATGTAGATAATTTCAGTTGTTAAAACCTCAAATTTCATAGAATTACCTCAACCCTTCAAGCATTAATCATGTATTTGACATTACCAATCTTATACCCCTCCACAAAATGTATGCTGGTTTAACACTCCCACGGATTGAGTAACACGTGTAACGCCTAATTTTGCCAAGGCATGTTAGTGTGATCATCTTATGCGTCATGTAAGACTCCCACTGGACATCCATCTTCAGAACCTATAAAAACAGAATACAATACTTGGAAGCTTCATTAGCTTCATATGAAGCTCTCACCTGCAACACCAGTCAACAAAAGAATCAAATATTGAAGCCTAGTTAACTTCATTTCGATGCAAAACAAAGCGACATTCTCATCATCACTAGTTCTTCTGATACATCAACTAATCCAGGCCACTATGTTCTCTACTGGGAACTTCAGTGAAACAATAACAATGCCTGCTAGTGTACTCTATGGCTCCAGTTTTGCAGAACAAAATTTGCAGGAAAACACACCATTATAATATTCATAGCCCTGGCGTATGATAGACATATACGCATATACCTTTAGGCCTTTACAAAATCTCACTCGGAGAGATAATGATGCATATAACATTATCACAGACTATGTAAGCATAACAAAAACAAGTACTTAGATAATAGAAGCTTACCATCCCAACCAAAAGGAGCAGGCTCCTTTTCCCTTTTTTGTATATTGACTTGATAGCCTCTTGTGTATCAAGCATGTATGCCTTTGTCATATCCAATCCATTTGCAATTTTCCCTGCCTATCCTCCATCAATTTCTGTTAGTTTCTGCGATTCGTTTCAAAGATAGTATCAAACTTAATTTGCACAGCTAGCACTCCCTGCCCAACAATAAAAACATGATACTAGGAAAATCAACCAAATCAAATCAAAGAAAGATAAAAAAAAGGAAAATATCCAAACTTTGCCCCAATTTTGGGAACCCCTAAAATCAAATCAGAGAACGACAAAGAAATCAAATCAGAGTAAAAACTAATTCATGCAGCTGAAGCAATTATCGATTCATTCAGAATCATGCACCTCAGCAAAAAATAAGAAAACACAATGAATTCGAGATCTCATCTTCTTCATCGTTGTGCATAATTTGAAAAATAAATTGATCGAAATACATACCTGGGTTATACGTGCAATCATCATTATTTATCTTGAATTTCAGGAATCAAAGATGAAGATTGAGTTTTGGGTTTTGTTGCAGGAATCAGAGATGAAGATTGAGGTTTAGGTTTTGTTGCAGGAATCGGAGATGAAGATTGAGGTTTAGGTTTTATTGAGGGGTGTTTAATGGCGGACAATTTCAGGAATAGGAGATGAAGTTTGAGGTTCAGGTTTTGTTGCAGGGGTGTTTAATGGCGGACGAGAGAAGAAAAGAATTTTCAGAGAGAGAGAGAGAGAGAGAGGTTGAAATATGTTAAGTCTTTGGTTTGGGTCTTTGAGATTTTGTAAAGGTTATTAAATCCCGGTGTTTTGAGTTTTTTAATAATTTTAGAAAATAAATAGTAGTACATAATTTGATTTTTAAAATGTGAAAATACTACAACCCCTACTATATGGGTTTAATATATAGAAGCCCCATAAAATGGATCCTTCACTATCAACTCCATTCTTTCATATTTTGATATTTCTGGCCCATAACTTTAGAATTCAGGGCTTAACAATAAGAATATTATCCATAATAATTCTAATAATACCAAGACTGCCCTTTAGTATATATAGGTAATAAAACTAGGTTTAGATTTCATTTTCGGTTTCATTTTCTTTTTCACTTTCTCTCTCTCATTTTTTTTTTTTTTGCTCTCTCTCAGACGAAGAAACAGCCGAGAAGACACGATTTCTAATCAAAATTTTTAGTGAAAAAATTATTTCAAAACCTAGATCTAAGCTATACAAACAAAGATCCTAATTATCTAAACCGAATTCAACGTCATCACCACTTGTTCTTGGAAGATTCATGATATCAACGGAAAAAGAAGTGATAATCATCATCAACAAATAAATATGACGACTCACCTACAAACAATTGATTAGATGAGTATTAATTTCATTTCAATTGAATCGGTAGGTTAATTCTAGATTTCATTTTTATTTTTCTCTCTTATCTCTTTTCCATTCTCTTTCTTTCTCTCGACTCCGAGGAAAGTAATTTCTAGGGTTTGTATTTTCTGATCTTATTTTGTTTTTTTTTGCAGAGATGTCGTTCTAATTTAGTTTTCTGTTCGAAGATTCGTATAAAATTTCTAGGTTTATATTACTTTTACTGATTTCATTTTTGTTATATCATCTAGATGTTTGTTATTGGAAGAAGAAGACCTGTTAGAAACGATGATAAATCTGAATTTTATTCTCATCGTTTTGGAATTTTGATGCAATATTTTGAGTTGATCTTGGTTTTGATGTGGTTATTTAGAGATTTGATTCAATTGGTTTAATAGTTGAGCATCTATGTATTCAAATCAATCAAATATTATTTCGATTTTATTTTGAATCTGAAATTAAAGCTTGTGAATCTCAAAATAAAGCTTCATCAACTCTTCTCAGTCTCCATTCAGGTCAGAAGTCTTCTACAATTAGTTATTGTTTCATCTGTTTAATTTTTTTCAAGGTTTTTTTAAGTTGGGATTTCCTCTTCTTTGTTGTTTCTTATGTATGTAATGATGTTTTAAACTTTAGGACTTTCTTGTTGTGCAGGTTCAACAATGGAACTAAGAAGATCTTCAACAACAGCAAAAATAAAGAAGATAATAACTCATCGTCATTCACAGGTGATTCAAAATCAGATTCTTCTTTTGCTTTGAAAACAACTAACGAAGAAGATGTTAATAGTAATAATTTTCATCTGGCGATTCGGTATCACCAAGATCTGATAATGCACCAAGATTTTTCTAAATTCTGAGAATCTTCCATAGATTCAAAGAATTGCAATACAACTCAAGTTTTGAATCTCTCTTGTAATGATGTGGATACTAATATGGATATTATTATCTCTGAAACATTTGACGAGTTTTGAATCTTTCAAATTCCAAGAAACATTTGACGAGTTTTCTGTTTTTGAGTTATAAATGTTTGATGAATTGATTTTGTTGTTTTTGATTTGATTGATGTTGGCTTATTTTATTTTTTGTTGTTATGTAGATGGTTATTGATGAACCAATAGGAAATACTCACGAATCTCAAAAGAGTTTGATTACTCAATTACCATTAAATTAGATTTTCTTGAGAAATTAGAGAGTTCTGGTAATTTTAAATACTTAATTTGTACTGAATCATTTTGAAACAACAATTTCTTTAAGATGATATAAAATGATTTCGTGTAGGTGGTCTAGCCATTGGAGACATTAGATGGAGATGTTTGAGATTATCATATGAAAGCACTTCTGAAGCTCATGATGTACAAAGATTTCTTGGATACCGCTTACCCCCTAGATGGAGCACAAGCTAGATCAAAATGGTACTGCAATATAATCTGCTTTTTTCCCATTCAAAATTAGGATGTGTTTGTTTGGTTTAAAACTTGAATTATGAGTTTCATTCATTACAATTTACTAATTATATGTATGTGTAACTCGTAGGTACACAACTCAGATGCGTGTGTAACCTCTAGTTACACTATTCAGTTTTCTCTGTAACTCATAGTTACACATTAAGTTGGATGACTCTGTAAAAGAACCCAATCAACTGTTGATATCAGATAAAGATATATCCCTCAAGAAACCTTGGAGAAAGGTAAATAATAAACAATATTCATTTCCTTAATATATCATATGTTTCCAACTTATAGCGTATTATAGTTGTGACGACTAGAAACGATTCATAATGGCGTTCAGAGAGGGTAACCACTAAATTGAGTTCGTCTTACGCTTGTGATTCTGGGTTCTTATTTTAGGCGTTCATTGAGACATGAACTTAGTCCTATATATATATTATTTGCGAGCTTAATGAAAAACCTCGACTGCGTAATCTTGATTCATAGGATTAATAACATATGGGAAATTATGTGTGATTTGGGTATAAGCCTTGACTGCTTTACTTTTTCCTTTATGAAGCTTGGCTTGTTGGACTTGTTCTGTTCCAGGATGTTGGTCTTGTAGGTGGTTCAATATGCTAGCACATGAATGACCTGTTTCTTTGGATCCTAAAGAGTTGTCATTATTTATCAAGTTGCGGTCTCTGGTTTACTGAGTTGGCTAAATTGATATTTTCTTTCTCTCTTCTGCATTTTGGGCCAACAGGTAAACACAGTGTTCCAACTGGTTTTAGTTGTTGCTGCTCTTCTACAACCAGTTTTGGCACCTTAGAAACTGAAGAGTACATCAAATACTTGAAGTAGGTTTTTTTCTGCCATATTAGTTTGTGTTCTCAACAGAACATCCATTAGTGATGACCACTTTGTCGATTCACAATGAATACTAGCTTAATATAACGACTAATAATCTCATCAACATTTGTGGTTACACAATGTATCACATTTAATATAAGTATTCATTATCTCTTTATAGTATCTTAGCTACTATATATCTTCCATGAACTCTTAGGTAAACACCGATGCAATATGCCTATATTTGATTGAAACATTTTAAATCTTTTGAACTTTATGTGACGAAATTAGTGAATTTTAACTTGGCAAGCTTAGTGGGTGTGTAGCTACTTGTTACACATGCTAATTAGATGTGTAACTTCTAGTTACACAAGATAAATGGATGTGTATGTACTAGTTACACATGCTAACTAGATGTGTAACTTATAGATACACATGCTAATTGATAGGATAAAAAAGTCTACGTTTTTTTATAAACAACAAGATAATAGTAAAAAAAAAATATGGCAACTTATTAATGTTATGTTGGTCCGACTATACTAGCAACAAGTTTTTTGCTTCTAGGGGAAGAGGTTGTTGCTTATAATAGAGGTCAGTTTTCAGAAACTCTCTTTTTTCACAAAGATTGTCTTCTTTTCGAGGTAATTCTATAATTTTCAATGATTGCTAACTTTGGTAGGACAAAACCTTTTTAATCAGGAGAAATGTTTATTTGTAAAAGGGATTAGGAAGGTGAAGAAATGTCCATTTATTGTAACTAAAAGATACACTAAGCATTGGTTGTATAACTACGTGTTATACATGTATATTTTGTCATAATGTTGTTGAGTAAAGTGCTAATTACACATAATGCTTAGACAAGGTAATTTCTTATGTGCTGATGAAATAAGGTAATTTCTTGTCTGCAGATTACACTATGCTAATTACACACAGGGCTAATTGCATATTAGACAAGGTAATATCATGTCTGTCGTGACCTCGAGGTGTAAGTGCTAATTACACGTAATGCTGTTGAATAAAGTGTTTGAGTGGTTGAATTTTCAACATATATTTGAGATTGATATTTTTTATTAAATAATAAGTGTAGATTTTTCAATCTTGAGCTGTGTTATACTTCTATAGATGCAGAAAGGTTTAGTATGTGAATCCGATAGATGGATACTTACTTTGTTTATGAGTTGATTGTTGCAAAATGGACTTTAGATATAGAGTCAAGGCTGGTTTTTATACCTTTGATACAATTGAAGAGGTCAAATTGGTAACCAAATGACGGTGATTGTTATAGTTTTTGAGTTGCTAGCTGCTGTTAAATGTGTCAGCAAAACAATGTGATACCATGAAATGTTGTACTTGTAGTTGTACTCTGGTTTACTTAAGTGGTTTATTGACATATTTTTTCATGAGTGGGTGAAATAGAAGTTAAGGATGTAACTGTTCATAAATCATGACATCCTTGAAAGCTTGGTTTGAGGATATCTACTTTTCCAAATTGGAAAGTGATTGTAGGGGCTGTTGTAGTTGTTTCATTTCGATTTCTATAGCTAACATAGTATACGTGCCAAGTATACAAGCCATAATACTGATGTGTAATCATGGGCTTACACATGTCATATGCATGTGTAACTGCCTATTACACATGCCTATGACATATGTAACTGCGACTTACACATGATATATGCATGTGTAACTGCCGATTACATGTAGAACAGTTTGCTTGTGTACGAACTTATTCTAGGTTTTTTAAGATGTTTTTACTTCTTTTAACTGCTGTAGCATTCCAAATGTTCTTTTACATTTATTTCATGAAAATATCCAACCGGGGAAAATAA
This sequence comes from Papaver armeniacum, assembly GCA_023531295.1. NCBI lineage: Eukaryota > Viridiplantae > Streptophyta > Magnoliopsida > Ranunculales > Papaveraceae > Papaver > Papaver armeniacum. The sequence continues at coordinate 13,423 of JAJJWW010012034.1, read as the reverse complement.
CTAGATTTCTGATGAAGGATGTGGCATCTCACTTGGCTGAGAGGGCAATTGCACTAGTTGTGTCCGATGCTGCATTGGACATTGTACTGACTGAAAGCTACGATCCGATATGTGATCTACTCAGCAATGTGCTCTTTCGTCCTGAATAACGAAATAAATTAGGATTATAAAGTTTTATGCGAGGTTATTCTTATGCTCTCGCTCGTTGTTATAAAAAGTTGCAAAATCTTCTTTGTCGATTTTACAGTATATGGCGCTAGGCAAATTAGAGGTGGCTAGATAAGAAGGTGGTGACGAGTTGTCAAAGATGCTTCTAAGAGAGAGATTGACGAGAACTCTACTGGTGTATATTGATGCAAGTCTAGATGGAGCCGAACTTACTTATCGAGTGGAAAAGAATTGTGGTGGATTGGTTGATGCCAAAGACTCGAAATTGCGCTTGATACTACCGCAAGGTTAGTCCAAAGATGCCCCGCCTATATTTTGTTTCATATTCTTCGTTTTCCCGGAAATGTTGAACCTTTAACTCATAGCTTTACCACAAAATCTGGTTTGAACATTATACACATGGTAATCATCCTTATGTTCTTGCCTTTATTGGTTCGTGTGTTGAATTCCAATAGTGATGTGTAACTCCTAGTTACACTAGTCAGTTGCATGTGTAACTGCTAGTTTCACTCCTCAGATGTATGTGAAATTGAATATACATTGTTTTTCATTTAATCTTATAAAAACTAATTGCTTGTCGTTATATTTTAGGTCTCGCTGGAACTGGAGTTGACGCTGAACACAGAAGTCAGACGAATGTGTAACTCTCAATTACACTAGACAGATGCGTGTGTAACTTCTAGTTACATATGCTAAGAAATTATTATAAATGAATATTAAAGTAATACATGTACTTTTTTTATGCATTATTTTTGATGTCTTTTTTTTTTTATATGTAACTTTACATTACACATGTCATAAGGATGTGTAACTTCTAGATACACATGGCATATGCATGTGTAACTTTTGTTTACACATTCACACTATACTTTAATAATTTTGGGCTTAAATTTAAATTTTATTTAATTTGGGGCTTGACAATATATAGAAGGGTATGTATGTCTTTTAATAACTCCTACCTAGATTTAAACTTCTTTTAATTAAGGGCCTCATATTATGGGTTATCCATGGGTTGGGTCTTAGCCTAATTTTCCCTTTTAAAATTCGATTAAAACAAAATAAATCTAAAACACTTGTTATTTTGATTAATTGTTGCCGTTACAGTGACAAAATTGTTATAAAGTTTGGGTTTGTTTTTGAGGAGAATATATATGGGTGGAAATAGCAATTTAGATTATAAGTGTTAGTGTTAAAAAACTTATTGTTACTTAAATTCTTTGAATAGTATTTTTGATTATTATCACAATTACAGATTTATTAACAGTTATAACTGTTGCAGGACTTGTTACAGGTGTATCCGTTACTGAAAAAGAAACTGTGACAACTCGCACTGTGATTAAATTCCTGATTTGGTGTAGTGAGGGTTCGCCTTGGGCGTGGCTAACTTTGGCTAGGTGCGATTTTGGCTTGGCATGTGGGGCCAAGGGTTTACCATGGGCGTATGGCGTGGCTAGGGCCAAGGCAAGGGCGTTTGGCTTGGCGTGATGTGACTAGCATGGATAAGGCCAAGGCAAGGCGCATTTGGCATGGCATGGCACGACTAGCTTGGCTAGGTTTGGTTTGTCTTGGCATGTGGGGCCAAGGGTTCGCCTTGGGCGTGGCTAGCTTTGGCTAGGTGCGGATTTGGCTTGGCATGTGAGGCCAGGGGTTTTCCATAGGAGCATGGCGTGGCTAGGTTGGGCTAGGTGCGGTTTTGGCTTGGCATGTGGGGCCAAGGGTTAGCCTTGGGCGTGGCTAGCTTTGGATAGTGTTTGTTTTGGCTTGGCATGTGGAGCCAAGGGTTTTCCATAGGCGCATGGCGTGGATAGCTTGGGCTAGGTGCGGTTTTGGCTTGGCATGTGGGGCCAAGGGTTTGCCATAGGCGCATGGCGTGGCTAGCTTGGGCTAGGTGCGGTTTTGGCTTGGCATGTGGGGCCAAGGGTTTTCCATAGGAGCATGGCGTGACTAGCTTGGGCTAGGTGCGTGACCAAGCTAGGGTTTTGCGGCAAAGGTCGTTTGGTAACCTTAGATGGCCAGGATTTGCTCATGGGATTGAAGGGCAACCGTTGATCGTTGCACGCTTTCGTTTGATAGCCGCGTAGTGAAGGCCGGTATGGTGGCGCGACATGGGTCCATGGCGAGGTGCGTTTGGCATGGTGATGAGTGCCAAATAGTGCATATTTATACACCTTTTTATTGGCATTTTACTCATCTTTTGCGCTTATAAATCATATATTATCCCGCATTCTCGTATTTTCTTTGTTTTCAAGAATAAATATTTGTATTAATTAATTTTGTGTTTTTAGGTAATAAATAAAGCTCGGGAGAATCGAGGAGCCAAAAGAGCGAAGAATTGGAGTCAAGCATCTATGGAGCAGAGAGCCAAAGTTCAAGCGAATCGGTTGCAACCCAACAAGGAAGACATGGGCTAGAGCTACCCACGACCCGGATCCGAGTCCGTCTCATCCAAGTCGTTAGATTCAATCTACCCTAGATCCAACTGGTCGCCGCCTCCACTCCATCGAAGATTGCGCTCCCGCTCAACACCGAAAATGCCTATATCCTCAACCGTTCGGATCAACACCAAACTTCATCCTACGCTCGAGGCTTTCTCATCAACTTTTGCTGTCCCTGCTTCACAGTGAAATCTCCATACCCTATACCCTAATCGAGCAACCCTATTCTTCTCCTCACTTTCTCTTTCTTCTCTTCTCTCTGCAGCTCCACCCCCATGCTTTTGCGAGCCGCACCATCACCACCATCTCCTCTTCTCACACCATCACCACCACTGACACCAGAGCCAACTACTACCCTTTTCCGCCACACCCAAGTTGTATTTATCTTTAAAATAGCTTCTCAAAACCCTAGAAGCTATGTTAAAGATAAACAAATTTAGGGTTTTTCTCATCCATCAACATCAAGGAGTTGCCGAGCCGAATAGACAAGAGGGGAGTACGAATCAGAGAGCATGGGCGATTAGGTTTGCATTCAATTTCTGTTTTGAAATTAATTTAGGGTTTGGGATTTTTCACTTGCATGTATAAATAGAAGAAGAAAGCTGTGTGTTGGGGTTACGCTGGATTAGCTGTGCTGTCAATAGTTGTATTTTGTGTTCTAGTTTGGTGCTAGGGTTTCAATGAAACCCTAAATCCACTTTGTGATGTTAACTGTGTTGAACTATTCTTGTATGCTTAAAAATTAAAGTAATTTCAATCCTAGCATCTAACATTCTTCTCTCACAATGCATACCAACGCCATGGATGCATTGTAGTTAGGTTATATTTATGTTTAGTATGCTGCAGCTCATTCCTTAGAGTTATAGGCTAATTCCTTTGATTAGTTATACTTAATTAGATAACTAATACTCTGGGTTAGCACCTTAGCTGTGTATTGAAGTTTTACATGGAGAAACCCCTTAGATAGGTGGTGGGTTTGACACCCTGCCCTTATCGACCACGGGAAAGAATGCCTCAACTCAGTGAGCACACAAGAGGAGTTAGAGGTGAATTTGAATACCTTAGCAACCCCTTGTCACTACCTTTTACCTTAGTTTAGGTTTATTTCAATCCAAAACTGCCGTATCGGCACAAAAATATTAGCTCTGTCACTTGTTACATTCCCTGAATTCAGTCAAGTAAGCCTTAGATCAACATTAGCACCCCTCGTCTCTGTGGATCGACCCGTACTTGCCGCGTCTCCAATAGACGCCGTGCACTTGCGGTATAACCCGTAGGCTCAAATATAAACATCTTCTCGGGCCTACCAAGTTTTTGGCGCCGCTGCCGGGGACTTGGCGCGTGCCTTGCTGATTCATTGGCTCGCTTCATCTGTTTTTCAATCATCTCACGTACATATCCATTTTACATTGTAGAATAACTTAACTTGTAGAGTAACTTAGCCCTGCATTGTAGTTTAACTGTGTATATATCATTGTAGCCCTGCATTGTAGCCCTGCATTGCGCATCTTTCTCCCTGCAAATTAGTTTAACTGTGTATATATCATCATCATAGCCCTGCATTGTAGTGTTACTTGAAAATTTTAGTCCCTTTAAGTCCAAATAAATTCTCAGTTGCATAATCCTGTTAGTCTAACTGTGAAAATCTCGAGGAACTGAACTTTGTTGTTGAGTTGGCAGGTACTTGTGTGTTTCTTGTGTTCTTTGTCTTCTTTATGCAAGCTAGTAAGTTGAGCCAACCCCAGGGTAAGACAAGGAGCTGAGCATAGCCACTGTGGCTAAAACATGTGTCTGCTGAGCTACTATGCAAGCCCAAGGGAGGGGAGACAAGGAGCAGATTCACATAGCCAAGCAGCTGCAACCGCTGCCCTGTCACTGTTGCGCCTGAGCTGCGAATTGGAGGTACTTGCCAAAAGGGAGAAAGACGCGGCTAGGCGCCAGACTTGAGGTTAGATCCTGTATGCCACTAAACCTCCCAGGTATGCTCTGTACCATTTATGCTCAACCGTAACCTTGTGCTAAACCCTGTGTGAGACCACCTCTGAGCTGTGTTCTGTTGCATGATTGCTGTGTGAGACCACCTCTAACCTTGTGCTAAACCCTTGTGCTAAACCCTGTGTGAGACCACCTCTAAACCTCCCAGGTATGCTCTTTTTTATTGCATGATTGCTGAGCTCTATTCTCGTGACAAGAGGGTTAGTGTGTAACCCCAAACCTTGTCGAGCTCAACCCTTAGCCCGCATCATTCCATGCCTAGTGAGCCACCAGCCTGCGCAAGACCTGCCGGCATTTCTGTCTTGTCTTTGTGTTGAGTGACCTGAGCATCGGTGTATATGAACCGTGAGACCCCGCCGCTGCTCAACCCTTGGTCTACCACTGTATAACCCCGCAATGCATTTTTAAGACTCACTTGTTACCAATCAAACAGCTCACCCAAGTGCCCTGTACCTTGTGTGTGAGCTGTTGAGCCAAGCTACGACATCCCCTTTGCATGAATTACCCTGTCAAGACCTTGTGAGCCACATGTTAACCGCTAGCCCCAAGCTACATGTTTGAACATAGGAAACCTTATCAACTGCTCCAGTTTATCCTGTCAACTTTGTGCATCGGTAAATTGATATTAGTCGTGCCATCTTCCCTCAACTCCAGCCCCCTGAAGCTGTGAGTTGAGCTACAGCTGAGGCTTCTTATTTTGTTACAAACCCAGTTGATGTCACGAGCATGGTAGCCGAGAGCTCAAATTGAGTAGATGCAACACCCTCAGTAGCATGTTTTTAAAAGCTTAACCACTCATCTCATGCATTACCAAAGGCTTTGGTATAACCTTGCTCGCACAAACCTCGTGGCTGCACTCCGAGGTTGGTAATTGCATCTTGTAATCCTTGTCTTGTGTGAACCATGTTATGCATGATGCCCGTAAATTGCATACCCGAGATTGTAAGCCATTGCAACGCATGCTAAAACCTTGAATGATTGAATGATTGATAGTATGTGAGCTTGAGCAAGACCTGGATACCAAGCTAGATACAAAGCCAAGCTTAAGTGCCCTGTGACCCTGTGAAAACCTTGCGCATGCTTCTGTGAAATTTCAGATCTTCATTGTGCTATATACATTGTTGTTTTGCACATCACCGGTCTTGAAATGTGTTGTGTGTCTGTGGATCACTGTGGCCGGTTTCTCATGTTGTACCCATTTGCAAACTTGTGCCTATAACTGCCGTGCACACAACCTCGTGCAAACTTGTCTTTGTATGCTAAACTTGTGAGTGCAATTGCCAATCTGTGCATAGCCAATGCATGGTCTGAGCTGCTCTCAGACCTGGGTTGAGAAAACTTGGGCTGAGCATAACCTAGAGCCCACACCCAAAACTGAAGCCTTCATAGCTGGGCTGACTGACCAGCTGGTCTCACTGAAGCCCATCCACCGGGTCACACACATGAAACCCGGTTCAATCACTAACCGAGCCACCGTCCACTAGGCTTTGCACAACAACTCAACCAAACCGAAGCCCAACTGGGTGACATTTTCAACATAATCTGGGCTGTGCAATCGACTAAGCCCACCTAACTGAATCAAACCTGGGGCTGCTCACAATCAAGCCACACCGATGGGTCAACACCTTCACCGGGCTAACTCAACCTAGGCTTTGCACAACCACTTGGGCTGCAACCACACAAACCTTCACCCACATGCTAGACATCTGGGCTGTGCGGTTTACAAATTCGGGTTTCAAACAAAGAAATCCCAAACAAACCAAATTGAGCCCACAGCAACCTGGGCCTCCCAAATAAACCAAACTTTCCCAACAAACCAAATGAAATCCCAACAAACCAAATTCCCACATAAACCAAATCCCATTTTCATGTTGATGTTTCTGTACATTATTTTTTTTTTTTTTTTTTTTTTTTTTTTTTTTTTTGTTAACCCTCAAATTTTTAGGACTTGTTAAATTTTCTTTTCTTGATCGGTTGAGTCTTCTTGTACATTTATTGTGCTAATCCGATATGATTTCCGTTGAGAATGTTGGATTTTGCCTTGACGAATGAAGCTCAACCTTGCTCCCGCCGACATCCGGTAATCTCTTCCCTTTTATCTTATCAGCATAGTTCTCGTGGTACGTGACTGTTCAAATTTTTCCTATCTGTGACACATTGAGGACAATGTTTGATTTAGGTTTTGGGGTGCATTTGCATTTAGAGTTTTTAGTTTTTATTTTGCATTTAGAGTTTTTAGTCTTTTATTTTACCTTTTATTTAAAAAAAAAAAAAAAAAAAAAAAAAAATTCAAAAATTTCAAAAACTCTTTTTGTAAAAACCTCCAACTTTTAGAGATTTTAGAGTCACTAGCATGCTTTTAGCTATGTTTACATAGAGAATCTGACCGAAATAACAGAACTTGGAAGTACCGGAGAACGCAATCGGTTCCTTAGTTGATTAGAGCGTTAAAGTTGGATTTAACCATACGGAGGGCGAATTAGGTGTCATTTAGATATTCTGGGTGAGAATTGTGATCACCCATAGTGGAGACTACCCAATTTACATCAAGTGAGGCACCAACCTTCAAATTTTTGCAACTTTCTAGAAAAGTCATAGAGTGTGTCTCACCATACGTAAATTCCGGGTAGGAATGGTGAGCTACCCAACTTCGCACCAATTTTCAAAGACTACTTTTGATCTCTTGAGTGCTAGTTTTTGTCAATCATGAGGGTGACGTCTAAAGATGAGAACTCCTTCTAAATACCGATTTGCCGTTAGCATCATTCTCTCTCTCAATCAGAAGACCCATAGAAACACATCATCGTCGGAACCTTAAAGTAGAATCGAATATTGAAAGAAAAATTGATATAGTCCAAGGTTTATATGCAACAAAACAAAGAAAAGAAAATAAGATGAGAATTAATGAAGTTTGTGAAAAATTGAGTTTATCGTTTAATTGTAACAAAAAAAAAAAAAAAAAAAAAAAAAATATTGTAGTTTATTTTCTGTGTCTAGTTACCACAAAGTTAAAAAAAATAAAAAAAAATAAAAAAATAAAAAAAGTTATTATTAAGTTTTTGTGAAGTTCAGAAGTTCGTCATCAATAGTTAAAGACCGAAGACCGAAGATTGAAGACGTTTCTATGGTTTCTTATGAGAGAGTGATATTAATTGCCGATCGGGTGAGAAGTGAGTGAGTACTCCCACCCCTTGCTAATGGTTGATTTTCCTTTCTTAGAGATCATTAGAAAAAGATTCTTTTTGTCCACACTTTTTGTGGAGTCTCCGCATTTTATTTCGAAGGTTATCCTTCTTACCTACAACGTGTGCAGATTTCTCTCTTTATTCCTGCTGCACACATGAGAGACTAAAAAGCGATCTTTTTGAGTGCAATTATCATAAAACCCTAATGGTGAGGCGAAGTCGAGGCTTATGATCACAATCGAATCCGAATTCTTTCATATGGTATGGTTACTTCTCGCTCGGACTTAAGGATGAGAATGCGTTCTTCGATAGTTCTAACTTCATTACTATGAAACTCTATGTCCTCATAGCTTCTTGGAGGCTTGGGACTCTTTTACACTCTGAAGTTGGAGAAGGTTTTGTGGGTACACCTCTTGTAAACCCTCACGAGACTACAACTCGTCCACTAGGGACACCTAGGGGTTTAAAGGCTTAGTGCATACGCTAAATGCATTCGAGAGACCTACGACAGTGGTATAGTTAGGATTTCTTTATTTCTGTTTCACTTGAGGACAAGTAAAATTCAAGTTTGGGGGTATTTGATGAGTGCCAAATAGTGCATATTTATACACCTTTTTATTGGCATTTTACTCATCTTTTGCGCTTATAAATCATATATTATCCCAGATTCTGTATTTTCTTTGTTTTCAAGAATAAATATTTGTATTAATTAATTTTGTGTTTTTAGGTAATAAATAAAGCTCGGAGAATCTGAGGAGCCAAAAGAGCGAAGAATTGGAGTCAAGCATCTATGGAGCAGATAGCCAAAGCCCGCGCGCGAATCAGTTGCAACCCAACAAGGAAGACATGGGCTAGAGCTACCCACGACCCGGATCCGAGTCCGTCTCATCCAAGTCGTTAGATTCAATCTACCCTAGATCCAACGGTCGCTGCCTCCACTCCATCGAAGATTGCCGCTCCCGCTCAACACCGAAAATGCCTATATCCTCAACCGTTCAGATCAACACCAGCTTCATCCTACGCTCGCTGAGGCTTTCTCATCAACTTTTGTCAGTCCACAGCTTCCACGTTGAAATCTCCATACCCTATACCCTAATCGAGCAACCCTATTCTTCTCCTCACTTTCTCTTTCTTCTCTTCTCCTCTGTGAGCTCCACCCCCATGCTTTTGCAGAGCCGCACCATCACCACCATCTCCTCTTCCGTCACCATCACCACCACTCGACACTGAGAGCCAACTACTACCCTTTTCCGCCACACCCAAGTTGTATTTATCTTTAAAATAGCTTCTCAAAACCCTAGAAGCTATGTTAAAGATAAACAAATTTAGGGTTTTTCTCATCCATCAACATCAAGGAGTTGCCGAGCCAATAGACAAGAGGGGAGTACGAATCGAGAGCATGGGCGATTAGGTTTGCATTCAATTTCTGTTTTGAAATTAATTTAGGGTTTGGGATTTTTCACTTGCATGTATAAATAGAAGAAGAAACTGTGTGTTGGGGTTACGCCTGGATTAGCCAGGGCAGTCAATAGTTGTATTTTGTGTTCTAGTTTGGTGCTAGGGTTTCAATGAAACCCTAAATCCACTTTGTGATGTTAACTGTGTTGAACTATTCTTGTATGCTTAAAAATTAAAGTAATTTCAATCCTAGCATCTAACATTCTTCTCTCACAATGCATACCAACGCCATGGATGCATTGTAGTTAGGTTATATTTATGTTTAGTATGTCTGCAGCTCATTCCTTAGAGTTATAGGCTAATTCCTTTGATTAGTTATACTTAATTAGATAACTAATACTCGGGTTAGCACCTTAGCCGTGTATTGAAGTTTTACATGGAGAAACCCCTTAGATAGGTGGTGGGTTTGACACCTCGCCCTTATCGCCAGGGCAAGAATGCCTCAACTCCGGTGAGCACACAAGAGGAGTTAGAGGTGAATTTGAATACCTTAGCAACCCCTTGTCACTACCTTTTACCTTAGTTTAGGTTTATTTCAATCCAAAACTGCTCGTACGCACAAAAATATTAGCTCACACTTGTTACATTCCCCTCAATTCGCTCAAGTAAGCCTTAGATCAACATTAGCACCCCTCGTCTCTGTGGATCGACCCGTACTTGCCGCGTCTCCAATAGACGCCGTGCACTTGCGGTATAACCCGTAGGCTCAAATATAAACATCTTCTCGGGCCTACCACATGGCGCAGTAGGTGTGGCTGGCATGATTTGCCATTGGCATGGAGGTGCGGCTAGCATGGCTGGCATGCTTTGGCTCGGTCAGTGTGGCTGGCACGATTTGCCATTGGCATAGAGGTGCGGCTAGTATGGTTGGCATGCTTTGGCGCGGTTGGTGTGGATGGCATGATTTTCCATTGGCACGTAGGTGCGGCTAGCATGGTTGGCATGCTTTGGCGCGGCAAGTGTGGTTTACATGATTTGCCATTGGCACGAGAGGTGCGGCTAGCATGGTTGGCTTGCTTTGGCGCGGTCGGTGTCGCCGGTATGATTTGCCATTGGCACAGAGGTGCGGCTAGCATGGTTGGCATGCTTTGGAGCGGTCGGCCGGCATGATTTTCCATTGGCACACGTGGGAATTAGGGTTTGGCTTGTCGTAACCCTAATTTGAAAAAGATACCCCGGTAATTATTTAGGAACACATTAAAGGTTTCTGTAAATGTGCCTAGTAAATGCTTGTTACTTTAAATGTTGTGACATAATTGTCTGCTAGGATTTAGTGTTTTACGATTTTAACCCTAAGCTAAAAACCACCATCAACACCTGGCAGTTGATAACTTATATAAAGTTGGTTAAGCGGACATAATAGGAAGTTTTCCATGCCAGATATAATTCCAAAAGGATATGCCACTGCCAGAATGTACAAAAAGATTTGAGTTTTTATTAACTAAACTTGCAGCTTCAGCAATTCCACGCCAATAGGTAATTCCATACGTTTGTTTTATATTTCCGGGAGTCCAATTAGAAAAATCAAAACCATACTTGTCTTCCACTATCTTATACAAAACTTTTTTCTTTTGACACCAAATCTCCAACACCATTTAACCAACAAAGATAAATTCATTAGCCTAATATTGCAAACACCAAGGCCACTCTTTTCTTTAGTTGCTTGAACAAGATCCCAGTTAACCAAGTGTGAGGTCTTTGCACCTTCCTTGTATTCCCACAGAAAATTACGCATCTTCTTTTCTAGAATCTTAATAACTGAAATAGGTTCCTTGTACAACGGAAAGTAATAAGTGGGTAAAGAATACAAGATACATTTTAGAATAGCAAGTTTAACTCCTCTAGATAAAGATATTCTCCTCCAAACAGATAATCTAGCGTCAAACTTCTCTAAAATTGGATCCAAAATTGTTCTTGACCCATATTTAGCACCGAGTGGCATACCCAAATACATAAAAGGTAAACAATCAGTTGAACAACCAAACTCTTCTAAGAAGACTTACAAAGCCATACAGTACATTCACAAAGAATTGGATCAAAGGATGATCAATACTGCAGAATATTCAAAGATTCATTCTATTTTTCATCAATATTTTCATAATGATTTCATAGACTTAATTGATAGACACATAATTGTGTCTTTATTACTCACGAAAATATATATTGTTGGTGCTTATATTTATTTATTAAATTTCGTATTATTGTGTTTTGTAGGTACATAAATAAAATCGGCTCCAACGAAGAAGACGGCTAAAAGTTGGTCCAGTGTGCAGAAAACATGGGCTATGAAGCAAATGGAGCTGTCCAAAGGAGTGAGATAGGACTAGGAAGAATTGGACGGATACACAGTGGGAAAGGATTTTTGGAGGAACGATAAGTTCTTGAATTTGGAAAGTGACATGTGGCAATCGCCGGTTGGGAAGGAATCTCATGTAGATGATGTAATTGGTTGTCAAAACTATAGTAAATGGAGATATATATTCATTCCTAAACGTACATGGAGGAAAGAAGGTCATTGACTTGGCACACATGAATAAAGTTCAAAGAAAGGAATTATTTTATTACCTTTGGTTAGTCATGTGAGTATCAAGGCAAACTAATCAACCATATATATCATTTCCTTAAACTCAAGAGCACGAAGCGGAGATGAAGGGTGAGTACTGATTTTTGAAAGTGTAGTTGCAGGAAATCCTACACTACACCCCTCACTATAATTTGCTTAACTAGTCCATTGAAAGATGAACAATTAAAATGTTATTCAATTATTTTCTTCAAGTTATTACACAGGAAAATGAAATTACACTTAAGAATCACAAAACACTCTCCAAGTTTCTCTCTCCTAATGGCTTAGTTTCCAATCCAAAAGAATCTCTCCTTACAATAGACTTCTCATCCCTTTATATAGGGTAACACATAGTGAATGACAGCTAGGCTGTCCTTTATTTTCGGGAGTGTTTCGCGAATGTACAAGTATTCATACTCGCGACACTTCTTAACCTCGCCGATTTCACATCTTCCGTCGTCATCCAATGCGTCATTCCTTTTGACTCCTCGCGACTCCCTCGCAGTACGCCGTTTATTATCTTCGCGAGTCTTGTGCGTCGCGATATAATGATCCTACATCTTGCCTCTTTTTCCTTGAATATTGCTTGAAGAGCGATTTTAAAGGAAAAATTTGTTGTTGTAGTAATTTTTGATCTTTGTTGGTGAAGGAACGAGCGAAAGAATACTTTTCTTGAAAAGTACGTACTTGCCTCTATTCTTTGGCGAAGTTCCGAAGCTTTGAAAATTATGTATGAAATATCATTTTTTGCCTCAGGGGTTATGGTAAGTGATAAATTTCGCGAGCTCATCTCGCAAGTTAAAAAGGGTGATAAATCATGAGAATTTATGTCCCCTTGAATTGTCGCAACTGCTTATCCATACCTATTTCATCCCCGTATTTTCACACGGACTTTATTACAGATGTCTACTCTTCCATTCTATTCCTGACACGTCTCTTTCAACCGTCTATTCTTGACCATTCACGTCCCCTCTCGCATTAAATGCTCTCGTTTTACCCGAGGATTTTTCTCACTATATATAATTTTCATATCTTTTTCCTTTCCTCTTTCGTTCTCCCTCTGCAACTTTTCTTTAATTTTCTCTTTCCGCGATTTGCGCTCCTATTACTGTAAGTCTTCAATCTTTTCTCTTAATCTTCGATTCTTTATCCATTCCCATACTGATAATGGCTTCACTTAGTCGTATGTATAAACCTCGTTTTATTGAGTTTCAAAAGAAGTTGCAAGATAAGGGTTTCACTCTAACTACTGTTCCTAATCAAGAACCTTCATCTATTCTTACTGCAAAGCTATTTTCTGATCATCAATGTGATGATCAGAGAATTATAGTCTCGCTTGGTCAACTCCTCGCAGGACTTCCCATTCCTTTATATGATCCTGAGATGCCACTCTTTTATGAAATCCTTTTCCATCCGAACTTCTCGCGAGCTGTTTATCAATTGAGCGGCGATTGTATCCGCTTAATGCTTGAGTTCGCCAATCGTGGCGCTGGCAAAGGATCTTTATACCCTAACAGTGTCAGACACCCCAATTGCACAAACTTAGAAATAATTCCTGAAAAATATACTGCAGAAAACTTTTTTGAGAATTATGAAGTAATAGGCATGAGAAACAAGAA
>JAJJWW010012033.1:0-192298 GCA_023531295.1 Papaver armeniacum | reverse complement strand
GAAAACACTCATACCACAGATTATCTGTTCACGTTCTGCATGTGCATTGAACTTGAGAGACATTTCTTACCAAAAGTTGACGAGGTTAGATAAGCTTTGATATTTAGAAGTTTAGAGTTACTACTATAAATAGTGCCTCCCAACTCCTCCTTCAATCATCAACCAACACATTACATATTCAAAACTTCTCAAGGAGAGAAATATAGAATTCAAGAAAGAAAATGGAAGGAAAATCACCTGCTCTCAGTGCTGTGATGGTTGGTGTACTCCTAATGGGGTTGTTCCTTGCAGACTCCAGTTGAAGCTAAAGTTGTTGCAAGAACACGGCGGCAAGAAAGTGCTATAACGCCTGCCGTTTAACGGCGCTGCTCGACCACTTTGTGCGGCAGGCTGCAATTGTAAGATTATCCCTGGGTTCAGGTGCCCTTCGGATTACCCTACACTAAACTCTCTCCTGAACACGGGTATGTAACAATTAACAGGCCATTAGGTATGTTTTTATAACCGATTAATTTCGTTCATTTAATCAAGTTGTTTCGGACTCTGAATAGAAACTGACGAGGAAACCGACACAGAAGAGGCATATGCGACCAGTGACTTCTGCAAGTTGGGATGCACATCATCCGTGTGCAGTAACATAATGGCTCTCCACAAATCTACTGGTGGCAGGTAAAATGATGAACATTTTTTCCGTTTGATTCTTATTTTTTCCGAACAGTTAAATAAATGTATATATATGTATATTATGGATGCCAAAAATTTCATCAGTTATGATGCCAGCAGGCCTTGTAAGTGAACTAGAAGAATCTGTGAAAGAAGCCTCTAAGAGTTGTGACGATGCATGCTTCCAATTCTGCAACAAGAAATCCGACTCTGCAGCTGTCGCCGCTTATCTAAGCAAAACATGATATTACAGTATCATGCGTGCATGGTGATAAATCAAGTACGAAATTGTTCTACCATAATCTAAGTGTTTCCACCTCTTCCTGTTTAAATAACTGTCATGCGATGACAGAGTAGTTTCCTAGTATTTACCTTGTGTTGTTTATTTCCGTTTGTATCTAAAAGTCCGATTGTGATTGTAAGAACTACTATGATTGTATTGGCCATGGGCTCAAGTTAGTCATAGGGACAGTGATGTATTAGACCTTGTTCTTATGGAATAAAATCCGTTTCTTAATTATCTATAAGAAGTAAATTGTATATCTTTCAGTTCATGCTTGTTTAGACATAAAGCATAAAACTAACACATCAATACAGTACTCAGTTCTAAAATCAAACGGTATGTACGTATGGATATTTGCGCAATATCTTCTTCTTCATTTTTGCTTTTATGTTTTGGTTTTTTACAAGTTATTTGATTAGAGCATAGCTCAATTTGAAGGAGACGGATATAGTTAGTTGGGACATCCTAACGCGGAGAAGCTTCGCCGGGTAGAATGAAAGAGTAGTTAAACAATCATGATTATTCTATCATGCCAATGGAAACTAAGAATTTGTTTATAATTGAAGAAAATCTTTCAATATGAATCAATTTTGGTTTTAGTGGCTTTACACCAGTTTTTCAAACTTCCGATTAGGTCGCTTGTTGCCGTGGTTATAAGAGTAGTTATTTTTATGACCTCAAAATCTGGATATGGGCAAGTGAGTTTAGGTTCCTTGTGCACCAACTATTTGACGATTCAAAAAAATTGAGTTTTCATTGCAACCTATCATTTTACATAAGCTGGTCCGTTTCTTTCTCCCTCTCCCTCTGCCTCATGTATTAGAGATATGAAGAGATAATGGTATGATATTGATAGTTCTCATTAGCTAATCCATATTTTCTTTCTGGGGATTGACTTTTGTATGACTCGAGATTTCATACCTGCTAAAAATGAAACCATGAAGGATATACCTAGGTCTGTGCACTAAATGTCTGGTAGACCATTGCCTTTTTCCTCCATCTGGAACAATAAGAACGGTTCATTCATGATTACAATTTATAAAGGATATTCCGTTATTACACAGAATGAAAATCAGGCATGGTCCTGCCGTTCCATGGCTTGAAACACGTACATACAAATCTATGAGTATGAAATCTCGAGTTTTATGATTTGGAACGAATATTAGCGTTGCTGATCTAGCTTACTCCATTAGAGCTTGCTAAATACTTTAAGAACGGATATAATCGTTCTTGATTTAGTGATGCCTCGTAATCGTCACCAAATCTAATCAACCTTCAGTATTATATCTTGTTGAGATTATTAGTCCCACATTGTCTGGGCATCTAAGATCCTTCGGTTTATAATACCTTAGGGCCTCTCCACTCATTGCCAATTGGTTGTGAGTTGAATGCCCGTATTCTAATATGTTATCACAACCAAGCCATGTATGAGACGTGAGACCCAGTAAGACCCAAGAAGGAAGGGCAACCATACAACGGTCCATATAAGGTGTGGATCTACTCCACTTATTGCCAATTGGTTTTGAGTTTGATGCCCGTATTCTAACATGGTATCAGAGCAGGCTATTTGCGATGAGTCATTTGACCGCGTCTTTACTCTGCGTCACTCGATTTAAATTTCCCACATGTTAGACCATACGAGGCGACATGTGAGGGGGCATGTTGAGATTATTAGTCCCACATTGTCTGGGTATCTAAGATCCTGCGGTTTATAATCTCTTAGTGCCTCTCCACTCATCACAATTGGTTTTGGTTGGATGGCTGTATTCCAACATATCTCCATTTGCGTGGCGAAGAGAGGTTGAAAGAAAGGACCACTAATACGTTGATAGTAACACGCTGTCGTAGCTATTTTATTTATGTGGTTTTAATCAATGAGAACAAAACTCCAAATAACTTAATTTACCAATAGAAGAAAAAATAAGCTGGTCCATTTCTTTGTACATCTCTATCTCCTCTGCCACATGCATTAGAAATATGAATATATCGTATGATTCTGATGGTTGTAATTAGCATAAGATAAGATGGTCCTTATATCTGCTTAGAGGGATTTAATTGTGTACGTCCGTGGAAGCACGTTGGATGCATGCATGCAATACCTGCTAAAAATTAAAAATAGACGTATAACTGTTCACCCAAAAAAAAAAAATGTACACATTATCTGGGTCGACCATTGCCTTTGTCTTCCATCTGGAACGGTATAAAGGACCACTGCATTGAAAACAAATCAGGCATGTTCCTTCCATTTCTTGTCTTGGAACTAAAATCTCCGAGTATGAAACACGTTCAAAAAAGACAAAAAACACGATATTTTCCGTATGAACAATGAATTTCACCATCAAAAACCAAAAATGAGGCTAAGCCAAAATCCGAAAGGACAAAAAAAAGATATATATAATAAAAATTAAAAAAGGTTCCATTGTCATTAACGATTTCTATTTTTTTTGATCCGTAAAATGAATATATTGATCAAAAAGAGAGAGGACACCATATAAGGCTTGTACCTCCCTCAAAAGGTTACAAGAAAGAGAAAAGAGAGGAGAAATGACCTAAGAAATAACAAAACTACGCCTCGTCAAAAGAAAATCAAAATAAAACTTAGGCCCGTTAGTTATTACATCATGAAAGCTTGGAGACTCTAAATTTTTAAACACCGTGCACCAAGTGAGTAAAGGATACTTGATCTTGGGACGAATAGCAATCTCACCGCTCATTTATTCTCGAAAATCTCCCGACATTCCTCTCGACCCATAAACACGAAATAATAGCAATTGCAATCATATGCCAAATCTGGGTTGTTGAGTGTTCTCGCAGAGAATGCTCCCTTTAGACATCAACATTGAGATTAAATCATCGAGGCATGACAAAATTCCACTTTAACTTGTCCTTAAAATACTTATGAACAATTTCTATTACCGACACAAGAAGATGGGCACTCAATTCTAATGTGCAATTTTCAATTGATATGATTCTTTGGTAATAGGAGAAGGTATTGAAGGGTTTCCACACAATTTTTTTGGAAGACCAAGTCCCACCTATAAAAATGAATTTCTTGGTCTCGTTTGTTGTACATGGTAAGCTCAATTCTCTTGAAATGTTGCAGTATAAAGGCATTGATATTTATCGTTCTTGCATCCTTTGTGGAAATAGATCATAGTCACAAGATCACATTCTACTATACTATAAGGTCGCCAACAACATCCGGATGGCTATTACGCTTGTAAACCTTTGGGCTTGGGTATTTCCATAGACAAATTCTCTTTTTCACATACTTGGTCGTGTAATTCCCTTTCACCACATCATAAATCATATGGGACTTAATTCCCGCTTTGAAGACAATTATGACTTTAAGATTGACGGTGAGCTAGCTAATGGAGCTAATTAAACTATTGTCATATCTTGGTCCTCCGCTCAACTTCTCTTACACTTTGTAAACAATTGGAAAATGTATTTTTTTCTGTCTACCTTTGCTAGACTTTGTAAATTCTTATATATAATCTCTAATAAAATCCTCTCTTATCATCAAAAAAATAAAAATAAAAACGGATGTATTTTGTATACTCTAATATGAATCGAAAAACATGTATGTTATTGGATGTACACTAATAATTTATTGCAGACCCATTTGCTCAGTACTCATGTAGAAAATAAACTTACCAGGAGTGATCCCGCTTTTTATGGCTTGAAGCTACACAAAACAAAAAGTTTCAAAAAAAAAAATATAAAGTTGTTACATTATATAATTGGTACCTGTCACTTTTAGCTCCTGTCACTTTTAGCTCCTTGGAAATTTAATGCCACTTCTAAGGTCGCGGCTCGCTAAGCTGGCCCTTAGCACTACCTTAGGTCCAAGATACGCCACCAAAGCTCCCTTGGACCGGCCGAATAACTTATTTAGCCTGTGGATAAGTAATGGACCCACCATACTTCATACTTCTTATACTTCTTCAAGAATGCTTCATACTTCGTATACTTCAAGATGATACTTAATTACTTTTCAAATCTTGAACTTCGCAAAAGAATAGAGGCAAGTACGTACTTTTCATGTCCAGTATTATTTTCGCTCGTTCCTTCATCAACAAAGATCAAGATTACTACAACAACAGATTTTTCCTTAAAGATCGCTCTTCAAGCAATATTCAAGGAAAAAGAGGCAAGATGTAGGATTCAAATATCGCACAACACATTTTATTAGTGTGCGAGATTTAATTATTTTCTTAGCTTGAGAGAATGTAGCAAAGCTTGCAAATTATAGAGAGAGAGAGCTTGCAAAATTATAAGGAGATCTTGAGAGAACATAGCACTGGATCCTAAAATAGGGGAGATATGAGTCGTATGTGAGCTGTCATCCACTATGTAAAAACCTATATAAAAGAAAGGCGTAAGAGAGAAAAGGAGGACATATTTAGTAAAGGATAGATATTTTTAGAGAGAGACTTTATTTTCTTTATCATCTTCTTCCCTAAAACTAGATCTAGAGGTCTACAAAATATCCATTAATGGAGATTCTCAATGTAACCCAAACGTAATTTCAATAATCATAGTGAAGAACCCTAACCCGTGGATGTAGATCACTTTGATCGAACCACGTAAATCTTGTGTCTTATTTTACAATTTTAGCACTTTAATCTTTATTTTGATTATGAAATAGATTTAGATCTATGAAATATTACATGGGGTGTGTTGTGGGATTTCCTGCAACTATATTTTTGGCGCTAGAAACAAGGAGGAGTAAAGGATTTATCCTTCATGTAATTTGTTGGTTCAAGAAGTTTCCATGAAGATTAACTATTGTTCAAAATTTTCTAGATCTACAAAGTTTAAGTTCAAAAATGGAACTTTCATGGAAGAAATCACACTTTCAGGGAGTAACCATCATCAACAATTCAAAAACATGAAAAGAGTAAGAGAAAATTAATTGCTATGGTGAAATTCGGGGGAAGAAAAAACTAAAGTCTCAATGGAAGATTTCCATATTCAGAGAGAAAAGCAAGAAGCAAATTGTTGAAAGAAATAAAGGAAGGACGAAGAGAAGATAAGATAAGAGGCAATGCTGCAATTTTATCACAAAACAAAATTCGCATGTATGGTTCAAGACCTGATCGAACAAACAATAGGTCATGGGTTCGAATTGCAGAGATGCATAGTTTTCATTTTATTATCATCTTCAAGTGGCGAATAAGAGAATAAGGAAAAAGTTATGAGTTAATTTCAGAGAGAAGTTCTTGAACAAGTTGGTCCGAGAGAACAACATGTGTGTTTGTGGTCGCAAGTTCGAATTCGCTTGCGAGCATAGTTTTCTTTCTTTTTGCTGAGGACGAAAAATGAATAATTTCGCAATATTGTTTCATAATTTTGCAAACAAGAGGTAAAAGACATTGGTCACCTAATGAAGTTAATGAGTTCATGGTTGTGTATTCAAATCCCAATGAATGTGTATTTTTCGCATGGATATTTCGCAAGAGTATTTCTCACAGAAGAGAGTTTATGATTATTTCACACAGAAATTTCGCAAAGGAGGGTTGGCATAGATGGTTAATTTGATTCGATGCATGAAGAAGGACGTAGGTTCAATTCCCACCTCCAACCTAATTTTTCGCACATTTTACATATTTTTGGTTGCTACCAACAAGAGCAAATCAAGTTTTAACAAGTGTGCGATAATTTCGCACAAGAGAACTGGCACAGTCGGTCAAGAGACATGAATCCAAGCAGCAGGGCGCAGTATCAATTCTTGCTTCTCGCACATTTATTTTAGTTATGCGAAATTTCGCACGGACTTTGATTATTTCGCAAAGAAGAAAGTTGATGATTATCTCGCAAATTAATTTCACAAGAGAGGGTTAGAATAGTTGGTATGGTGCGAGAATATGCAAGAGGCGTGTCAAGGGTTCAAGTCTCATTCCTCACATTTCTTTTTGTTGCGCGATAATTACATTTCTTTGTGCAACATTTATACATTTCAAGGATGCCGATTTCGCAAGCAAGTTATATACTTCGCAAGAGACTACAACAACAGAAAATCACATGAAAGATAAGTACCATTTTCATAGAACATTTTACTTACAGAAAATAAAATATTTTTGATTTAATTTACAAAAAGCGATACAATCGCAAGATTTCAAAGAAGATTTCTAGGATCTTTAAGATTTCAAAAAAAAAAAAAAAAAAAAAAATTGATTTGATTTACAAAGCACGATACAATCGCAGAATTACAAAGATTTCACAACTACAAAGATTTCGAATTATAATGTATTAGAATTTCTCTTGAATAATACTTTGCTTCAAATGATATGATATTATGAGAATGAAAGAATGAATGAAAGAAATGACAGAAATAAAAGAATAAAGAAACACGAATAAAATTTCCATGAGAGATTAATGACAAAGAAAGGGGCGAACCTGCTATGGCGTACACTCCTAGTTCGCGAAATCAAAATTTCGCAAGAGGCAAATGTAAGACCTAAAGTGCGTCATAAAAAGGGTTACTTGCTAACATGGCTCGGGAAAGGTTACACCGCCCCCTGAACCTCGAGTCATGGAGATTTGGGGTCAATAAAAAGCCCATCCGGAGAGGTACCTTGGATTTTCAACCTAAGCTTATGACTTGGGTTGGACGACCGAGGGTCTCTTCTAAGGAGTCATCACATGATCAAGGCGCCGAGGTACACGGTTGAGCAAAGAGTGCCTGGGCGTTTGAAGCCTCTCGGCCATTCTTGGCAAGTCTTGGTTTATCTTTGCACTCGCCCAAAGAAAACTCCACTTAGGGTGCAGGTCTGAACTATAAGCCCTATAGGCAAAAGGGATAAGAGGTCATAAAAACATCCGGGTTGTTGTTAAGACAGGATGAAAGGAGCTAGTATTGTATGGCCGAAGTACGCCTCCTTGAAGGGGCAACCAGGGGGGAGATAAGGGCGGCACCCTCCATTAGGGAGATGATAAGTGTCTTAAGACGCAAATGTCATAGGGATTTATTTTCGCAAGAATATTTAGGCCTATCATATTTGTGCAACAATCCTTAAGAGACAATAATACAAAAGAGAAAGATAAGACGAGATCAATGGGTCCGTACATGAAAGTGTAAGGACGTCCCCCCCGATTTCGTCGCAAGACGGCAATGTCATGGGGCTTTATGTTCGCAAGAATATTTAGGCCCGTCATATTGTCGCATGAAAAACATCCCCGAGGCAATAATACTAGAGAAATGATAAGACAAGATCAATGGGTCATTACATGAAAGTGTAAAGACGGCCTGCGATTTTGTCGCAATGACAAGAGGTGGCAAAATAATACCTTTAACTAGGAAGGAAAAATAAGACCACATAAGATAGTACCCAAATAAACTTGTGAATATGATTATATGTAAGCAAAACAAGCTTGCGAACATGTATAAAGAAATGAAATTGAGATAATGAAAATGATGCACCTTTGATATTTTGATTATATTATATTATGCGATACTAATATCAGAAATAAACGGGAGACAAGAAACAATGAGATACAATGAACTAAAGATAGAAAAAGAATACAATGAAGTACAAGCAAATGAACTTACTTAGAACAATGAGTACACGAAGATGAATGCACATACTAAAGAAAAGACTGCATAAATGAAGAATGGAAGCAACTTAAAGCTACATCAAGTTTAGAACAAAAAATGAGATAAGTAACACAAACATTATCTATACATAGCAATAGATAAGCATTCTCATCATACAAGCATCATACTTGCATGATGAAAGCATCGCATAAGCATTTCATGGCATCAACATCGCATACACATTTCATAACATAATCATTACATAAGCATTATATTCGCACAAGTATTTTACAACACTTTATAGAATTATTCATAATGCACAATTATTCAATTTCGCAGATTCTTCAGAATTTCATAATGTGAGTATTTAGCAGATGTGATTATTTCGCACAATTATAAGCAACCCAAGAGATTATACTATCGCATGAGCACAAAGCATAAGACATTGAGGCAAGATAAGAATGAAGACACAACTCGCTCATTCAACATTTTCTCAAGATTCTACCCTCATAGATAAAGAATAAGAGGCAACTATGGATTACCGAGAAAACATTTTATGTTCTTTATCTTCTCAAGAATCATTTCAAAATGGACGTTCACTAATGAACAACAAGAATCCTCATCAAAAATGGAATAATAATTTCGCATGAATAGAGGCAATACTTATTACTCGCATTCAAGGATGGATACTTCATACTTCATACTTCTTATACTTCTTCAAGGATGCTTCATACTTCATATTCTTCAAGATGATACTTCTAATTACTTTTCAAAGCTTGAACTTCGCAAAAGAATAGAGGCAAGTACGTACTTTTCAAGTCCGCATTCTTTCGCTCGTTCCTTAAACAAGAAAGATCAACGACACATAACAACAGATTTTTCCTTAAAGATCGCTCTTCAAGCAATATTCAAGGAAAAAGAGGCAAGATGTAGGATCCAAATATCGCACAACACATTTTATTAGTGTGCGAGATTTAATTATTTTCTTAGCTTGACAGAATGTAGCAAAGCTTGCGAAATTATAGAGAGAGGGAGCTTGCGAAATTAAAAGGAGAGCTTGAGAGAACATAGCACGGGATCCTAAAATAGGGGAAATATGAGCTGTATGTGAGCTGCCATCCACTATGTAAACACCTATATAAACCGAAAGGCAGGAGAGAGCAAAAGGAGGACATATTTAGTAAGGGAGAGATATTTTTAGAGAGAGACTTTATTTTCTTTATCATTTTCTTCCCCTAAAACTAGATCTAGAGCTCTACAAAATATCCATTAATGGAGATTCTCAATGTAACCCAAATGTAATTTCAATAATCATAGTGAAGAACCCTAACCCCGTGGATGTAGATCACATTGATCGAACCACGTAAATCTTGTGTCTTATTTTACAATTTTAGCACTTTAATCTTTATTTTGATTATGAAATAGATTTAGATCCATGAAATATTACATGGGGTGTGTTGTGCGATTTCCTGCAACTACAAGTGGATTGCCACTTCATGTTGGGAGCATTGGGAGCACAAATTTTGGGAGTCACAAATCATTTTCCGGCATAAGATTACTGAGATCCAGTGGTTTAGTCGAAAAATGGCCAAGTAAATTGCGATAGAATTAGCGCGCCATGCACCCATTGTTTATTCACCAAGTACGTAATGCAGTAAGTTAAACGATACACCGGTGTTATTATAATAGCTATACGACAGTAATGACAACAAAGCAGCTCTTATTTTTACGCTGCAATTACATTGTGTCCACTGATGGAAATGTTGGTAATGTTATCCCATACTTTAAGCCTGGCGAGTAATAAAGGATGTCTCGGTTATTGATGGGTTGCAGCGGTCTTGCATTGAAGGTTCCCTGCAATAAAATCATACATGGTAATGAATCGCAAGAATGGTTAATTAAGCATCTTATTAGTAAATACAAGATATTATCTTTGTCGAAATAACTTACATAACCGGTGGCTCTTCTGAGTAACATTAGTTGGTTTCTTCTGACAGGCATCACCTAAAATCCAAGCAATCATCAGGAAAACATTAGATAACTACTCCTTGATGGTCAAAATAATCAATCAAGTAAAAATAAAATATAATATAATTAAATTAAGTAATTACGGTACCCTTTCTTTGATGGTCCAAATAACCCCTTCGGTACAAGGAGGAGTCGTAAGAGAACCCATATATCTATAGTATCTTGCATCACTCATGTCAATTTTGTTCGGATCAACCACACCTACGTTCACTTCATTCAGCCCACCAAAACCATATATCTCGAATATACTGCTCTCCAGCTGATCATGATATGGATTAATCAAAAATAATAGTCAGTAAATTAGATGGTCGGTAAATTATTTTTATAATTCATTTTTAAAAGTGTTGATTGGTTTATATGAATATATATACCCTTGCAAGAAATGGGTCTTCAATGTCAGAAATCTTGTACACTACTCCAACCACAGCTACCTTTTGAAGTTGCACATTTACATGAACCATATGTAGTTCCATATCAAACCTGATATCAAATGACTTGGTTTACTAAAATATCGATAGGTTTTCATTCGTTTCCAGTGACAAATTAAGTTTTCATGGTTTGGTGTAGGGAGAGAGAGACATTACCTTCTGCCATTGATGGTGTGCTCGGAAGGTGAGTGCCAATGAACTTGGTCAAGCATATAACTAGTACCATTTATTTGAATGGATCCAGCGCTTCCAGCAACATTCCACTGAAGCTGCATGAGTCAATAGCAACATTTAAAAGTATATGCGCAACATAGCTTAGATTGTAAAAATATGTTCATAACCAATAATTTTGTCTGTATTTGAATTTCCACATCTAGTTGAGTACATACACTGATATCATGACCTCTATTCTTCAACGTTGCAAATGCCGGTGTATGGCTCAGCTTCAGTTCTCCTAACGTTGGTGCATACAGAATCTTTTCGTTAGCTAAATCAATTGGAGATTGTCTAGCTCCAATCTTACATGTCGCCCATTCTGGATGAAGATCCCCCCACATTTCTGGTCCATTTGGGGTACCAGGTACATAACTAAATTCTTGCTGGTACTCTGCATAATAACTAATAAGATGATGATCGGTGTGGTAAATTTACTTACTCAAAAGAATCATGATCACGTTAAAATTAATTATAATCACGTAGCGTACTCGACATCCAAAATAATTAATATAGCTAAAAACGAGATGTTAATTAACATTTAGCACTACGTACCAACTTCCAACCAAGATGATGTAGGTCTTGAGCTCAAGACAAGAACTGTAACGAAATATGTCAGAAACAAGAATATTTGTTTGCTTTGAAATATCTTCATATTTCAAACAAAATTAAGCAAGCTGATATTAGCAATGTTTGTTAGAAAAGAAAATAGAAAAAAAGGTTAGAAAATTTAATTGGTCGACTGACACCTAAATTTCCTGGCTTGATTGGGGTATACTCAAACTAATTGGGGTATACCCAATTTTAAAGGGACTCTTTTTTAAGAGCAAAGGGGGAGGCCAATGGGTAAAGTTATAAAATTACCCTTTCTCATTATAACTCTAATTACTACCAAAATCAGTTTTCTTTCTTCATTTTCTTCTCTTCTTCTTCTCCTCCACAACCTTACCGGCTCCATCACCCCACCACCACCAAAACTCGTCGATCAATTCATTAAAATCGCTCGATTCGAAAACTCCATTAGTCTTCATCAATGGATCCACCACTAAGAAGGAAACTCGTATGAAACAAACTAATCGAAAACCCAATGAATATAACCACGGAATTGCAAATTTGGTTGCTAAGAAAGTGAAGAGAAAACGGTTGAAGAAGAAGGAATTGAACCCACAAACACGTGAAATGGTGCGCTTAAGAAAGTAAGGGCACACTCAAACTCACTCTAGTACTTCAATTTCATGTTTTGCATGTCAAATTAGGTCAGAAAAATCGAATTTGTGAATTGGTAGTTACGGCGCCGACAAGGTTTTTGGTTATCGACCTTTCCGGGATTTCATAGTTAGGGTTTGGCCGGAAGGGTATAAGGTTGAAGAACTTGCCGGCTGTATAGTTTCTGTAACTGCTACTAGCAGGGCCGGAAGGTTATTCAACTGTATACATTGCCGGCGTCTTTTATCTTTTAATGAAGCCGGCAAGTTTTTGTTTTTTACCCTTCCTGCTACTTCTTTTGAATGTTTCTGATGCCTAGAATTTATAAATCCTAAGGGTAGTTATATAAAACCAAGCCGGCGGTTTGTCATCCGGCTATGTATGTGTAACCTTGCCGACCTGTATAGTGAAATTTTTTTTGTTTTTTTTATGCGCCAGAAGGCTATTTTGATGATACAATGCCGGCGTTTTTAGCGGGCACTCATCTTTTGGTCGACCTTACTCACTATTGTTCCGCCCCTGATATGTTGTATATATCTAACCTGCCGGCCTGTAATGTTTTTTTTCTGAATTGTTCTTGTTCAGATTGCGAATGGCAAAGAAGAAAGCAGCTCTGAAAGCAGCTCTTAGTCCTCCTTCAATGCAAGCTATCAATTCATGGAATCCAAAATCCCAGTACGCCCGAGATGATGGAGGGTGTATCGTCTTCTGAGGAGGAAGATTGATGGTTTTAGAAGTTTTAGTGTAGGTTTTGTGGGTAGACCTCTATGTAAACCCTCGCGAGACTATAACTCGTCCACTAGGGTCGCCAGGGGTTCGAGGCTTGATGCACATTCTAAGTGCATTCGTTTTTTCCGTCGACAAGGATTAGGTTTTATGTTTCAATCAATGTAGTAACCAAAATTGAATGAATAAAGTAAATTACATCTTCCATATTATGTCACCGGCAAGGTTGTATTTTTTTTTTTTGCATGCCGAGATTAATATAGCCGGAAGGGTAGGAAATATTTACATGCCGACCATAAGATTGCTGCCCAAGATAGTCAGCGTGTTCTTCATCCGAGGACCATTCCTATGGATATATGGTGTGGCAGCTTATTCAAAGTTGACACTGCTGGAAGAGAGATCGGCAGCTTATTCAAAGTTTAACATTCCGGCGGATGTATGGTCGGAAGCTTATTCAAACCGCGACCTTGCCGGCTTTATGCATTTTCAAAATCAAAATTTTTGGATCGAAATGGAACTCATAAGACGGATCAAAAGGTTAATCTACTGAATTCAAAATTTCAAAATTTTAATCTAAACTCAATTAATTAACCTAATCAGAATTTTAGTATTACTTAACCAAGGGCATATTAGCCATTTAGAAAAAACAAGGTTAAGGGGTGGCTTGGTTTTACTTCATAATGACCAGATTTTGTCTTATTGGGTATACCCCAATTAGTTTGAGTATACCACAATCAAGCCAGGCTAAATTTCCCCTTACAATCCATTAATCGGTCAAATATATAATGGCTGGATATGATCAACCTAGATGCCGAAAAATCAAACTTGGTCCCCACAGATAAATATTCCTGACAAGACATTGATCGTATGTAAGCCGAGTATGCAGAGCAGTCCAGATTTTCGAATCAAATGTGATAAACATTCATTTGGTTTTTTTATACAAAGTGATCTTGCAGTAGTGATGGTCCCCATGCTGGATGTAGTCCCAAGGATACAGATTTTTATTAGAGGGAGAGCAAAAATGGATCCGGGGAGAGCAAATATCATATTTAACTTACTGGATAGGACCTGGTCAATACATCTCTCTAACTCTGACAAAAATGCCATCGGTAAATACATCGATCACAGAGAAGTCACGCCCAAATATTCAAGACCTGGTCAATACATCTCACTAACTCTGAAAAAGATAAACTTAAGTTCAATGTGGTACTAACAAGTTATTGCAAAGTGGTTATGGTACACTAAACTAAAAATTTCCCATTGTCCTTGTAGTGTAGTGATTCTGCATGATCTTAGGGATGGATGAAAATCCTTAATAAGTCTAACTCTTATCACAAGGTGTCTCGCAGAAACACCTTCGAGACTTACCTATATGAGTATTTGGAAATCAGGCCGTTTCCTATGAGAATAAGACCGTTCTCGTAAAAGGACTCATGAATCCGGGGAGAAAGCACAGGGGCCATTAATGTGCGAGCTATGGAACACACTACTTCTTGAAATCAATATGTGTGGAGGTTCCGGCTTTATCACAAGGGGTACTTGGTTCAAGATAAAATTCACCGTAGGACCTCGATGAAGCTTTGAATATCTTACACTAAGTGGAGGTTCAAACCCAAAAGGTACCTATCATTTATCTATTGGTTTCCACGATGATGCTTTGTATCAACTTAGCTTGAACTACGTTGGCTTGATCCCACTCGGGTACGTAGGCAGTCACTTAGGTGATGCAGTCACTCCAATTTTAAAACCTTTTTCTATTCTTTATTTTGGTTTTTTGAAAATTATGTGAGAATGTTGGATATTTTCAACAAACCCTTGTATTGAAGGCATTTAGGCGGCGTCGGGGTTCGACCTGGAAATTTTTCTGTTCTAACGTTTCTATTGTCGCTAAAAACCTCGAATGACAAACTCGTTTCACCAATGGACGCATTGAAGGAAGAGACGCTACTGTTCACTCACGAAAAGATGCTGTGGATATGAAGAGTCATCTCCAAAGGGTGTGATTTCCTCTTTAAATAGGAGACTTGTTTTCATTCAAAACACATCTCTCAACTCTCTCTGTTTTCTTTCTTACAAGCATCATCAGAAACAAAACCAGTGTGTTCTTGGTTGGATCAAGGTCGTACAAGCTTTGAATTCAACAACTGTTGTGGGGCTTCAAGTATCCTGACGGCATTATTCAATTGACTTGTTTGTACTCGCCAAGTCAATTGGGAAAGGGTCGAATAGTTGTCGAAAAGAATCTTTCATAAGAGCCTTGAACCCTAATACAACATTCTTTTCTTCACCCTGTTTTACTGCCAATTTTCCAACAATATCCTCCATTATTCCTATAACCTCTCTTAGTCATCTATACAACATGATCAACCTACTGACACTCAGGCTTCCACTATCCCACCCACTACTTCAGGACCCTATACCCCTCCTCACCGTCGGTCCAACTTCCCATCTGTTGCGTCTGTTCCACTTCCAACCTTCAAGCCCACGTCTGTCCAACACAACTCTCTGGCTCTACCTGTACGTACGTCAGTTCCACTTCCTCCACCTGTACGTACGTCAGTTCCACCAACTCCTATGTCTGAACACCAACCTTCCCCTAATAGACCCCTGTACCTACGTCAGTCCAATATCTTCTCTAAGTCGGTTTCTCCAGGTCCTCTCTGCACTAATTCCACAGCTGCAGACTCCACCATCTCCTCTGCCCCTACTGCTACAGATCCTAACTCCACTACCGTCCCTACTACTATCCTTCCCACTACAGTCTCTCCATCCTCGCCACCTACTACTGTCCTTCCCACTACAACTTCTCCCCCCACTACAACTCCTTCTCGTCATGTTACTCGAGCCTCCCGTGGTATTTACCGACCGATCCACCGGCTCAATCTCCATGTTCAAACTTTATGGCATATCTCTCCAATTCCCTGTTCTCACTTGTATGCTCTTAGGGACATAAACTGGAATGCTTCCATGAAAGATGAGTACAATGCTATGTTGAAAACTAATACTTGGGAACTTGTACCACGACCTCGTGATGCTCATGTTATTCGTTCTATGTGGCTGTTTTGTCATAAATATAATTCCGATGGATCCCTACAGCGTTACAAGGCTCGTCTTGTTGCCAATGGCAAATCTCAACAAGTTGGAGTTGACTGTTTTGAAACATTTAGTCCGGTTGTTAAACCTGCTACTATTCGTATCTTGTTCTCACTATTTCTACATCACGATCTTGGCACATACATCAACAAGATGTTAAGAACGCTTTTCTTCATGGTGATCTAACCGAGACAGTCTATATGCATCAGCCTCCAAGATTTGTTGACCCTGCTCACCCTGATTACGTATGTAGATTACGTAGATCTCTCTATGGCCTCAAGCAGGCTCCCAGGGCGTGGTTTCAGAGATTTTCCAAGTTTATCACAGGTTGTGGTTTCTGTGGTAGTGTATGTGATCCGTCACTTTTTTTTCAATCAGGATCTGAAACGGAATACTTACTTTTATATGTTGATGACATTATTTTGACTGCCTCTACTAATGATCTCCTATGCCGTTTCATTGATTTGATGAAGAGAGAGTTTTCTATGTCTGACCTTGGTCCACTATATCATTTTATGGGCATCATCATTACTCGTTCATCCTCGTGGATTATTTTTGTCTCGGTCATTATATGCACAGGACATCATCGCGCGTGCCTCCATGAAAAAATGTAATCCAGTGACTACTCCGGTCGACACAGATTCCAAGCTCAGTGCTACTTATGGCCTGGAAATTTTGGATCCCACTCTATATAGAAGCCTAGTGGGTGCTCTTCAGTACCTCACTTTTACTCGGCCAGATATTGCATACGTAGTTCAGCAGGTATGTCTATTTATGCATGATCCCCGTGAACCTCACATGCATGCCCTCAAGCGAATACTTCGCTATCTTCATGGCACCATCAACAACGGACAGTTTCTCTCGGTCTCCTCTATCTCTGGCTTAACAGCATATTCTGATGCTGACTGGGCTGGTTGCCCTGATTCTCGACGATCGAAATCTGGTTTTTGTGTCTTTCTTGGTGACAATCTCATCTCCTGGTCCTCCAAGCGTCAAGCCACAGTCTCTCGATCCAGTGCTGAAGCTGAGTAGCAAATATGGATACTGAAACAACATGGATTCGCAATCTTCTTCTAGAGCTCCGACTACCTCTACGACGTGCTACTCATCAAGCATCGTGACAATGTAAGTGCGATATATATGTCTGGAGATCCTGTTCAACATCAACGCACCAAACATGTGGAGATTGATATACATTTTGTTCGTGAACGAGTTCGTATTGGTGCCATTCAAGTCTTACATGTTCCCTCTGAGAATCAATATGCTGACATCTTTACCAAGGGGCTTCCTCGACAGCTATTTTTTTACTTTCGTTCTAGTCTTAGCGTTTGTTCCTCTCCCGCTCAAACTAAGGGGGTGTAATAGACTTTATATTATCCTCTTGCCTTATTTACCTTTAGGAGATTATCTCCATTTACTTGGGTTGTAAGCACAAAAGATATTATATGGTTTTATATATATTCTAGCCAAGGCGAACTTTTCTCCTCAAGGAAATTATCATCAAATCCAAGAGTTTTGACCAAAATATGCATACCTCTCCCAGGCAAAGAACCAATTGCAGGGTGGATTCAAGTTAACATTTTATGTAATCAGCTAAAGTTTGATCATCTTCAAGTTGTTTACCAGCATAAATCAATCTATGTTGTCTTGAGGAATTCCTTTCTTGTCTTGAATTTTTGCTTTAACATTATCAATGGTGTCAGAACTCTCAACTGACGTTTATGTATAAAATGGCCAAAGCAAGATAATTTGCAGCTAGCGTCAATGTTTTAACTTTCAAAAGAATAAATTCAATAGTTTTCTTTCTGAAACTTGCAATATCCAGTTATAGAACTGATAAAAACACCTTGATGTTACTTGAAAATGGTGTATGTCATATGATTTGTTAACTGTGAGTAAGCTAAAGTCTTCTTATGAATGCAAGGTTTTAATATTTTTGGTGTTTCAGTAATTTAAAACTGTTTTGATTTGCAAAGAAGAATCAAACATGAATACTCTTTCTTTCCTTTAGATATACTCCCTTCGTTCCTTTTTAATAGGTTGGTTTTGATTTTTGAGAAAATTAAGGAAATTAAGAGAACTAATCATTGCAAGTGGTCCTCATGATACTTGTTAATAAAAGAAGCGAAGGAAATGGTCCATGACACTTGTCAGCAAAATAAGTAAAGTGAAATGGTCCCCATGACATTTGTCATCAAAAGAAGTTAAGAGAAAAGTGATCCCATAAAATTAAAGTTACATTTGACTTTCCCAATTAGGAAACCAGCTTATTTTTTTTGAACTATTTATTTATAGAAACCAGCTTATTATTTAAGAACGGAAGGAGTACAATACAGTAGAATTAGGATCACTCCAAATTTCTTTTATCCAGCATCAAAAACCACTGAGATTCATTTTCATCTTTGCCCAACTTGTCACCCATACAATATTTATTTCTCTAATATGTTGAGACGTTCACACATACATGAATTTGATTCACTGATACTTGTTGGATTGTATACACAGCAAAGTCAATGAACCCTGGACCAAACTTATTGGATTCACTAGGTACTTATTGGTTTGAGAAGTTGATAAAAAAAAAAAAAGGCTATTTCGCTTTCAATGTGTTATGAATGGAGGATTTTGCCAACAATTTACTTGTAGATCATTAAAACAATTAGTTGCTAGGACAAAACAGTTGTGAGAGCTTAAGCAACGATTTCTACATGTTTTCGATCGAGTGTTGTATAGATCAACTAAATCTATCCATCTTGATTAAGGAAGTCCAGCGTCTAATAATATACGAGCTAAAATGTCTGACCTTTACTTATTATACGGTTTTATATGATTGCATCTAACTGCGGCTTTTTTTTTTTTTCTTAATCAAGTAACTTAACTTATCTATATAAAAAAATTGGGTGTGCTTTCATGGCAAACTATCATTATACATATGCTTGTCCATTTCTTTCTACCACTCCCTCTCTACCGCGTGCATTAGAAATATGAAGATATGACACTCATGGTTCTCATTAGCTTAAGATAGCAGGTCCATTTAATTGTAGTATGTTCATGACAGCTAGAACTGAAAATAGACTTATCGCTATGCACTAAAAAAATGATCCATGAGTTAGATATACCATTTGCCTTTGTCCTCCATCTGTAACAATAACAATGGTTCATTCATGATTACAATTAATACAGGACCATTACATTTGAATGAAAATCTGGCATGAAGCACGTACACACAAGAACAATCATACACGAAATGGGTTCTATGATCAATGTATTTCACCGGCAAAAAACCAAAAAATGAGGTTAATCAAAAATCTAAAAGGACAAAAGAATATTAAAAAAAAAAAAAAAAAAAAAAACCAAAAATGTTCCCAACGCTTCCTATCAACGTATTAGTGGTCTCTTTCTTTCTACGTCTCTTTGCACATTGAGAACGTGACAAATCATTTATGGTTGCTTTGTTTGAGCACCATCTATTTTAGATACGTTTTTTGGATAAAAAAACTCAGAACAATAAAGACTATGCCGACGTGAAGGTGAATGTTAGCGAAATTGGGTGTCCGAATCTTTTGACGACCCTTTTGTGTGGTTCGACGTATGCTCCATTTATCGTTTTAATATAGTCGAATACACATGAAGCACATTGGCTAAATGACCGACCTCACCATTTATCTCTAGATAGACAATTTCCTTTGTCCTCCATCTGGAACAGTAACAAGTGATCAGTCATGACTGTGCAATTTATAAAGGACCACTACAGTAAATAGAAATCAGGCCACCTGCAAAAACCATTACACATAAAAGATAAACACACACGATATTGATTGTATGATCAATGTATTTCACCTGCAAAAACCATTTAGTTTTGCTAATCAAGAAACACGACAAGATTGGATAAGGTCGGTATGAAAGTTTTATGCCACAAGACAGATTTGGGTCCATATGATCCATTTTAGGTTAAGTTACACAGAATTAAAACATAAATATTAGATTAATAATGTAGATTTTGAGTAAGGTCATATAGATTCTAGGTGACATCACGGGGAATTTTAGATTACAATGCACATTTTGAAGCAAGATGAAGAGTTTTGATTACGTGGTAAAATACTAGCTTTCGGCTCCCATATAACATTTCATTAAATCAAAAGAAACTGCTGTCTCTGGACATCAAGAAAACATTCGTTAAGTTCTAGCTTCAAGAATGTACTGATTAGATGTTATAAAAAAGGAATTATTCTTTTAATATATCTTTGCAAAAGAAGGAAAAATAAGGAGTAAACCAATAATCCTCAAGCAAAAATAAGGAGTAAACCAATAATCCTCCCTAATAAAAATTAATACCGCATGATGCCCAAAGCCTGGTTAGTAAATTCATGAATTATATCCGTATAATTCGCGAATTTCCGTATAATCCAAATCCGTATGTATTGTCCGTACTTTCGGAACACCGACTTAGATTTGCGAATTTCCCGCTTAAAACGAACTACATGTGTACTTACGAATAACCGAACCATGCGGTCCGTATAATACTTTGTCATATAATTACTAACTTACCATTTTCAATCACAAATTTTACTGCTAAAATCTTACCGCATGATGCCCAAAAATTAGCGAGATGGGGAGAGATTAACAAAAAAAATAAAATATAGACAACAAATGTTAAGGATACAGCTATCAAGTGTAATTATAGCTGATCCTCCTATGATTCAGCTGCAAAAATTCGGTCT
The DNA here is from genome assembly GCA_023531295.1 of Papaver armeniacum. Taxonomy (NCBI): domain Eukaryota; kingdom Viridiplantae; phylum Streptophyta; class Magnoliopsida; order Ranunculales; family Papaveraceae; genus Papaver; species Papaver armeniacum. The sequence continues at coordinate 171,400 of JAJJWW010012033.1, read as the reverse complement.
CTTCATGCCTCAATCAATGGCTTATTCACAGCTATTCTGATTCAATATAAATTGTTATTCTCATTCATGTAAATCAAACCCTATTTAGGGTAATATAATCAGTATATAAAGTAATAGAAATCCACCAAGTCTGTGTGGAAAACATTCACCAAAAACATTGTGTTCTGTTTTGGTATCAGCCAGAACGATCCAATAATCACGCTTTCTTCCCACATCTTCATCTTCAATGGCGGCACCAGAAACCTCAACCCTACACCAAATCCATGTAAACCATCTGATCAACATAAAACTGAGTGATACAAACTACCTGTTATGGAAAACTCAATTCAACCTCTTCTGAAAGGGTACAGACTTGAAGGCTATGTTGATGGAACCTATGCAAAACCATCTCAACATTTACCAAACACTCAGACAGTCAATCCAGCATACACCAAGTTTGAAGAACATGACCAAATCCTACTAGGCTAGATTCTTTCGTCTCTCACATAAGGTGTGCTAGGAAGAGTAACTAGACTTACTTCATCAAAATAAGTATGGGATGCTTTAGAAAATAGATATGCTCCAAAAAGTAGGGCTCATCTGATGCATCTAAAAAGACAGCTTCACGGTCTTCAGAAAGGTAACACCAATATGCAAGATTACTTTTCTAAATCTAAACAACTATTTGTTGATGCACTTGCAGTGTCTGGTAATGATCTAAGTGAAGAGGATATGCAACAGTCAGTCTTAAGAGGCTTAGATCAAGCATATGACTCAATTGTTACTACTCATAGTACCATTGACAAGATTGACATGGATACTTTCTATGCTCATCTATTGTTGTTTGATATGCGCCTAGAGTAGCAACTTGCACCGCTTCAGCAACCAGTGGATCATATAGCTTCTTCTAGCTATACAAGATCCTATCAAAGGCCTGACCAGAGAAGGAATCAGTCTCAAAGCTATCGACAGAATCAACCCAAGATGAACAACAACAACCAACAAGGAGATGATGAAGTACCATACCGTCTCTGCAAAAAGAGGAACCACATCACAAGAAGCTATTGGTTTCGTGAGAAAAACAATGGACCAGCACAAGCTAGACGTCCAGAAGCTTATCTTGCTCAACCCGGTGGAGCTACTGACAGCAACTGGGTTATGCGCACATGAGCAACACATCATCCGGATCGGGCAGATCTTAATAACCTTTCCATTCGTCATGAATATGACGACACGTAACAAGTCCATGTGGGTAATGGTAATGCGCTACATATTGAAAATATTGGTAATGCATCTTTTTCTCACAAGAATCGATCCTTTACACTCAATAATATTCTACATGTCCCTGAGATTAAAACCAACTTGCTCTCAGTTTTAAAATTCTATAAAGATAATCAAGTTTGTTTTGAGTTTCACTATGGTTTCATTCTTGTAAAGGATCTGCACACCAAGACAATACTGTTTCGAGGCAGCAGTAGAAATGGACACTATATATTTGACGGTGTACGAGAGATTTTCAAAGCTTCACCAAATTCTCTTGTGTCACCTACAATACCAATATGGCATCAACGCCTAGGTCATCCAATGTTGCGTACTGTTTTCCGAGTTGTAAAGAATTTTTCTTTTCCAGTATCAAATAAAAAGTTTGATTTTTGCCATTCCTGTCATGTAAGTAAAAGTCACAAACTTCCATTTCCTATCAGTTCTTCAACTTTTGATAAGCCTCTGAGCTTAGTAGTGTCTAATTTATGGGTCTCCTCAACTGTTTCAAGAAATGGACATCGTTATAATTTTCTGTTAATTGATGTTTTCTCTCACTATACCTGGATTTATCCTCTAGCTAGGAAGTCAGATGCATTGCCAGTGTTTATACAATTCAAAAAGTTAATAAAAAATCAAACTGATCACAAGATCAAAGTTTTTTAATCTGATAATGGAGGATAATATATAAAAAATTCACAGCTTTTCTCAATAGATTGGGAGTTATACATAGATTTTCATGCCCACATACTTCAGCCCAAAATGGTCTAGCAGAATGGCGCATAAGGCACATTACTGAGTCTGGTCTAGCCTTACTATTCCATGCTTCTATTCCTAAGTCATATTGGTCAGATGCTTTCACCACTGCTTGTTATCTCATTAATAGAATTCCAGCTTCAAAAGATGAATCTAAAACACCTTTAGAATTGTTACACAACAAGAAACCTTATTTTTCTCTCCTCAAAGTATATGGTTGTCTATGTTATCCATGTATCAGACAAACTCGAGCAAAGATCTCTTCCTTGTGTATTTATTGGATACAATGGTGCATACAAAGGATATTTATGTCTTCATGTGCCAAAAAACAGAATCTACATCCCTCGTCACGTCAAATTTGAAGAGACGGAGTTCCCATTCGCTGACAAACAACAAGTATGTTCACTTGAATCTCAATAGTGTATACCATCTACAAAACTTCTCACTTCATCCACTTTTTCAGTTCCTTCATCTATTATTACTCCTACTGTAACTCTGCAAGTGTCAACTGAACCTATTTTTCAAGATACTACATCACCAGAATATATTGTGTAGTCTCCAGGTGAAACGTCTCTTCAAGTCACTAATAATGAAGGTGACACAATAGTTGATGTTGACAGTACAGATGCACAAGCTCAACCACCACCACAGCAGCATTCTATGGTGACAAGAGCGAGAGATGGCATTAAGAAACCAGTTTAGAAGCTATGCCTAACTACTAAAAAATATCCTTTGGGGATATCATAGTTTATGGCTCCATCTTGTTACACTGAATAATCAAAAGATCCTGAATGGCGTCCTCCTATGGATGATGAGGTCAATCCTCATATCCGCAATGGAACTTGGAGTTTAGTTCCATATGAGAAGTGGATGAACGTAATAGGATCCAAATGGGTTTTCCGAGTTAAACAAAAATCAGATGAAAAGATTGACAGACGAAAGGCACGGCTAGTGGCAAAAGGATTTAACCAAAGAGAAGGTTTTGGTTATGCAGAAACGTTCAGTCTAGTGATAAAGCCCAGCACCATACGTCTTGTACTCTCTATTGCAGTGTCACATGGCTAGAACATGCGTCAATTGGATGTTCAAAATGCTTTCTTACATGGTGTTCTAACAGAAGAAGTGTTTATGAAATAACCTGCTGGTTATGAAGATCCAGATTTTCCCAATCATGTATGCAAGTTGAACAAATATATCTACAACCTAAAGCAAGCACCGCGTACATGGTATTCAAGGCTCAACACGCATCTAACTGACTTGGGATTCAAAGGTTTAGTGGCAGATAGGTCATTGTTTATACACCAATCAACTGATGGTGTCACTTATATTCTTATTTATGTAGGCGATATCATCATAACAGGTTCAAATCCTTCTCTTATTACTAAACTTATTGATGATCTAAACTTGTTTTTTTGCTATCAAAGATCTAGGTGAACTAAATTACTTCTTGGGAGTAGAAGTTATCAAACAAGAGAATTCTATATTGCTCAGTCAACAAAAATATATTTCAAACCTTCTCAAATACACCAAAATGGAGGGAGCAATGCCAGTAACTACTCCTCTTGCCAGTGAATGCCAGAATAAGCAAACAAGGTACCACACAGTTTGCAGATCCAACACTATATTGTAGTGTCTATGGAGCATTGTAATATCTTTATCTTACGCGTCCAGATGTTGCAGTAGCTGTCAATATGACTGATCCATATGAAGAGCATTGGGAGCAGGTGAAAATAATTTTGCGCTACTTGAAACATACTATTCACTATGGCTTAATGCTACATAAATCATTTGACATACGATTACATGTCTACTATGACTCTGACTGGGCTGGTAGTTTGGATGATAGAAGATCAACAAGTGGATATGCAATCTACTTTGGAGGAAATCTTGTGTCATGGAGTGTAAGGAAGAAAAATACAGTCTCCAAATCAAGTACTGAGGCGGAATATAGAGGTATAGATATTGCAACCTCTGAGTTAATGTGACTTCAGTCTCTTCTAAAGGAATTGGGCATAATAGTTCAACCTCCATCATTATGGTGCGACAATCTGGGAGCTACGTACTTGACTGCAAATCCTGTGTTTCATGCTTGTATGAAACATATTGAAATAGATTATCACTTTGTGAGGGAAAGGGTGGCGCGTAAACAGTTGGAAGTGAAATTTATATCGACTAAAGATCAGTTGGCTTACATTTTTACAAATGGGTTAGTTACTTCACGATTTAATTATCTGCGCAACAAGTTGAACATTCGGTAAACTCATGCACAACTTGAGAGGGGATGTTAAGGATACATCTATCAAACGTAATTGTAGATGATCCTCCTATGACTCAGCTGCAAAGATTCGGTGTCTTCATGCCTCAATCAATAGCTTATTCACAGCTATAATCATCAATGTATGTGGTTGCCAGATTTCCTACAACCACACCCCTCCAAGATTATACAATATTCTAATCAAATTCCATGACCAATTAATAAAGTTTTATTAATCTCTTTGGTGAATCTTACAAAAGTAATAAGAATACAAGGAAATCAAAATAACTCTGGAATTTCTCTCTCCTATTTGTTATCTTCTCACTCTCCAAAAAGATCCCTCTCTCTCGAATTTTCTTGGTCCTTTATATAGGTGTTGATGGTGGTTTTCAGACAAAGGGTAAAATCGTAAAACCCCGAATAACCTAATGTCACGGTGACACATTTATTAGAACATTCAATGCATGTAGTCAGTAATTAATAGGGGGTATTTTTTCAAATTAGGGTTACAACGAACAAAACCCTAATTCCCCTCCGTGCCAGTGGAAAATCAGGCCAGCCACACCTAGCCCAAGCTAGCCGCGCCATGCCAAACGCACTCTGCCTTGGCCCTAGCTATGCTAGTCACAACAAACGCGCCAAAGCATACCAACCATGCTAGCCGCACCTCCGTGCCAATGGCAAATCATGCCAGCCACACATAGCCCAAGCTAGCCGCGCCATGCCAAACGCACTCTGCCTTGTCCCTAGCTATGCTAGTCACACCAAACGTGCCAAAGTATGCCAAACATGCTAGCCGCACCTCCGTGCCAATGGCAAATCATGCCAGCCACACGTAGCCCAAGCTAGCCATGCCATGCCAAACGCACTCTGCCTTGGCCCTAACTATGCTAGTCACACCAAATGCGCCAAAGCATGCCAACCATGCTAGCCGCACCTCCGTGCCAATGGAAAATCATGCCATCCACACCTATCCCAAGCTAGCCGCTCCATGCCAAACGCACTCTGCTTTGGCCCTAGCTATGCTAGTCACACCAAACGTGCCAAAGCATGCCAACCATGCTAGCCGCACCTCTGTGCCAATGGAAAATCATGCCAGCCACACCTAGCCCAAGATAGCCGCGCCATGCCAAAGTAGCGCCCGCGCCTAGGCTTGCAAACCGTGCAACCTAGGACAAATTGGCCATGCATGCCATTGGCACATGCCAACACGCATCGCTGGTAGCTTTTCTTACCAGGTCGTGGACCTAATGGCCGAGCGTGCCATTGGCACATGCCAACACGCTCGCTGGTAGCTTTTCTTACCAAGTTGTGGCCCTAATGTCCGAGCATGCCATTGGCACATGCCAACACGCATCGCTGGTAGCTTTTCTTACCAGGTCGTGGCCCTAATGGTCGAGCATGCCATTGGCACATGCCAACACGCTCGCTGGTAGATTTCATTACCTAGTTATGGCCCTAATGGCCGAGCGTGCCATTGGCACATGCCAACACGCTCGCCGGTAGGTTTTCTTACCAAGACGTGGCCCTAATGGCCGAGCATGCCATTGGCACATGCCAACACGCATCACTAGTAGCTTTTCTTACCAGGATGTGGCCCTAATGGCCGAGCATGCCATTGGCACATTCCAACACGCTCGCTGGTAGCTTTCATTACCTAGCCATGGCCCTAACGGCCGAGCGTGCCATTGGCACATGCCAACACGCTCGCTGGTAGCTTTTCTTACCAAGTCGTGGCCCTAATGGCCGAGCATGCCATTGGCACATGCCAACACGCATCGCTGGTAGCTTTCATTACCTAGCCGTGGCCCTAATGGCCGAGTGTTCCATTGGCACATGCCAACACGCTCGCAGGTAGCTTTTCTTACCAAGCCGTGGCCCTAATGGCCGATCATGCCATTGGCACATGCTAACACGCATCGATGGTAGCTTTCATTACCTAGTCGTGGCCCTAATGGCCATGCGTGTCATTGACACATGCCAAACATGCATGCTGGTAGCCTAACTTGCAAGCCGTGCAACCTAGGCCAACTTGGTCGTACGTGCCATTGGCACATGCCAAAACCCACGCTGGTAGCCTAACTTGCAAACCGTGCAACCACCACCAAGGCATTCCGCACATACCATTGGCACATGCCACACACGCCACTAGCAGCTCTGGCATTGCCACTTACACTCAACGTGCAACCTATCACCAAGGCATTCCGCACATGCCACACACGCCACTAGCAGCTCTGGCATTGCCACTTGCACTCAAGGTGCAACCCGTAACAAAGGCATTCCGCGCATGCCATTGGCACATGCCACACGCGCCACTAGCAGCGCCACTTGCACTCAAGGTGCAACCAACACTCGAGACATCAACACAAACTGGGGGATGCTTTCCAGGGTCTTGGTTTGGCGGTCACAGCATGCAGCGTACACTACACTCACATTAAAAAAGCGTGAATAGGAATAAAGCGGTAAAATAAATGAGGAAATAATGGTGAAAACGTTTTCACCCATAAACACCATGCGGTCACCACCTCCTCCCATTATTTCACCCTTTACTCTCTTCCTTCATGAGGCCAGGGTACGTTTCAATCTCGACTTGTATAAATAGGTCTTACCTATTTCCACCGCATAATAAGTCTCTGGTCGGAGAAAAACACAACACTCTCAGAAAGGCAACTTTGCAAGCTCTCCTAAAAAAGCTTTCATCTCTTGCAAGCTTCCGAAGCTTTTACTTTCTGATACAAGTCGAGACACTAATCTCCCAGAATTATTCTGGTCTCAACACCGTTCTTTGCTTCCCTCCACAAATCAACCCTTCTCCTCCACTTTGTGACCGAAGCAAGTCTGGAACGGCCATTTCTTGGTTTAGGCCGGACTTGTACAGATTGATCTCTCGAATCTAGAAAGTGCTCACACTACGGGAAAAATCATCATTGACAACACTGTATTAGCATTGTAGTACACCTCCGACAACACAATTTTATACGTTGTGTAGGTGGGGTATTGTAGAAAGTCCAAGTTTTTCTACAATGCTTGACTAAGAGTTGTAAAGTGTGATGTGATTCATGGTTCGACAATATTTTGCCAAAGTTGTGTTTCTCTTTCGATTTTTAAAGCCTAACACAACTCTTGCTTGTGTTGTAGGACTATGTTGAACAACAAAGGATGCGTATCGTGGATACGTATGTAACAATACTTATTACTATTATGAACAAGATTTGCACGACACTTGTATGAGATGTCGAACTATCTTGGACAACACATAGTTATGTTGTAAAGATATTATTTCACAATATCTATTTTGTGTAATTGAAATATGAAAGACAACAGTTATTAGTATTGTGAATACTACTGTCACTACACTTTATTAGTATTGCGAATACTACTGTCACAACACTTCCTAGAGTTGTAGAACTTTCTGTCACAACCTTTGTCTTGTGTAGTCATATTCTCTAACACAACATCTTTAAAGGTTGTAATATTTGAAGTAATGTGTAACTACAACAATTATTTGAAGTTGTGTTCCTAAAACTATTTTGAAAAAAAAAATTATAGCTAATGCCGAATTTCAGAAAGTAATCCACTTTCACATTAACCTGCCAGTGTAACACATTTACATTCATTCAAGTTAACCTGCCAGTGTTAAACACACACATTCAAAAAATGGCAGTGGTATAAACGTTTGTTACCTAAAGTTAGGTTTTAAACCTCTCTTAAAATACATGTCCAACAGAAGTTTCAACCCTATCCCTCTCTGTTCATGTTTAATTGAACCAAAATACCTAATCATATTTTTACATTAAAATATTAAGATCCTTGGAATCGCTCTCATCAGAGCTATCATCACTAGACTCTTCTTTCTTTTTGGTTGCAGGTTCATGCTTTTTTTGCTACGTCTTCCTCGGCAGGAGGTTCCTCTAATAGAAAAAGAAACACAAGTGAATCAAACTAGTGGTGCGAATTAGAAATTTAAGCACCATAAGAGAGTATAGTTGAGGTGCAAGGCAGTAAAATTCTGTTAAGAGACAACACTGAGATCAAAACTTTTAAAGATGAGCTAGAGGGGGAAAGCTTATCAGCAAGTAAACCTAATCTGGCTAAAAATCGTATGACCTACTAATGTCACTTGAGTTTGCTTTAATTTTGAATAGGTCATAACAGAATCTTTCACGAAACAATTATGCAACAGAATCTCTACAGCATACCCTAGGAAAACTCCAGTTGTTTGTCGGAAACTTTCATACACACGAGAGACACACCACCTCTTCTTAACATGAGGAGCGAAGTATAAATTTAAAAAATTGAAATTACTTAGGAAGCGATTCCGTGCTTATTTTGAATTCTTAGTTATTGTGAACAAGGGAGCACAAACCTTGGCCATTTTCTGTGATTTAGTCAAATGTTCTGCTTCAATATCATATTTTAGAATTCGGAAGCACTCCAGTCATTCTTCTAGAAAGAGGGCATACGTTCGAACCCATGCAGAGTAATCCCAAGCTGCATCACCAAAAATATAGTCCATTTAAGTAGAGAAACATGGATAAACATTAAGCTATTTTGGTATACCAAGGGTTGGATTGTCAAGGGATACTATCCCATTTACCACAACAACAACACAAATTAGAAAGAAATACTTACCAAGAGGACAGGAATCATCCTTGAAATTGGATATTTGAAGAACATGTCCTCTATGTGAGTAGTTCAACAACTCTTCTCTTAACGTTGGATCTCCCTCTCTCGATGTTATCAATGTCTTCAATGCAACCTGTGAAAAAAAAAATATCAGAAATTGGCTTAGATTGCAGATTGGCGACGACATCAGTTATATTACAGAACACCAACCAAATTCCTAACAATGAATTTGCTTCCAAAGACACAATTAGAGAATAAGAGAAAAGAAAATTATGATCCAATTGCGAGTGTTATTCAATCTTCTTGACAATGCATGAATGCAATAAGCTACATCTGCCCGTGCACGAACAACAAAAGTTGTGGAAAACATTTCTGCAACAACATAGAAAAATCAACAAATGTAGCTTCAACCAATAACTCCACAGAAATAAAATGCACCAAAAAATGAGCCAAATGAAAAAATACGATACATGAACCAGATACATAAATCTGAAATGGAAATTAGAGAAAAAAGAAGAAAAAGGAACTCACTTCTAACATGTCTTTCCTTAGGAGGGCTCTCAACATGATTTGTTGCTTTAACAATGGCAATATCCAAATCCTCCGTTAGTTTCTCCTTGATGGCATTTCCTAGTTTAGAATCAGCTACTCCTAATTTTTCACCATCGCAGTGAGCCTTCAAGAACTTATGAAGACCCTTGCTTGGTTTGCTATTAATAAGTAACGTAGTTGTGGACAAAGCCTCAGAGGTGTTCTCAAACTTTGTAAAAGCTTTCAACTTTACAATCTGAAATACATGTCACATAAGCAAAAACATGAGAATGGTCATTAAAAATGCAAAATATTTGTATGCATAAACAAATTACATATGCAGAACAATCAGTAACAAAAATATGTAACAGCAAAAATAACAACATAAAAATAAAAACAATACCTTTCTAGCTGCATCTGATGTAGCAAACTCCTTCCACAAATCCTACAGACCAGAAAATATATTGGCAATGATGGTTAGAATATAGGTGCATGCCCGAGCATAAACTTGAAAGACTATCTCGTTCGTGTCTTAAGCAAAGTACCTATTTGGTGGTGCACCACCATAATCCTGGCTTTTTATCTTCCTCTCAGCCAATTTCTTGGCTCTATTCCACTCCACTGGTAACTTCAAGAACCTAAGAATAATAGGCTTCAATCACAGAACACAACACATCAGATTATGTACAGATTTCTGTCCTAACGTAGTCCTTCTAATGAACCAAGAAAATAAGAATTATCACTACACGTTGACACATTACGAAATCAGAGGAGCAGAATTTAATATTAAGAAAAAGATGTATATTATCAGGTAAGTCTTGAGACAACCTTAACAAAGTTGGGAGAGCAAAATTCAGCCAATCTCGTCCTCTAGACTAGCTTTCACATGAAAAAGTATGCCTCTACCACCTCACACTGCAACACCCCACAGAGATATCAATCACCGAGGCTTAACATACCATACAAACAAATATAATAACAAGCAGATGCCAGAAAAAGTTACGCCTACAAACACATGACCAATCCAATGAGAAAACCCACAATTTACCTCAAATATGAAGCAACCTTAGACCCAATTTTCCAGATTGTGATCCTCCACCACCATTACTAACATCACGATTATCCCATTCTCATCCTCGTCATCTTCATCTTCCTTTGTATAGTATCCTCATGCTTCTATCACAAGGTCTCTCATCCCATTCTAGTACATCAACAATTGTTCTTTTCTATCCAACTCGTCTTCAATTAGTCTTCAAAGCAAACCAACTAATACCAAAGTAAAAATTACATTCTTGCTGTAAAATCACCATTGGATACGAAGCTTCAACCAACTCCATTCAGTTCTGGAAATAACATCACTTTCTTCATCTTCTTATTGTTCAATGTAAGCACAAGTTGCAACCAGATGAACCTTCCAAATACATTGTCCTCGCCACACTAATGAGTAGATAGAACTCGTACCAAATCAAAGCTAAGTGCTAGAATACATCACAGCAATTGCTTACAACAATTGCCATACAACTTCAGATATTCTGCGAGACTACAACAATCACCCAAAACACCACTGCTTGCCTTCAATCGACCAACAAAATAACCCCAAATTCATTCGCTGCTCTCATCACCTAGGTCTGTGCAGTCATAAGAAGATGATATCTCAACTAACTCGGCTGAAATTTAATCCATAGCAGCCCCAATTTGATCCCTGAATAGCCACTGACTTTCACCATCTCTTCCATCTTCGTCTTGATCTCTGAATTCCATCAACCGAGCTCATAGAATGAACCCAATTCCCGTTCACATCGAAGAACAACTCCAATTTCTACATAAATCATCCCCATGGAAACAGCCAAAAAACCCCCAAACGCCACAAACTTGTTGATGCTGTTGTTGCCTTAACTGATATCCACCATTAACAAGCCTTAGATTTTCTATTCTTGGCTACAACAACAATCAAATCGAGAGAAACCCCCAATTTTACTCTCAAACCCTCACTCATAAGAATCTCAAATTTTTGTCCTCTGATTCTTCACCATCTTTAATCTCCAGCTCACCTTGTTACTTATTTCAGAACTAACTTGAACCCAATCTTCAATTTCCTTATAAACTTCGAAATCTAGTCATTAACAGACCCTTAAGCAATCTCCATCAAAGCCACAGTATCATCTTAAAAAAAAAACCTAACTTCCCATGAATATCAACAACAGCTAATACGCAAATTCATCCAGATTTGATCCCTAAATCGCATATTACGAATTGAAAGGGGTTCTGAGATTGAATCGGTGAAAGAAGAAATCGGTAGGATATTACGAATTAAAGTTGGGTTTCGTTTGATTTATGGTTTGTAGAAGGTGGATCTGAGGTATTCGATTGATGAGTTTCGTGGATCGAGGTTGTGATGATTTTCACCGGAAATTGCTAATGAGATCTAATATGGGTCGATTCAATCAAGAAATGGAGATGAAGAAGAGGGATTCAGAGAAGAGCAACGGTGGTGATGGAGGGCCGGTTATCTGTGGAGAAGAAGAGGAGAGGGAGAAAGAGAGAAAGAGATAGAGCTCGAGTGGTTGAGGGAGGGTTTGGTGGGTGAATGAAAATGCTAGACGGACCAGATTTTGTTTGATCCACTCATACAGATTGAGAAAATAATTTAACGGTTGAGATTGTATTTTGGGATGTCATACGGATTATGAAGCATGTGTATTTCTCTTTGTGCTAATACAAACTCATGTATTCGGTTTGATTATCAACCTTCGACACGAAAAAAATCCAAAAAAAATATGAATAAATTTAGCACATTGTTATCGACATTCTGATATAAAAAAATCCAAAAAATGTATAAGAATGAAGTTGAAAAATAAGAAATGAATTCGATAATTGGTGTGTTTACTTGTGCTTTTGTGCTTTCTTTTTGTGCTTCTGGTTTGAATTTCGACTAGCTACATAGGTCATGAAGTAATTTCGACTAGTCATACAGGTCATGAAGTAGCTTTAGTTCACATTTGTAGCTTGATACATCATCGAAACCAATAAATATGAAGCTCAGTGTCGATTCAAACTTCAAATGTGGTATAACGACATACAAACTATGAACCAAGAAGCTCTGAGAGGGTTCTGACTTCAAAATTAACATGATACATCAGGCTCCGAGATAGAAACCCGGCCGCGAGTGGACTACTCTAAGTCAGAAACTTGGTAAGAACGACGAATCCATCCATTTACAGGTAAGATTCCTTCGGAATATTCTACGAAACCTTAAACAAACCATATTTCTGCATATTGGATGCAAACCAGGCTCCGAGATCGAAACCTGGCCATGAGTGGACTACTCTAAGTCAGAAACTTAGTAAGAACGACTAATCCATCCATTTACAGGTAAGTCCTTCGGAATATTCTATGAAACCTTAAACAAACCCTATTTCTGCATATTGTATGCATACCAGGATCCGAGATCGAAACTTGGCCGCGAGTTGACTACTATAAGTCAAAAACTAGGTAAGAACGATTTAATCCATCCATTTACCGGTAAGATTTCTTCTAATATTCTACTAAACCTTAAACAAACCCTATTTCTCAAGCATATTGTATGCGAACCAGGCCTCAAGATTGAAACTCGGCGCGAGTGGACTACTCTAAGTCAGAAACTTGGTAAGAACGACGAATCCATCTATTTACAGGTAAGATTCCTTCGGGAAACCTTAAACAAACCCTATTTATGCATATTGTATGCATACCAGATCCGAGATCGAAACCTGGCCACGAGTTGACTAGTATAAGTCAAAAACTTGGTAAGAATGACGAATCCATTCATTTACAGGTAAGATTTCTTCGGAATATTCTACGAAACCTTAAACAAACCCTATTTCTGCATATTGTATGCGAACCAGGCTCCGAGATCGAAACCTGGCTGCGAGTGGACTACTCTAAGTCAAAAACTTGGTAAGAACGACGAATCCATCCATTTACAAGTAAGATTACTTCGGAATATTCTTACTTAAACCTTAAAAAAAACCTTATTTCTGCATATTGTATGCATACCAGTCTCCGAGATCGAAACCTGGCCACGAGTTGACTACTATAAGTCAAAAACTTGGTAAGAACGACGAATCCATCCATTTACATGTAAGATTTCTTCGGAATTTTCTACGAAACCTTAAACAAACCTTATTTTTGCATATTGTATGCGAACCAGGCTTCGAGATCAAAACCTGGATGCGACTGGACTACTCTAAGTCAGAAACTTGGTAAGAATGACGAATCCATCCATTTACATGTAAGATTACTTCGGAATATTCTACGAAATCTTAAACAAACCCTATTTTTGCATATTGTATGCAAACCAGGATCCGAGATCGAAACCTGGTCGCGAGTTGATTACTCTAAGTCAGAAACTTGGTAATAACGACGAATCCATCCATTTACAGGTAATATTCCTTCGGAATCTTCTACGAAATTGTAAACAAACCTTATTTCTTCATATTGTATGCATACCAGGCTCCGAGATTGAAACTTGGCCGCGAGTTGACTACTCTAAGTCAGAAACTTGGTAAGAACGACGAATCCATCAATCTACAGGTAAGATTCCTTCAAAATATTCTACGAAACCTTAAACAAACCCTATTTCTGCATATTGTATGCGAACCAGGTTCTGAGATCGAAACTTGGCTGCGAGTGGACTACTCTAAGTCAGAAACTTGGTAAGAACGACGAATCCATCCATTTACAGGTAAGATTACTTCGGAATATTCTACGAAACCTTAAACAAACCCTATTTCTGCATATTGTATGCAAACCATGCTCCGAGATCGAAACCTGGCCGGTAGTGGGCTACTATAAGTCAGAAACTTGGTAAGAACAACGAATCCATCCATTTACAGGTAAGATTCCTTCGGAATATTCTCTGAAACCTTAAACAAACCCTATTTCTGCATATTGTATGCGAACCAGGCTCCGAGATCGAAACCTGGCCATGAGTGGACTACTATAAGTCGGAAACTTCGTAAGAACGATGAATCCATCCATTTACAGGTAAGATTCATTTGGAGTATTCCCCAAAACATTAAAAAAACCCTACTCTGGCATATTGTATGTATACCCTGGCTCTGAGATCGAAACCTAGCCGTGAGTGGACTACTATAAGTCTCAAACTTCGTAAGAACGATGAATCCGTCCATTTACAGGTAAGATTCCTTCGGAATATTCCCTGAAACCTTAAACAAACAATATTCTTGCATATTATATGCATACCCTGGCTCCGAGATCAAAACCTGGCCGTGAGTGGAGTACTATAAGTCGGAAACTTGGTAAGAACGATGAATCCATCATATAAAAGTAAGATTCCTTTGGAATATTCTCCGAGACCTTAAACAAATCCTAGCTATTTCTGGCATATTGTATGCATACCTTGGCTCCGAGATCGAAACCTGGTCATGAGTGGACTATTATAAGTTGGAAACTTTGTAAGAACGATGAATCCATCCATTTACCGGTAAGATTCCTTCGGAATATTCTACGAAACCTTAAACAAACCCTATTTCTGCATACTATATGCATACCAGGCTCCGAGATCAAAACCTGGCCGCGAGTGGACTACTCTAAGTCAGAAACTTGGTAAGAACGTTGAATCCATCATCTACAAGTAAAATTCCTTCAGAATATTCCCCGAAACCTTAAACAAACCCCATTCTGGCATATTGTATGTATACCCTGGCTTTGAGATCGAAACCTAGCCGTGAGTAGACTACTATAAGTCGGAAACTTCGTAAGAACGATGAATCCGTCCATTTCTATGTAAGATTCCTCTGGAATATTTCCCGAAACCTTAAACAAACCTATTCTGGCATATTTTTTGCATACCCTTGCTCCGAGATCGAAACCT
Organism: Papaver armeniacum; assembly: GCA_023531295.1. NCBI lineage: Eukaryota > Viridiplantae > Streptophyta > Magnoliopsida > Ranunculales > Papaveraceae > Papaver > Papaver armeniacum. Next base: position 156,119 of record JAJJWW010012033.1, on the reverse strand, counting down.
GGCCAGGAGCGGACTACTATATAAGTCTGACAGTTCGCAAAAACGATGAATCCAACCATTCACGGGTAAGATTCCATAGGAATATTCTCATAAACCTTAAACACACACAAATTCGTCAACTTCGAGAAAGAAAATGCCTCCGAGATCGAAACCTGGTCAAGAGCGGATTACTATATAGGTTTGAAAGTTCGCAAAAACGATGAATCTAACCATTTACTGGTAAGATTCCATGGGAATATTCTCAATAACTTTGAACTTCAGGGTTCACGATTTTGGTCCTGGAAAAGTTTTCGGATATTTCTACCCAATCTCAATAACCCTAAGTTAGTGACTTAACCCAATTTTTTTTTTTTTTTTTTGCAGAAGTGAGAAATTTTTTCTGAACCGGATAAAATTTTTTTTTTTTTTTCTGAAGTGAGAAATTTTTTGCAGAAGTAAGAAAAATTCTACAGAAGTGAGAAAAAAATTTTAGTATCCTTACGATGACTTTTCTTAAGAGTTGTGGAAGGGGATGTAGAAAACTTTCATCACAACCATCCATTTCCATCTAAAGCCGTCCGTTAATTTTTTTTTTTCTATTTTCCATATTACCATCGTATCTATTCTTTCCTTTTCCATTTCAAACATATTTTTTCCTTCACAGAGCTGCAACTTCATCTCACCCTTTGTCGTCTTCACTGAAATCACCACCATCCCCCCATCTGTCGTCTCTAACTCCAACAACTCTGTTAATTACTATCGTCTTCAACTACATCGATCTCGGCTTCATCATCTCAGGAGATTTCTTCACCAACTTCATCATCACCAACAAGTAATCTTATACAGAGTTGAAGACTTACCACCTCCATTGATTTCTCAAATGTCTATTACCCAGATCGATCAGTAATCTACTGAGGATATGTGTTGACTTTGGAACTTATTGTTTTGAAATTTGAGTTATATGGTTTTGGAAGGGTGGTTACATTTTTGAACTTAACCCTCTTTGGTGAAGTTGTTGTGATTGCAAAATGTGCCATATTTTGCAAGAAATATGAGAGCAGTTTGAGAAGTACTTGGCTTATGCGATGCCAATGCTTACAGAGAAGAATGTATGCGATCATTTACAGAGAAAAATATATGTGATTGTTTACAGAGAAGGCTTCGAGCTGTTTGCGGATCAGTCACCTGAGCATTATTTTTGAGCATTACATTTTGTTTTACAACTCTTATGAAGGGTTGTCATATAAAGTTAGTGTATTAAAGAACCATAAACTTGACAGAACATGTGATAGTGTAGGAATGGTTAGTGGTGTAGACTTCCATGTAGGAGGTTGAGGATCAAATCCCCCCATCCTCATTTCTTCCAACATTCTATATTTTTACTTCAACAACACTTATAAATGTTGTTATACATTTTTAGTTTTTTTTTTATTTAAAAAAAAAAAATAGCCAAAACTTGTGAACGGTAAAGATGGTTGATGAGCTAGACTTCCATGCAGTAGATCCATGTTCGAATCTCCCCTCTAACCTCATTTTTTCCAACATTCTATATTTTTACTTCAACAACACTTATAAGTGTTGTTATACGTTTTTATTAAAAAAAGAAAGAAAAAACCAGAACTTGTGAACTGTAAGGATGGTTGATGAGCTAGAATTCCACGTCGTAGGTTCATATTCGAATCTCCCTTCTAACACTATTTTTCATCATCATATTTTGGTGTTCTTCAACAACTCTTGTGAAAATTGTTATAGGCTTAGTCACTACCTTTATGGAACAGAGTTGTTATAGCTAAATGTCGTCACAACTCTTTTGCTTAAGGAGTTGTCGTTTGTTTTCTTAGCGCAACCCCTTGTTTCCTAAGGGTTGGCAGTGATGATATACGACAACTCTTCTTTTGAAACCAGTTGTAAAACATAAGACTTTCTACGATATTTAGCAAAGAGTTGTAAAACCCTAGTTGTAGATGTATATTTTTCCTGTAGTGTCACGTGCAACACATTTGTTTAGGGTTTAAACCAGTTTCTCACTCACCTACCGAATTTACCAAAATCGGCGGAAACGATTTTTACCTATAAACAATAGGATATTACATAGTCGATGATAGCTAAGCCGGCCTTTATTTCAGATCTGATCTGCGTCATTCTCGCAAGCTTATAAGGGTTTTCTTCGTAAGATAATCCCGTTCTTCGCAGAATCTTCACACTTTTCTTATGAATAAGATGACGGCACTCGCTACATCACTTCTCTAACACTCTGCGATGACCTTCGCAATCATCCTTTAGTTAAAACTTCGCTGAGATATAACTGTTGCGAGATTCTGTCCTACATCTTGCCTCTTCTCATGTCTTCTCTGCAAACAAGAGAACGATATGAGAATTTCTATCCCTAAATGTCGCAACCGCTCATTTTTCCCTATCCTTTTCCACCGACAACCTTCCTTGGTTCCCGCGAAATAAATTAGACGTGTTCCTTTTACCATTCATTTCTTGACACGTCTTTAGTAACCGTCATTTCTTAACCGTTCACATCATCTCTTCGCATTAATGAGTTTATCTTATCGAGATTTCCTTCCCTCTATATATATCTTTCTTTGTCTTCTTCTACTTTCTTTTTACTTTCCTTTTTATTTTCTCTGCAATTTTTCTTCAGAAATGACGTTGACCTTCTTTGACTGTCTTGAATAAACTTTAATTAATTTTGTGTTATAAATTATACTGAATTGACAAATATAGCCCTGAAGTGGGTCTAGAATCTAACGGCTTTGATTCAATCATTTATAATATACATACGGTCCTAAGGAAAGAGATTAAGCATCCCCATTCTCCTAAACTTCTCTCTTCTCTTATTCTTCCGACTCCACTTCATCTTCTTACTGATTCATCGGAGTATAATTATCATGCTTCCAGAAAATCAGCAGTTCCATATTTTTCAAATTTTGATTAATTTAATTGTGAAAATAGTGAAGAACATGGATCTATTGCCGTGAAATCACATTTTTAGTGAGGATTGGAAGAGGGTGAAGGTTGAACTCGGTTTCTAATTGTTATAGGATCGAGAAGAATATTGAAGGTTTATATGGGATGGGTTGTATGAAGCACGGACACCTCAAAACCGGTGACGTATCCGTGTCGGACGCCGTACGATGTCGATACTTGGGGACACTTGGGGATACGTGACGTACACCCCATTTAAAGTGTCCCTTTTTATTAATTACGAAAAGGGTAGGGGATACTTTTGGGATACTTCTTGGATACTCTAGAGGGGACACTTCTTATAGTATATATATATATAATATATTGCCAAATATTTATATAAAGAATATGTTAAATATTTTTAGATATGTAATATATTCGTATTTATCAAAAATTATTCTATAGAAGCGGTATATATAAATGTCTAACCCTAACATTCTTATTCAATATTGATGAGTGATGAGTTATCTTTTATTTTATCTTTTTTTTTTTTTTTTTTTTTTGATATTCTAGATAGTATTTTAGAATTTTCTTACTTTATGCGATTCTTTTCACTATTAATAAATTAAATATTTTTTAATTAATACACGTATCCCAACGTATCCCCTATCCCATCTTTTGAAAATTAACGAATCCCCGTATCAGTATCCGTGCTTCATAGGCTGGGTTTGTTATGATTCAGGTGCAATATGGTTTGGAAATTATTTTGTTGCCGTTGGAGTTAATGGATGACCGGTGGATAGTATGGAGTGTTCAAGATGTTGCTGCTATTTGTTTTTTTAAATGATTAGGAGCGTTGGGTAGTTTTTGAAGCTTGAATTCTTGCATGGAACAAAATTAAACAAGGGGTAGAAGAAGAACAATTTTATCACCAATTCATGCCCTGTAGCTGTTTGAAGAAAGTCTTAAAAGGAGTCTCTTCCACATCACCGGTCTGTATGTCACATTTACCAATGGAAATGGGTTTCAATGTCGAAGAAATAGGATCTGGAGTTAGGCGGCACTACAGCCAGTGGGAGAAGATATTAGAAGACTAGAGGAGGAATAGATGGAGTCTTCTTGATGTTAATGGAAATGTTCATAACTGCAGCATTCTTTGTTTGGGCTAGTTAGATGAAATTATTCCTTTCTAAATCAGCAACATCGGGACTTGAAGGTGTATAAACGATTGTTTTTAAAGGCTGAAATAATTGTAGGCAATTCACCGGTACCTACTGAGTGTTTTTTCCGATTAGGGTGTTGATAGTGTTCTGATGGATAGAATATTGTTGTTAGCAATGAGTTTATATAAAATTGATACTTATTAGAATTAAATAAGTATGATGTAACGTAACACTGTATTTAGTCTTGTTCCGAGCATCGACATGCTACGATCTGATTCGACAGCTGTATGGTTGTAATCAACCTCAAACAGAAACTACGCCCTAAGTGTTTGAGCAAAAGCTTCATAGAAGAGTAAAAAGGATTTCAAAGTTTTTTTAGTATTGATTAAAAAAGTGAGGGATAAAATAATAAATGTATAAATATTTAAATGAAAATTTTAATTAAAATTAGACTTGACAGAGTCAACCGAAGTCAACGTCATTTCCAAGTACCACCCCTAAGTTGGACAAAATTTAGACCAAACACTAAATTTGTTCAAAATGTAAGTATCAAACCCCAAATAACCTTATTCAATAAGAACAATTCTCCAAAATATCAGTCCATGGTTAATTAACTTTGTTTTACTTAAAATATGATATCGTCCCTGTAGCCCATCCTGATGCACTTAACAGTTTTTATACATTCATGGCAGCTAGCTATACTTCTGGACAGATAGCAGCACGCTCATTAAACTGTATATATTGTACAATTTTAGTGTTGGAAGGCTTTGATTAACTTTTAGAAGATACACCTGGTTCTCATTATCTTGAGGAGTGCAATTTTGTGCACACTCCTTTAAAGAGTGTGCACGTAACAAATGAATTTCATTGGTTGTTGAAAATAAGCCGTTAACTACTTAAGTAAATTAACTTTTTATTTTTTTTAATATAATTGAAATTATATAAAGGCAAGGTTTAAATACATGATATCTCCGTCCTAAAATGTAGGTTCTAATTATGGAAATTTTTATTTGACTTCGCTAGCGTTCTGAAGGTTAATTAAAAAGGTTTTCTGCAACCATTAGAAAAGATACGGTTTGGCAAGTAGAAGATTATTCGAAGAAGGCACAAGAGGCTGCTGCCATGCACTACACCATATTAAGGTTTTTGTCATACAATAAATCCATCACTTAAAATATTTGTTATGGATTATAAATGTATTAAATATGGTGTTATAATTAGTGTTACAGTTTTAATATGATAATTAATATCCATTACAGAAAATATTTAATATATAATTAATATTATATCTAAAATCCATCACATTAAGTTTGTTATGATTTAACCAAAAATGATATATTATGCTTATCAAGCATAATATATCATTAATTATCTCTAGTTGGTGGGATTAAAAAAAATAAGCGAAGAAAAATCAAGCAAAGGAAAATAGGATTTTGCTCTAAGGTTTTGGGACGTTTATTCGATTGATTGATCAGGAAGGAGGAGTTAATGATGGCGGGAAGACATTACTTTTTCGATGAAAAGTTTCTGTGATAGAAGTTTCAGGTCGATGAAAAACTTCTGTGAGGATGAGTTACATTCGAAGAAAAAAATTGCCTAGGGTTAGTTGTAGGGACCGAACAGACCCCGAGTGTAAGCAACGTACATTTTTAAGATAGTTTTTTTTTTTTTTTCATTTTATAATTGTCTTGAAAGTGTAATTCATGAATATATGTGAAAAAAAATAAGCCTCAAGAGTTACAATGATTGGAGTTCACTTTTCACTAGTTGAAATATGGGCGAATCTAGTAATATTAGATGGGTAATATCAACTACACATAATTCTTACTAATAAAAAGTGTCATATAATTATTTAAAAAATAACCTCAAAAATAATGTGACACTTGAAAAATTCTATCACACTAGACAATAGTTACAAGACTTGTGACCTATTTATTATGTGATTTAAAAGAAAAGCATGGCAAATGTCTGTGTTACAAATTAGCTAATATGGTGTAGTGATGGCGATTGAGAAGGAAGTGTATTTAGAAAAATTGAACCGATATCTTTTTGATGGGTATTCGTAGTGTTAACGGTACATATGAATTAGTGCAATATTAGTTCAATTATGGAGTTGTTATTGTATTGGAATCTCAAGGCATTAACTACTTTCCTGATTTTGATCTTTAAGATCTTCAGAAACAAAATCAGACAACAACGCCCAAATATGTACAATTGTTGATCCAACGGCATGATGAGGGTAGTGAATTCGTGTAACTGTCAGTCATTACGCTTCCATGATGAAGGATATTAATTGTTCAAACTGTTACTTTTCACCACCACTAATTGTATTACTTCATGACACTTTCTTGTATCGGGCGCATCGCACGCCACACGATGTAAACCGCCAGATCAATACCCCGATGAGTATCCCCCGGTTTGTGACATCTTTGATGTCTCGAGTGTTTTCGTGGAAAGCGTGTAGCAGGTTACTATGTGTGGAAATTCAAAGTCAAGAGACTTTTCCATAGGAAAATAGCATGTGATGCTATTAGGCTTGCCTTGGTCGGCCTCCTAAAACTTGCCACAACTCCGTCAATTTGGTGGCGAACTTGAATGGCTGAGATTACATCTTGAGAGGAAGGGTAGTCGTTGATTATGGCCACATCTTTATTGTGTAACAAAGTGACGCCATTATCATAGTGGCGCCTGGCGTATCTGTGGCATAGCGGGTTGCCCAGGACTCGCGGAGTCCGTCGCCCGGTGGCGAACTTGGATGGCCGAGATTGCATCTCATAAGGAACAGTGGCCATCGATTATGGCCTCATCTTGTTGTATAGCGAAGTGGCGCCATTGGCATAGTAGCGCCTGGTGGAGCCATGGCATAGCGGCATGCTAGTAGCATTGTGGCATGGCCACGCCGTGGCGTTGTAGAATCGCCAAAGCTAAGGTTTGGCTCCGTGGCCAAAATTAGGGCTTGGTGGTGTGGCCAAGGCTAGGATTTGGCGTCGTGGTAATAATTAGGGCTTGGCGACGTGGCCAAATCTAGGATTTGGCGTCGTGGTAAGAATTAGGGCTTGCCGACGTGGCCAAGGCTAGGATTTGGCGTCGTGGTAAGAATTAGGGTTTGACGGCATGGCCAAGGCTAAAGTGGCATGCTAACGCGGCAGAGTGGCATGTTGGCATGCCGACCAATATGTTTTTGTGGTAAGGAGAGTTTGGCTTGCCAGTTAGTATGGTGGTGCGACAGGGTGCGTTTGTCCTTTAATGTATGGTGGCAAGTTTGGAGCGACTTAATTGGCCGAGGAAAGGGGCCGGACAAACATACGGTACAACTACACTTCTGGTGACAGTGTGGCGTCTTTAGAGTGACCTCATTGGTCGATGGGAAGTGGGGCCGGCGACTATGGTCCCAACCACAACTTATGTGCGCGTGGCTAATTTGAGGCGACACGATCGGTTGAGAGAAATAGGGTTGGTATAGGAAGGGGCGTTGCCAATGGCAGGTGGCGCCAGTTGGCCTAAGGCATGGCCACGCCTCTCTTTATTGCCGCGGCTCCCTATTTTCTGATTCTGAGCAAGGCTTTGCACCTGCTAATCCATGGCGGATTTATTACCTAGTTTTCCTAGGTTTAATTTCAACAAGAAAGGTCTGATATACTGCGCAAGGCGCAAAAACCCTTACTTCTGGAATTTAGTCAGGTTAATTGATAGAAATCTATGTGTTGACATAGAGTTCTTTTAAGTTTATTGCCAGAGAGCAGCATGTTTTATCTGATTGAATACCTTATGCAAAGACATTATCCTTGATACATAGAAATTCGTGCTACTCTGCTGCGAGTGAACAAAAATCGTCATGCCATATCAATATTAAGGGTTCAGCCGAAGAACATAGCATAGAAGGCATTTAAAGGAACTTATATTAAGTGAATATAGGCGAGGCACCGAAATTTACAGAACATCTGGGATGGTTGCTACATTCGCCAGTCTGGATAAATTTCATGTAAGTATATTGAACGGCTCAATAAATATGCCGATGGAGAGGTCAGCACTCACGGCACCGTTTCCTTACAGAGTGACGTCACATCAGATATAAGGTTTTACGATTTCAACACTAAGCTAAAAACTATCATAAACAATATGTCAAAACACCTCAGAGCCACTACTGCAAACAAATCATATAAAATAATTCAACAATAAAATTCTATTAACAACAAATAGTTTCAGTTACAAGTATCCTTAACCTCGGTTATAAAACAAGGACATACTCACTAAAAGAGTTAAACAAACTCTTGACATTAAAAATACTTCGTAGGAGCATCCCGATTATACCTCGCCGGGAGCAACCCACTCGGTTTCACCCGAAACTCGCCCTCGACAGCATAGAGAGAACCTACCTTACCTGATTAGGGCATCAGCGATTCCACCCTTGGCAACACCAGAAACCACCACACAGACGAAATAAGAAGCAAAACCTCTTTGACCACTCGCGCAAGAGAAAATAGACGGAACCTACCAATTTGCCAAGGCATCCCCGCTTTTTGTCCGACATAGCATCAGATGCTAAGGCATAAAACAAGCGAAAGGTATATATATATATATATAGGTTTAAGTATAAAAATAATATTTTATACCCCAACATCCTCAACAACTCGGACAATCCGTATCCATCACTCACAAAAGAAGAGCAGATTGCAAAAACACAAAATATTTACTAGAAACTAAGTTACAACTTGTGTAATAGCAGAAAGTGTTTCTAAGCAAAAACGGGAAAAAGAACACAAGAAACAAAGTGTTCCCAAGACCCATCGCAAGAAGAAACGCATTGTATGAAGTGTTTCCAAGCTTGTCCGTAAAAAGAAATATAATGGCGAATACAAAATCTTCCAGCAAAAAGTCCAATCCACTAGCAGACAAATCGAGCTCCATAAACCTCCGATGAGGCTAAAGACGGTATGCGAACAGATAGGTCTTTCCGAGAGAACATCGGTGATGGCCTAGAAACTAGATCAAGAAAAACCGAAGTTTTGAACAGATCAGAGGGCATACCATCATGTTTAAAAAGATATGAATAAACACCTTGCCACCATGGAGGACGAGGAGGAAAATGCTCACTTGACATAGAAAGCTTTTATGAAAAAAGCTCTAAGCTCTACAGAAGGGGAGATGAGAACAAAACTCATCTCTCCACCTTAAGAGGATTCTTATAGGAAAAAATTCCTCGAAAAACCAACTAACATTTCCAAACCCAAGATAGTCAAGGCGCGATAATCAAGATGGAAGAATTACAACCATTAAGAGGGAAACATCCTTTCTCTTAAAAAAGTATATAGGAAGCCAACTGGCGCCTCAAACCTAACAAATAAGTACACACTAAAATTGCAGACGTGGCCATAAAGGTGGGAAGGTTATAAAGTTTTCTTTCCATCATGCCCTTGGCAAGTTGCAAATAAAAGGATCAAAAAATGAGGGTAAATTACCCGATGGCCACGTGTCAACATCTCAAGGGATGGACCCATGATAAAATAATGAGATAGGAACATCGAATTACACTCCAAAAAGGAAAGTTTGTCTGAATTGAGATGCCTGATACACCGTCCCATGAACGACGCGTGTAAGAAACAGTCTAATCTACTCAGACGGCCAAGTCTAAAAAGAAAGACTGCATTTACTGAAGAATAAAAAGAGATGTGGACGAATCTACATCGTAACAGAAGGTTCGGGCGATCTATACTACAACCCAGAGGTGATACAGCACGAGATTCTCCAAGGAAGAGTTACACGATGACGAGCGGAGCGATATAACTCGGGAGGAGAACTAGACAAGCCACCACGAAGGATAATATAGAACCCGTCCGAAGCAACAAAGGCGATGTGCGACAGTTCCACCAAGCTCAGTGAGACCAGACCATCACGAGTCTACTTTTCCTATAAATACCAGTCCATGAAGAAGGAGATGGACAACTTATGTATTATTATATGATCTTTCTACAAAGAATTCTTGAGAGAGATCTAGATGGTGAGAGAGTGAGAAATCTAAGTGATATTTGTAGCTCTTTCAAGGGAAAGACCTTATAATAAATAAAGAAAACATCTTCTTTCCCTTAGATGTAGGTCTTCATGGCCGAACCACGTTATATGCTTGTGTTAATCTTTACTTTCCATGCTCTTTACATCTTGTTCATCTTGAATCTTGAATGCTTTAGTAGTTTATATCCTTTAGATTTACTTGGATGCAGTCATCATAAAAGATGCAACTACACAACCAATTAGGTATTCTTTGCAAGGTTGATTTTCAAAAAGCATATGATAATGTTGCTTGGTCTTTCCTTGACTATGTGATGTAGAGTATGGGTTTTGGCATCAAATGGCAAAAATGGATTGAAGCATCAATTACTCATGTCAATTTCTCTGTCCTGATAAATGGTTCTTCAAATGGGCGCTTTAAAAGTTCGAAAGGTCTTCGGCAAGGAGACCCCCTCTCACCATTGTTATTTCATCTTGTAGCAGAATCGCTGAACTTACTCCTTGAAAGGGCTGCAAGCATCGTATGGTTCAGTGGTTTCGAGATTGTACCCGGTGGATATAAAATCACTCACCTCCAGTTCCTTGACGATACTCTATTCTTTCTCCAGAATAACCAGCATTGCATTTCAAATCTTCGCAATATTTTGATTTGGTTTGAAATCATCTCCGGGCTCAAGGTGAGAACCCTTACATCGACTTTACCATTCAGCGACCCCACTGCGCCTTCAACACCGCCTATTATGGAACCCAAAATAGTAACTTAAATTGGAATTGTGTTCATTTTTTCCTCATTTTGGGACTGGCTTGTTTGAAGAGAAAATACTACGAACCACGCCACCCGAGCCTCGCTTCTTTGACATATTGGATGAGTAGCCTCGAACACCATCTTTTCGGTTTTCTCCAAACACATATTCCAGTACTTCCGAAACCACATTGCTTTTGCTACCACTTGTTCCTGCTTCTTGACGCTTCGCTCTAGCATCAACAACTAAGAGATAGTAGCAGTCAAATAAGTATTGTTATGCACGTTAGTTAAGAGTAAGAAACAAATAATACTTACATGTGGCTCGCGCGCAAATAATACTTATAAGTATTCTCATATCTTCACAACCACCTCTATCTTCACGGTGGGTATATATGTACCATATATTCCACTACCCCCTCAAGTTGGATGCGGAAATAATTGCAGGGTACAACTTGCAGGATCCCTTAAAGACGACAAAAACGGGATAACAACTTAGCAATGACTCTTATGAAGCACTCTTGAACAGCAAAGCCTTACGACATGGGAGATACCACCAAAATATTACAGCAACAGTTGATGAACTAACAGAAAACAGCCTTCACAATTGGGTATAACCAATTAACTTAGAACACCAATACAACGAGAAAACCCGGTACCACTAGTGTATCTAGTAAGCCAATAAATATTCATCTTCACAAAGCTTTCAGTTCCGCCATATGATATTGAAAACAGAAACAAATAGAAGGACCAGTACTTGATGCACGTCTTGTAGTATCAACACCAAAATGATAATGCACATAGAATACCACTAGGATTGCTTGCAACTTCCCTTTACATGGAAATAATATATGTAAAACTATTTGGAAAATCCTAAACAAACTGGATTTGACTGTCTTGTTTACATATTGAGAGATAAAAAAAAAATATCTGGAGATATAATGTAGTTTCGAAAATATAAGGTTGAGGATAAATAAACTCTCATTGACCTAATCAATTCCAATAATGAGAAAAACATACGATGTGGTTGTTTAATTATGACATCGTCGAAAGACGAAAACACCATGAACACTACAAAAAAACCGACCAAAGGCTACTTGACCAATGGTATAACTGAATAATACTGGCGAAGGTTTGAGTTTAACATTTTAGTGCTAAAAATGAAGGATAAATGAAAAACAGGGCCTCAATCAATAAGAACAAATCTCCAAATAACTTAATTTACCGCAAGAAAAAAATGTACGCTTTCATGGCAGCCTGTCATTTTCCATAAACTGGTGCATTTATTTGTACCTCTCTATCCCCCTCTCCGCCACATGCAATAGAAATATGAAGATATTGTACGATACGGATGTTCCATATATATGCATTGAGGGATTTAATGGTGTGCATTCGTGGCAGAACAATTATTGTTTGCAAAATAGCACGTTGGATGCATGCATGCTATACCTGTTAAAAATGAAAATAGACGCATAACTGTGCACAAAAAAAAGAAAAAACCAATGAGTTGGATATAGCTCTTGTACACTAAAGGACCACTGCATTGAATGAAAATCAGGCATGGTCCTTCCATTTCTTGTCTTGAAACTAAATTCTATGAGTACGAAACACGTACACATAACGATAAACACACACGATATTGATCGTATGATCAGTATATTTCACCTGCAAAAGCCAAAAATGAGGTTAATCCAAAAAGACAAAAGAATATATAAATAAGAAAAATCCAAAAAGGTTCCATCCCTTCCGGCAATATCTATTAAAGGACGTATCTTTTATAAGTATCACAAAACCTAAATGTTATTGTATGTAAACTAATAAATTTATCGCGGACCCATTTGCTTGTATTGTACCAGGAAATTATAATTCATTTTCATTAAAGCTTTAGAAAAGAGAAGCTTAGATTCAACGACAACAACCACCAGTTTTCTTACAGATATTAAATACGGAAAATGGGTCATTTGTCCAAAAAAAATTTAAAACACGGTTCAAATGGATGAGTAAAAAATTTTATGGGTGAAATGGACAAAAAAAAATAAAGAAGGATGAAACTGGATTCATCCTGGCTTAAACTTAAAAAATAGCAAGGATGAAACTGGATGCATCCTGTGTAAAAATAAAAATAAGAAAAAATATTTAAAAATGGACAGGATGAAACTGGTTACATCCTGCCTATTTTTAATTTTTTGTCCATTTAAACATTATCTAAATCGACTGACCTTTTCACCCAGGAAATTTTAATTTTAGTCTTTTTAACCAATTTTGTGTATTAAATAGACTAATTGGCTCATTCAAGACACTCTCTCAATGGTCACACGTGTACAGAAGCATGTGAAATTATAAAGATTAAAACACATGAAAAGAGTGTGACCATCTGTTAACCTTCACTGCTGTTTATCTTATCCTGCACCACTTCATAACCTGTGTTAATATCCCCCCTCAAGCGCATGGGTGAAGGAATCACACTGAGCTTGACACGAAACATCTTGAATCTTGGTCCATGCAGACTCTTGGTGAAGATGTCTGCCAATTGATCAAGCGTGTGAACATAAAAGACATCCAATGCCTTGGATTGAACTAGTTCTTTGACAAAGTGAATGTCGAGCTGAACATGTTTCATTCTGGAATGCATAACCGGATTAGAAGCAAGACTGATAGAACTGATGTTGTCAAAGCCCAATTTTGGAATTCCAGAAATTGGAAACTTTAAGTCTTGTAACAAATAGCAAATCCATACCACCTCAGTTGCACTGTTGGCTAGGGACTTGTATTCAGCCTCAGTGCTGGATCTAGCCACAATGGACTGCTTTTTGGATGACCGTGAAATTATATTAGAGCCTAAAAAGATGCAGTATCCTCCAGTAGAACGACTATCATCAGTATTTCCAGCCCAATCCGCATCAGAGAAGCCTAACAAGAAAGAATCACCTTTTGTAAAGTGAAGGCCATAGCTAAGGGTACCTTTGATGTAGCGTAGACTCCGTTTCACAGCTACTAGATGTGGTGGGTTCTTGGATTTTGCATATGCTGGTGTTTATGGGTAAAAATCGTTTCCGCCGATTTTGGTAAATTCGGTAGGTGAGTGAGAAACTGGTTTAAACCCTAAACAAATGTGTTGCACGTGAGCACTTTCTAGATTCGAGAGATCAATCTGTACAAGTCCGGCCTAAACCAAGAAATGGCCGTTCCAGGATTGCTTGGTCACAAAGTGGAGGAGAAGGGTTGATTTGGGGAGGGAGGCAAAGAAAGGTGTTGAGACCAGAATAATTCTGGGAGAGTAGTGTCTCGACTTGTATCAGAAGGTGAAAGCTTCGGAAGCTTGCAAGAGATGAAATCTTTTTGGAGAGCTTGCAAAGTTGCCTTTTCTGAGAGTGTTGTATTTTCTCCTGACCGAGACTTGTTGTCTGGTGGAAATAGGTAAGACCTATTTATACAAGTCGAGATTGAAACGAACCCTGGCCTCATGAAGGAAGAGAGTAAAGGGTGAAATAATGGGAGGAGGTGGTAACCGCATGGTGTTTATGGGTGAAAACGTTTTCACCCTTATTTCCTCATTTATTTGACCGCTTTATTCCTATTCACGCTTTCTTAATGTGAGCGTAGTGTACGCTGCTTGTTTATGGGTAAAATCGTTCCGCCGATTTTCGTAAATTCGGTAGATGAGTGAGAAACTGGTTTAAACCCTAAACAAATATGTTGCATGTGAGCACTTTATAGATTCGAGAGATCAATCTGTACAAGTCCGGCCTAAACCAAGAAATGGCCGTTCCAGACTTGCTTCGGTCACAAAGTGGAGGAGAAGGGTTGATTGGGGGAGGGAAGCAAAGAAAGGTGTTGAGACCAGAATAATTCTGGGAGAGTACTGTCTCGACTTATATCAGAAAGTGAAAGCTTAGGAAGCTTGCAAGATATGAAAGCTTTTTGGAAAGCTTGCAAAGTTGCCTTTTCTGAGAGTGTTGTATTTTTCTCCTGACCGAGACTTGTTGTCTGGTGGAAATAGGTAAGACCTATTTATACAAGTCGAGATTGAAATGTACCCTGGCCTCATGAAGGAAGAGAGTAAAGGGTGAAATAATGGGAGGAGGTGGTAACCGCATGGTGTTTATGGGTGAAAACGTTTTCACCATTATTTCCTCATTTATTTGACCGCTTTATTCCTATTCACGCTTTCTTAATGTGAGCGTAGTGTACGCTGTATGCTGTGACCGCCAAACCAAAACCCTAGAAAGAATCCCCAGTTTGTGTTGATGTCTCGAGTGTTGGTTGCACCTTGAGTGCAAGTGGCGCTGCTAGTGGCGCGTGTGGCATGCCATTGGCATGTGCGGAATGCTCGCTGCGGGTTGCACCTTGAGTGCAAGTGGCAATGCCAGAGCTGCTAGTGGCGTGTGTGGCATGTGCGGAATTCTTGGTGGTAGGTTGTATGTTGAGTGTAAGTGGCAATGCCAGAGCTGCCAGTGGCGTGTGTGGCAAGTGCCAATGGCGTGTGTGGAATGCCTTGGTGGTAGGTTGCACGGTTTGCAAGTTAGGCTACCAGCGTGTGTGTTTGGCATGTGTCAATGGCATGTGTGGAATGCCTTGGTGGTAGGTTGCACGGTTTGCAAGTTAGGTTACCAACGTGTGTGTTTGGCATGTGTCAATGGCACACATGGCCATTACGGCTACGTCCTGGTAAGAAAGCTACCAGTGAGCGTGTTGGCATGTGCCAATGGCATGTGTGGCCAACTTGGGTCGCGTCCTGGTAGGAAAAGCTATCATCGATGCGTGTTGGCATGTGCCAATGGTATGCTCGGCCATTAAGGCCGTGGCCTGGTAAGAAAAGCTACCAGTGAGCGTGTTGGCATGTGCCAATGGCATGCGTGGCCAACTTGGGTCGCGTCCCTGGTAGGAAAAGCCACCACGATGCGTGTTGGCATGTGCCAATGGCATGCTCGGCCATTAGGCCGTGGCCTGGTAAGAAAAGCTACCAGTGAGCGTGTTGGGATGTGCCGATGGCATGCGTGGCCAACTTGGGTCGCGTCCCTGGTAGGGAAAGATACCCGGGCGAGCGCGTTTGGCATGTGCCAATGGCATGTGTGGCCAATTTGGGTCGCGTCCTGGTTGAAAAAGCTACCAAATGAGCGTGTTGGCATGTGCCAATGGCATGTGTGGCCAATTTGGGTCGCGTCCTGCTAGGGAAAGCTACCAGCGAGCGTGTTGGCATGTGCCAATGGCATTTGTGGCCAATTTGGGTCGCGTCCTGGTAGGGAAAGCTACCAGCGAGCGTGTTGGCATGTGCCAATGGCATGCTCGGCCATTAGGGCCACGCCCTGGTGAGAAAAACTACCAGCGAGCGTGTTGGCATGTGCCAATGGCATGCTCGGCCATTAGGTCCACGCCCTGGTAAGAAAAACTACCATCGAGCGTGTTGGTATGTGTCAATGGCATGCGTGGCCAATTTGGGTCGCGCCCTGGTAGGAAAAGCTACCAGCGAGCGTGTTGGCATGTGCCAATGGCATGCGTGGCTAATTTGGCCTAGGTTGCACGGTTTGCAAGCCTAGGTGCGGGCGCTACTTTGGCATGGCGCGGCTAGGGCCAAGGTAAGGGTGTTTCGTTTGGCGTGGCCTGACCAGTGTAGCTAGGGCCAAGGCAGAGTGTGTTTGGCATGGCGCGGCTAGCTTGGGCAAGGTGTGGCCATGATTTGCCAATGGCACGGAGGTGCGGCTAGCATGGTTGGCATGCTTTGGCGCGTTTGGTGTGGCTGGCTTGATTTTCCATTGGCACAGAGGTGTGGCAAGCATGGTTGGCATGCTTCGGCGCGTTTGGTATGGCTGGCATGATTTGCCATTGGCATAGAGGTGCAGCTAGCATGGTTGGCATGCTCTCGCCAGCTTGGTATGGTCAGCATGATTTGCCATTGGCATAGAGGTGCTGCTTGCTTAGGCTAGGCGTGGATGGCATGATTTTCCATTGGCACGGAGGTGCGGTTAGCATGGTTGGCATGCTTTAGCCATGCGTTTGGTGTGGTCGCATGATTTGCCATTGGCATAGAGGTGCGGCTAGCATGGTTGGCATGCTTCGGCGCGTTGGGTATGGTTGGCATGATTTGCCATTGGCATAGAGGTGCGGCTAGCATGGTTGGCATGCTTTGCGCGTTTGGTGTGACTAGCATAGCTAGGGCTAAGGCAGAGTGCGTTTGGCATGACACGGCTAGCTTCGGCTAGGTTTGGGTCGGCATGATTTTCCATTGGCACGAGGGAATTAGGGTTTTGTTCGTTGTAACCTAATTTGAAAAAATACCCCTATTAATTACTGACTACATGCATTAAATGTTCTAATAAATGTGTCATCGTGACATTAGGTTATTCGGGGTTTTACGATTTTACCCTTTGTCTAAAAACCACCATCAACATTAAGTCCCCTGCTTAGCTCGGGACAGGAGCTTTGTTGCGAGGTAAGCATAAGATGGTGACAAACTATCAGCAATAAATCGTAAAGAGAATTGAGGAGGCTTGTCTGACCTTTTTATAAATAGGATTTGGAATCCTTGCCTCTGGCAGTTTTGCACAAATCGGGAGGCTGGCACGATTGGGAAGTCAACATCATTGAGAGACAGGAAGCTGGCCGGCATTGAGAAGTTGACGCGAGTTGGGAAACTGAGTGTGCTAGCTGGTGGGACCGGCGCAAGGTAGGGAAGCTGAGCGTGCTAGCTGGCGCGACTTGGGCGGTCCTTGGGAAGTTGGCGCAATTGGTGGGACCGGTGCAACTTGGGCGGCATTGGGAAGTTGGGCCCAATTGGTGGGACCGGTGCAACTTGGACGGCATTGGGAAGTTGGGCGTCCTTGTGAGCCCGCACGATTTTTGGTAAAGGGAAATCCTTCCCTATTTCAGAATCTTCACGCCCATATATATAAAATCCCTTCTTGCACCTTATTCCTTTCATCCTTTCCTACTAGCGACAGAGTCACAAAGAAAAACCAGCTTCCAGGTATGTTTTCCAGTACTTCTCTTGTTTCCCTTTTCATGTAGGTGCAAACCCTAAGAGTAGGCGTTTTTATTTATAATCCTTGCAATGATATTGCGCATATAGTTTCTTGGCGTGCTTCTTGTAGAAAATATTATATATATGCACCCAAGGAAATACGCATATATTATTCAACCCGTAGAAAAATGCTCCATATATAATTTTGAACCCGAAGAAGGATACCATAGACGCATTCGATCCCGTAGAAAATACTGCGTATATAGTTTTGAACCCGAAGAAGGATACTGCAGACGCACTTGAGCCCGTATAAAATACTGCGCTATATAATTTTGAACCCTGAAGAAAATACTGCGTGTGCAGTTTTGAACCCGTAGAGAATACCGTATATGAATCCCGAAGAAGAATACTGTATATGTGCTTCATATGACTTCGAACCCATAGGAAATATTGCATATATGAATTTCGGTCCTGAAGGAAATACTGCGCGTGCAATTTTGAACTCGTAGAAAAATGCTCCATATATAATTTTGAACCCGAAGAAGGATACCATAGACGCATTCGAGCCCGTAGCAAATACTGCGTATATAATTTTGAACCCTGAAGAAAATACTGCGTGTGCAGTTTTGAACCCGTAGAGAATACTGTATATGAATCCCGGAAGAAGAATATCGATATGTGCTTCATATGACTTCGAACCCATAGGAAATATTTCATATATGAATTTCGGTCTTGAAGAAAATACTGCGCGTGCAGTTTTGAACCCGTAAAAAAATGATCCATATATAATTTTGAACCCGAAGAAGGATACTATAGACGCATTCGATCCCGTAGCAAATACTGCGTATATAATTTTGAACCCTGAAGAAAATACTGCGTGTGCAGTTTTGAACCCGTAGAGAATACACCTTTTTTTTTCCAGGTTTCCTTTTGTTGGGTGCGGTTAGGGAGATAATTTCGTCTTTCTCCGTGTGCAGATATCTTGTTACTAAGTTGTTATGAAGAAATCCGACAAGATGTTACCTGAACAAAATTTCGCCTCATCGAAGGATGTTCATAGTTCCAAACCAAACACGGATGATGAATTCTTTGCCAAACCCCCCTCCCCTTCTCGGAAGAATCACCCAGGTTTCGTGCCAATTTTGTTAACCGGTGGTGAAGACGAAAAGAAGACACGTTCGGTTCGCCCAGAGAACACCATACGGTTCTGTCTTCATAAAGGGGTATATTCTTCTTCCAACATTGATTTCAGGATGTGTCAAAGCCCATTGCGTTCTTTTGATAGATGGGTTGAGTTCATGGTGAGTAAGGAGCACATAAATACCAACTTGACTCGAGCGCAGATTATTGATGTTGTCAGAGCTTCAGTAAATCTCCAGATTATGAAGGATATCCCAGGCTTGGTTGCTTTCATCTCCAGATGGTTTTCGGACACCCATACGATCATATGTAGATGGGGTGAAATAACTTTCTCCTTGGAGAGTGTGGCTCTCTTGCTGAATCTTCCGGTAACTGGGAATCTTAACATCCAATTATCTGAAAGTGAGGGGAAGATGCGGGATGACCTTGCCGCTAAGTTGGGAGATTTCGCTTAAAAGACTTCACTCACAAGTCAAGGATTCTATCCTAAAGAGGATGAAAGGTACCTTTACAGCTGTGGATATCTCAATGGTTTTCGGACGAGCTGGAACCTAAACAGAAAAGCAGAGATCTTCATGTTGCAGCATTTTGGCTCTCTGCTGTCTAGAGACATTTTTGATGACGGTTCTGGCAAGAAGGAAATAAGGCCAGAGTTGCTAGTGATTGCTGTAAAGTTGTCAAAAAGTGAGGTTCTTCCCATTGGCAAGCTATTCCTTGGTTCCCTGTATGTGCATCTGGATCACCTAGTTGCGAACATGCGAGTTTCGAATGGTTTCATGAAAGTGGATTCATATGTGCACGTTGCTTTCTGCAAGCCTGGTTATGGGAGCATTTTGAGAAGTATGCTCCAAAACCGCTTCCTTCGATTCCGCGAGTTGGGGCGCTCCTGAATTCTTCGATGGGTGAACAAAGGCGTCAAGAGTTGGCATGAGCTTGGTTAGTCTTCTCGATAAGTCGCATGAAATCAATTTTCGCCCATGGGAGCCGGTCCAAAGGTCGGTGACTCAAATTGACACCTTTGCTCCTGCTCCGATCATGTCTTTGTCTTCTGACGGCAACTTGAGTGTTGGTGAAAACTTTTTTATTCAAAGATGCATGTCCGGCTATATGCCGTCTTTCTTCATGGGGTCTTTCCGAATAGTTGCTTACAATATTGACCATGCTGCTCGTCACATGGGTTTCGATCAAGGGGTGCCTCTTGCTTACCAGCTGGTGGTTCCTAAGGATTCATTACATGCCGCTCTCAATGCCAGTTCCCTTGAGCCGGGTATCCGCCTTCCCTTCTTTCAAACGGGATGAGTGACTTCGACGACTTTTGGCTATAATGAGTTCTGACGCGATGAGTTTTTTATGATCCAAGATTTTGTAAAAATCGTGGTGGAGAATGTTCGTTGTAAACCTTCCCCAGCAGTTTTGAAGAAGTATCCAATGTTGAGAGATCCCAAGCGAAAGTTGCCTGGCAACTCGGAAAGTCCCCAGGCAAAGGAACAGAGGACGAATAATCGTGCTGGCGGGTTCCGGGCGGTTTCACAAGATCCTCCCGCAGCTCTCGTGTCTTTCAGTTCTTCCAATAACCAGGTATGTGTCGCCTCCTTGTTGTTTTGTCTCAAAACACGTGAATATCTGCTGAAAACATGCGTCTTGTTTCTTCCAGGGCTTCGGTAGTGTTAATGCTTTCGCGTTGTCCTTGCACGTTGCCAGAGACGGCAATTTCTTCGAAGAATTCCGGCAAGACTGAGCCTTCTCATAGTGGTGATGAGTCGAGAAAGAAGAAAGTTCGACAAGTGAGAGTGATTCCTCCGGCATCACTGGGTTCTTTTCTAGGAAGTGGTTCGGTGAGTTTCGGGCTTCTTTTCTTTCTTCTCCGTTTCTTCTTTTGAAAAATGTCTAACTCAAGTTCGCAGGAGGAACCGGTTCGGAGGATGATTCTGGGGTGGAGCCACATGAAAACTTGCCTTTGGTGACCACTGCCGGTGACTTGAGATGGGAGTTAGCCAATTGCTTAGGGCACAGATGTGGTTCAAACGGTGGATGATTCTCTGATGGTTGCTGCCGTAGATGTAGGATCAGAATATCGCGACATCAGTACATCGCGAGAATAATAAACGACAGTATTGTGAATGCGTCGCAGGGAAGAAAAATAAATGACGCATTAGATGACGACAGCCAGAACATGAGAAAAGTGTGAAGACTTGGCGAGATTTAGGAGTGTCGCGAAGACAAACACTTATACACTTGCGATACTTCGCGAAGGATTCCCGAAAATAAAGGACAGCTTAGCTGTCATCCACTATGTAATACCCTATATAAAGGGTTGAATAAGTCTGTTGTAGAGAGAGTTCTTTTGAATTGTGAAGCAAGTCATTAGGAGAGAGAAAATTTAGAGTGATTGTAATTTCTTTAGCTCTGTTCTATCTTTCTTTGTAGACATTTCAAGAAAATAATCAATAAAATCTATAGTAATTCATCTTCAAATGGTTTAGTTGAGTAAATTCTATTGAGGGGTGTAGTGTGGGATTTCCTGCAACTACATATGCGCTAGAAACAGGGAAGATCAAATTCTGTGAAGGTCAAATTCTGTGAAGATCAACATTGTAATTTGGACAAATTTGGAGTAATAAGAAAAGAATTTCATACAATTTACGACAAGTTGCAGAAGTTAAGAAATGGCTAGAAGAAGGAATACATCAGAACAACCAACAATTGTTAGAAGAAGCAGGAGATTAGCTCGAGAAAGGAGAAATGAAGCAGGTGAACCTTCAAGAGTAAACATAAGGGATAGATAAGAAGGCCAAGTTCAACCACTAATTCATCCAGCAACAAATAGAGTAATAGATTATGATAGGGTGAGTGTGCATACATGGAGATCAGATTCTATGGAGGAAAGAGAAGAAGTGCAACAACTGATAAATAATGGAAAAGAGGAGAGAAATCGAGAAGAGATGGGAGAAACAATTCGTGGAAATGAAGAAATCGCAGCGTTAGAAGCGTTAAGGCAAACAGTACATGAAGAAAGGCGATTAGAAGCGGAAGAACGAGCAAATTTAACAAGGCAAAACCATGAATTAAGAATGGAAAATAGAAGGTTGCAAAATAGAAGATCAAGAAGTAATACCAGGTCAAGATAAGGATCAGTTAGAGAAGATGTGAGAAGAGCATTACCTGTAGAAAACGTTAATGAAGAAAATTTGGAAAGAGAGCTAGATTTTGGCGAAGGAGGACGCGAAGGAAGAGAAGTGGTAGGAGATCATCATATTCCACATCCTGAAGATCTACAGAATGGTCAAAATAACGGAAATCAAGAAAATAGGCATCGTAAAGGGCAGAATAATCTAGTTAATGAAGAAGAAGGAAGAAGAATACTGCATGGGAGAGAAACACGAAGAAAACAAAAGGAAATTGAAGATGACATTGAAAGACATTATATTGAACAAGCGTGTCTAGCTTGCGAAAGGGAAAGATTAAGAGCAGAAATGGAAGAACGGGAGGTAGAAGAAGCAATACGGCAGAACAACCACGACAATAGAGAAAGAAGGCGCGAGCAAAATCGCAACAATGGAAACATTAACGAGGAATATGAAAGAATACAAAGGAGAACTGACAGACAACCAAGAAGAGAAAATGACAGGTATAATGGTGTGAGAATTCGTGAAAGAGGTGAAGAAGAAAGTCGCAGAGAAAGAAGAGACGAGAATGATGAACCAGAAAATATAAGTAGACAAGAACGCAGAAGGAGAGAGACAGAGTTAAAAAGACCAATAAATTCGAATTCTGAGGCAAATGAACAAATTTTGAGAGAATTGGCAGAGATGAGAGGAATATTGAACAACAGAAGAGAAGGAGGAAGAAGACAGTTAGATGAAGCCATCGCAGAGGCTGCGAAAAATCCTTTTACATTAGAGGTGCAGCTAGGAGGAATACCCCCAAAATGTAACCTACCAACATTAACCAGCATTTTTGATGGAACAACTTGCGCAATACAACACATCAAGGCTTATGTAAGATGTATGCTACAATGGGAAAATCATAATGCCATATTGTGCAAATACTTCGCATCAAGTTTGACTGGAGAAGCACCTAAATGGTTTGTAGGTTTGCCAAGGAACACAATCACGTCATTCAACCATTTACAAGCTATATTCTTAGGGGCGTATATAAGTAACAATTCTTCGCGACCTGGTATTGAAGATGTATTTGGGCTAAAACAAAGAGTTGGCGAAAGTTTGAGACATTTGACTGTAAGATGGAAGACAATGTGCAGCGAAATGGCTGGACGGGTGGATGAAAGATACCTCATCCTGTCATTCATAAATGCTATGTTCGCAACCAACTTATTATATGTTCAAATTTTCAGAGTCAAGAATACAATCACAATGACTGAGTTGAGAGAACTGCAAGAGGAATATATTGCTTTGGAAGAAAGCCAAAATAAAATGGAATACAAGTTCAAGTGTTGCGAATACAAGTTTATTACCCAAATTAATACACACAGTGGCGAGTACCTCGCAAGGAGAACAAGAAAGAGTGGTAGATGATGGACAGCCAAAGTTAGTAGACATGGGAAGCCGAGATCAGGAAAAATTTGAAAAAGAAAGGAATTACTACAACCGTGGTGGAAACAACAAGATCCAAAGACTTGATCACCCGCAAGAAACTTATGGTAGTCAGAGACAGAATTATCATGGAGGGAAGCGACGTCACAGAGTAGTATGGGAAGAAATCAAAATGCCACCATTAAATACTAGTGTGGAAAAAATATGGGAAGCTATACTCGTAATGAAAAACATACCCGCACCATGGAACATGGGGAATGAACCGCCACCAGGTGATAGTAGTCACGAATTCTGCTCTTACCACCGTTTTCATGGACATCTGACAAATGACTGTAGAAACATAAAGAGAATCATCCTAAGGATGATTGATTAAGGAAAGATGAATCATTTTCTAAAAGATGAAGAGAAAACTCAGCCGTTACCACCACCACCGGGAATGCACAGGACAAACTCAGCTAAGGGTAAAGAAACATTCGTAATAGAAGTTGGAGCGAAAGCTAAAAATTTGTTTTGTAACTCCATTGTACACTCATACCGCACAATTGAAGATTTTCATGATAACGTACTCAGTAGGGTTTTTGCGAGGGATGCTGATGATAAAGAAGTAATGAACATTGCGAGGACATCGCAGTTAAAAGAGTGGCAATTGCAGATTATTTCTTTCTCTGCAGAAGAAATACCCAAAGGTAGAGAAATACATGATAGCCCATTGGTTGTAAAATTGGAAATTAATCCAAAACCCGTTGATGGCGAAGATGATGAAGCGTAAATTGTCGGGCGATCAATAGAATATTAATTGATAATCGGAGCTCGGTAAACATTCTTTTACCATACTTACAAGACCATGGGAGGAAAGGATGAAGAATTGATACCTTCAACATACAAAATATATGGTTTCAATGGCACAACGAATAAGCCTAAAGGAGAAGTTCATATGAGAATACTCTTGCAAGGATTATCAACTGATATTTTGTTCTGTGTGGTCGATGTGGAGTCCCCTTATAATGCATTGATCGGAAGGCCATGGTTGCATGAAATCTTGGGTGTGGCGTCAACTTACCATCAGTGTATAAAGTTTCCCCATCCTAGCGGTGTTGGAATTATAAAGGGAGACTGGATGGAAGGACAAAGATGTTACGAGGTTGATGTAGAGAGCTGCGAAGAGAGAACTGCAAAAAGGAAGGGATGGAAGAAGAATATAAAAGAGGAACAAAGAAAAGAAAGATTGATGGTAGATAACATAAATATAAGGAGAGAAGACACATTGCGAAGTGAAGGCATGAAGGCAGTTGAAAGTTATGATGAAAAAGAACTATTAAGAGGTTTAAATGATGCAGAGGCAGAGGGAAGCAGGAGTAAAAGGTGTAAGAAGTGAAGAAGGCATGTCAAGGATAAAAAGAAGAAATAGTAGTTGAAGAAAAATTCCGCGAGAATCTCGCTATCGAGAATGTATGAAAATCCGATTGAAGAATTGAAATGAGATTATTACAAACAAAGCAAAAATTGTGCGATAGCTTCGCAACCAAAATAACAAGAGATTATCAAAATGAATGATTGATTGAATTAACAAAAATGAATGAGTGAGTGAATGGGACGAACCTTTATGGCGTACACCCTAGTTCGCGAATGATATTTCGCAAGAGGCAAATGTAAGACCTAAAGTACGTCATATAAGGGGGTATCTCTTAACATGGCTCGGGGAAGGTTACACCGCTCCCGGGCCTGGGTCATGGAAATTTGAGGCCCATGAAAGCTTATCCTAGAGAGATACCTTGGATTTCCAACTATATATGTATAAGGTTATACCCTGGTTGGGCGCCCGAGGGTCTCTTCCAAGGAGTCAGTGTATGCTCAAGGCGCCGAGGTACACGGTTGAGCCAAGAGTGCCCGGGGCATTTGAAGTGTCTCGGCCATTCTTGGCAAGTCTTGGTATATGCTGCACTGCCCGAAGAAAACTTCACTTAGGGTGCAGTCTCGTAACCATAAACCATATAGGTATAAGGGATAAGAGGCTGCGAAAACAACTGGTTGTTGTTAAGACCGGATGGGAGGAGCTAGTCTTGTATGGCCGATATACGCCTCCTTGAAGGGGCAACCAGGGAGAAGATAAGGGCGGCACCCTCCATTAGGGAGTCAGATATGTCAAAAGACGCAAATGTCACGAGGCTTTATTTTCGCAAGGAAATTTAGGCTTGTCATATTTGTGCGATGATCCTGAAGAGGCAATAATACTAACGCAAAGATAAGACGAGATCAATGGGTTTTTACATGAAAATGTAAAGGCGTCCTGCGATCACGTCGCAAAGACGATAATGTCATGGGGTTTTAAATTCGCAAGAATATTTAAGCCTGTCATATTGTCGCAAATAAAATATCCTGCAGAGGCAAAAATACTTAATAAATGTTAAGACAAGGTCAATGGGTCATTACACGAAAATGTAAAGACGTCCTGCGATCTTGTCGCAATGAGGGGTGGCGAAATAAAACCTTTAACTAGGAAGGCAGAGTAAGACCACACATGAAATGATAAGACAAGATCAATAGATTTCTTCATTTGCGAAGATGTCTTGCGATCTTGTCGCCATGATGTATTTCAACATCAATAAAGATATCGCAGCACAAAAAATTGAGGTAGCAAGAAAGCTTGCGAAAATGATTATATTTCTTCATTTATATAGAGTTAACAGAGGCAGAGCTCAGAAGTCCCTTATTTCAGAGATAATTGATCAAATCTCTCATTTGAAAATAAATAACAGAGGCAAGTATGGGAATGTATGAGATGAAATTTTGTTATTCATTTTCATATGATAGATTTATGCACAAAAAGAGATAATGAAACAAAGATTAAAGAGGGACTGCTTGATTAATATGTGCAAATAAAGGAAATAAAGATCAAATTCATATTTAGTAAATCCAAGAAATTTACAATAAGGGGTTATAGAAATGGAAGATTTAAAGGGTATATATACAAGTATTACAAGAAGTGAAAGAAGAAAAAGGAATTATTTCTTTGAGGATTCTTCTTCTTTATCAGATTCTTCGATTCCATCATTCTTTTCGCCAGATCCTTCTTCTTCGCTAGCTTCACTATCAGAAACATCCGAGAAGGGCATATCTTAAGGAATATCATCAAGAAGACAAGGGTATGAGCTAAGAGGAATGCGGTGATCATTGCAAACTGTTTCAATAGTCTGATTGCGAAAACGAACAGCGTTGTTATTAAAGTTCACTACCGTAGCTTGCAATTGTTTCTTCAATTTGGAATATCTGTTGTTGCGAAGAGAAAGGCCTTTTGCGAGCTGCTCTTTTTCAGACTCAAGTTCTTCAATCCTTGTCTGAAATCTTTTCTCGGCTTCTGCAAATATATGATAATGAATTAACAGCTCAATAACAATACTACAGAAATAAGAAGCAGTAAAGTATAATAAACAACCTTCTCTGTCAGATATCATATCTTTAACCAAGGCAGTATGCTCGGCATGAAGACTAACATCAACACCTAAGTTATTCCTGGCATTGTCTAGAACCTTCGCAGCCCAAGCAAATTCATCATTATTATTTATAACAAGAAGTAAACGAATTTGATCTTCTCGCTCATTAAGTATGGCATTCTGACGAAGAAGTTCATCTCGTTCAATTTGTACTTCAAGAAGAGATTTTTGAAATGCCGCTAATGCATGTGCACCTTTATTTGCAATACGGTCTTTATCATCTATAAGACCACTAATTTTCTTCCTTAAAGTTTTGATTTTCTTTTGGGAGTCAAGATACATTTGTTTAAATCTTTTGGCTAAACCTAAACTAGATCTATGCTCAATCTCTAAGAGACGATATTTGGCCTGAAGTTCATTTAATGGAAGGGAATCAATTTTGCTTGATGAACTACTTAAAGATTCGTTGATATGAGTGAGAAGAACATCATTGTCCATAGGGTCGGGAAATGAGTGGAGAAGAATGGCTTCTTCAGAGAGATTATATATGTCTGCGAAAATAATAAATCAGGCAAAGAAAAGCAGATGACAAAATAAAGACGATTTGAAGAGTAAAAAGTTCTGTACCATAAAGTTGTTGATTTGCACTTTGAAGAGTAGATATTTTATTCTTCTGGAAAGTAGACTCAACCTCCAATTGTTGAACTTTCTTGCGAGACGTCGCAACTTCAGTTTCTAATTCTTGGACTTTCTCTTTGAGTTGGAGATTTTTCTTTTCAAGATTGTTGCGTCTTTTCTCAAGGTTTGAGGCAACAACAAAGGAAGCTCTCCCAGACTATAAAAAGAAATAAATAAATGGTTAAGATAAAACTTATGATCAAAGTTACAAAGAAATAAAGGAATATGAACATACCAAAGCGTTGAGAGCATTTAAAAAGCTAGAAGTCATTGTTCGGGAAACTCCGCGAAAAGAGTCATTATCCTCTAACAATGGAGCATCGCAAATTTTAGCGAGAGCTTCGCAAGTAGTGGATAAATAATCATCTCCCAATCCTTGCATAGAATCGAGAAGATACTAGACAACTGCGCCATGGCGTAGGTGACCGAAAGATTCTCCTTCGCAGAGAAGTACCAATCTCATTTTCATCCTCCCAGAGTTCTCGCTGGTTTGGGAATTAGAATGAGAAAGGGATTGGAGTTTCCGTTTTTTAGAAGATGGACCGGAAGATTTATTCTTGCCTTTAACATTCACAGCTTCAACTTCTTCAACTTCAACCTTCGCACACGAATAAAGATAAGAAACAGAGGCAACAATATTGTTTAAAATAACAAAAGAAAATGTTTCTTACTTCATCCGTGATCGATCGAAGTATCGCCAGGGTATTCGGTTTTGGATTTCTTTTATAACTTTTCCTCAGTTTGTTAATCTAAAATTTTGAAAGTTTAGTAAATATAAGAGGAGGGAAATATCGCAAAGCAAAATTGAAAAAAGGAAATATACCTCTTTTGTCTTCTCGGGCCATTTAAATTCCCAAGGATGATAGTTTGCGAGATTCGCAGGGAGTGCATGTGAGCCTCAACGATATAAGGTCCGCTTAGAAATAGAGGAACAACCCACCACTTCTCATCTTTGGAGTGGCGAGGGT
The DNA here is from genome assembly GCA_023531295.1 of Papaver armeniacum. NCBI lineage: Eukaryota > Viridiplantae > Streptophyta > Magnoliopsida > Ranunculales > Papaveraceae > Papaver > Papaver armeniacum. The sequence continues at coordinate 127,588 of JAJJWW010012033.1, read as the reverse complement.
ATTATTTTTACCCGAATGCCACCAATATCTTGCATGAGCAAGTTTATCAAAGATCAACGTTATCTTTTTCTTCAATCGAGCACCCCAAACAGATTTATCATTTCTCATATTTATAACTGCATAATTCGCAAAGAAGTTCTCTACAGTATACTTCTCAGCGGCGATCTCTAAATTTACAAATCTAGGATCTTTGACATCATCAGGGTATAAAGATCCTTTACCAGCGCCACGGTTGGCGAATTCAAGCATTAGACGGATACAGTCGCCGCTCAACTTATAAACAGCTCGCGAGAATTTTTCATGGGCAAGGATTTCATAGAATAATGGTATCTCGGGATTGTATAGAGGAATGGGAAGACCTGCGAGGAGTTTACCTAATGAGACTATGATTTTCTGATCATTACATTGATGATCAGAAAATAAATTTGCAGGAAGAATAGATGAAGATTCTTGATCAGGAATGGTTGATAAAATGAAACCTTTTTCCTGTAAATTCTTTTGAACTTCATTGAAAAGGGGTTTGTATGTACGACCCAGTGAAGTCATTATTAGAGTATGGGAATGAACAGAGAATTGAAGATCAAAAGAATGAGAAAATTGTAGAAGGATTATGGTAGCAGAAGCGCAAATTGTGAGAGAGAGAGAGTTAAAGAAGATTTGCAGAAAGAAAGTAAAAGAGAAGAAGAGAAGGATGAAGAAGCTATTTATAGAGAGAAAGAATATTCGGGAAAATAAATACATTTAATGAGAGATGGGACGTGAATGGTCAAGAATAAACGGTTGAAAGAGACGTGTCAAGAAAAGAATGGAAGAAGAAACATCTGTAATGAATTCCGTGTAAAAGTACAAAACTAAAACAGACAAGGATGAACGATCGCGGCACGTAAGATGAATGATTGCGGCATTTCAAAATCTTAGTTCTCATGACACTCTCTACTTCGCAGAGAAGACATGAGAAGAGGCAAGATGTAGGATCAGAATATCGCGACATCAGATTTCGCGAGAATAATAAATGACAGTACTGCGAATGCGTCGCAGGGAAGAAAAATAAATGACGCATTAGATGACGACAGCCAGAACATGAGAAAAGTGTGAAGACTTGGCGAGATTTAGGAGTGTCGCGAAGACAAACACTTATACACTCTGCGATACTTAAGGATTCTCAAAATAAAGGACAACTTAGCTGTCATCCAAAGATGTAATACCCTATATAAAGGGTTGAATAAGTCCTGTTTCTAGAGAGAGTTCTTTTGAATTGTGAAGCAAGTCATTAAGAGAGAGAAAATTTAGAGTGATTTTAATTTCTTTAGCTCTGTTCTATCTTTCTTTGTAGACATTTCAAGAAAATAATCAATAAAATTTATAGTAATTCATCTTCAAATGGTTTAGTTGAGTAAATTCTATTGATGGGTGTAGTGTGGGATTTCCTGCAACTACAGTAGACATGGAAAAATACCCTTTGCGAGTCGTGAGGCTAGTTGCAGGCGCCATTTTTGATCCCCCGTGCTTGGTTCCTTATCCAGGTCATGTGTTGGTTGGCGGTTTCAAATCTTCGGCTAAGTATGAGGCGTTGTACACCGGAACCGGGAGAAGCATGGACATATGGCCACAACAAAGAATATCACTAGTCGATTTGCGCTGGTTAAGCGTGTGGAAGAGGCTTTATCTTCCATTGAGGACATGCGTGAGGTGACCGGCCACACCGCTTCTTGAAGACGTTATTGCCGACCGAGCACCATCGCGACGTGTGTGTAGAAAAGGAGTTCAATGCTTCGTGGTTTGTCGAAGGCCTTGCTGAGATCCGTCGTCGAAAGATGCGCTTCGAAAGCCTTTCTGCAGAGGAGATTGCACGACAGAGGTAGAACTCGAAAAGCTTTCCAAGATGCTGATTATGAAGAGAGCGGCTCTTGAACATGCAAAGTTGACTTTCTCCAAAAAGAGCAGACCTCTGTTGGATGATTTTCCTTGAATGTTTTTCTGTTAAACTTTCATTTAGGTTCTTTTTTTTTTTTTTTTGGAAAACATATTGGATGTCTAGTTAAAGTTCGACCGGTTTTGATAGACATCTGGTAGATTTTGAGGATATTGGATTATTTCTGGGATGAATGTTTTGATAAAATAACTCTGATTATGTTTTGGGAAAGGAATATTGCTTTTATGAAAGTGTGTGCTAGCGATGGGCACAAGACGCAGTAGTATGACGGTTTTATTAAGAACCTAAAAACAGATCGTATATCTTGCCCAATCTAAATTTACTCACTTCATAGGTTTTTGCAAACACACCCCTCTCCATGTAAAAGGCGGCTTTGCTGGTAGCATCGCCAGCAAGTCCCCAATCGCTGGTAGCATCTTTAGCGAGTCCCCAGTTTTCTAGTGTAGTTTTTACAACTGGTAAACGGGTTATCTGGCAGTTGAGTCGGATTGATTCGCCTTCCCCTACCATCTTGACATCTGGTCGAAGAACGAGATCGACAGTCTAAAATTGTAGCCGATAGATCAATCCTTCCGCTGTGGTCGCCAATTGTTTATGGGTAAAAATCGTTTCTACCGATTTTGGTAAATTCGGTAGGTGAGTGAGAAACTGGTTTAAACCCTAAACAAATGTGCTGCACGTGAGCACTTTATAGATTTGAGATATCAATCTGTACAAGTCCGCCTAAACCAAGAAATGGCCGCCCTGCACTTGCTTCGGTCACAAAGTGGAGGAGAAGGGTTGATTTGGGGAGGAAGCAAAGAAAGGTGTTGAGACCAGAATAATTCTGGGAGAGTAGTGTCTCCACTTATATCATAAAGTGAAAGCTTAGGAAGCTTGCGAGATGAAAGCTTTTGGAGAGCTTGCAAAGTTACCTTTTCCGAGAGTGTTGTATTTTTCTCCCGACGAGACTTGTTGTCCTGTGGAAATAGGTAAGACCTATTTATACAAGTTGAGATTGAAACGCACCCTGGCCTCATGAAGGAAGAGAGTAAAGGGTGAAATAATGGGAGGAGGTGGTAACCGATGGTGTTTATGGGTGAAAACGTTTTCACCATTATTTCCTCATTTATTTGACCGCTTTATTCCTATTCACGCTTTCTCAATGTGAGCGTAGTGTACGCCGCATGCAGTGACTGCCAAACCAAAACCCTAGAAAGCATCCCCCAGTTTGTGTTGATGTCTCGAGTGTTGATTGCACCTTGAGTGCAAGTGGCGCTGCTAGTGGCGCGTGTGGCATGTGCCATTAGCATGTGCGGAATGCCTTCGTTGCGGGTTGCACCTTGAGTGCAAGTGGCAATGCCAGAGCTGCTAGTGGCGAGTGTGGCATGTGCGGAATGCTTGGTGGTAGGTTGTATGTTGAGTGTAAGTGGCAATGCCAGAGCTGCCAGTGGCGTGTGTGGCAAGTGCCAATGGCGTGTGTGGAATGCCTTGGTGGTAGGTTGCACGGTTTGCAAGTTAGGCTACCAAATAAGTGTGTTTTTGGCATGTGTCAATGGCATGTGTGGAATGCCTTGGTAGTAGGTTGCACGGTTTGCAAGTTAGGATACCAGCGTGTGTGTTTGGCATGTGTCAATGGCACGCATGGCCATTTGGGCTACGTCCTGGTAAGAAAGCTACCAGTGAGCGTGTTGGCATGTGCCAATGGCATGCGTGGCCAACTTGGGTCGCGTCCTGGTAGGAAAAGCTACCAGCGATGCGTGTTGGCATGTGCCAATGGCATGCTCGGCCATTAGGGCCATGGCCTAGTAAGAAAATATACCACTGAGCGTGTTGGCATGTGCCAATGGCATGCGTGGCCAACTTGGGTCGCGTCCTGGTAGGAAAAGCTACCAGCGATGCGTGTTGGCATTCTCGGCCATTAGGGCCGTGGCCTGGTAAGAAAAGCTACCGAGCGTGTTTGCATGTGCCGATGGCATGCGTGGCCAACTTGGGTCGCCTCCTGGTAGGGAAAGCTACCAGCTTAGAGCGTTGGGCATGTGCCAATGGCATGCGTGGCCAATTTGGGTCACGTCCTGGTAGAAAAAGCTACTAGCGAGCGTGTTGGCATGTGCCAATGGCATGTGTGGCCAATTTGGGGACGCGTCCTGGTAGGGAAAGCTACCAGCGAGCGTGTTGGAATGTGCCAATGGCATGTGTGGCCAATTTGGGTCGCGTCCCTGGTAGGGAAAGCTACCAAATGTAGCGTGTTGGCATGTGCCAATGGCATGCTCGGCCATCGTGGCCACGCCCTGGTGAGAAAAACTACCAGCGAGCGTGTTGGCACGTGCCAATGGCATGCTCGGCCATTAGGGCCACGCCCTGGTGAGAAAAACTACCAGCGAGCGTGTTGGCATGTGCCAATGGCATGCGTGGCCAATTTGGGCCGCGCCTTGGTAGGAAAAGCTACCATGAGCGTGTTGGCATGTGCCAATGGCATGCGTGGCCAATTTGGCCTAGGTTGCACGGTTTGCAAGCCTAGGTGCGGGCGCTACTTTGGCATGGCGCGTCTAGGGCCAAGGTAAGGGTATTTGGTTTGGCGTGGCATGACCAGTGTAGCTAGGGCAAGGCGAGAGTGTGTTTGGCATGGCGCGGCTAGCTTGGGCAAGGTGTGGTCGGCATGATTTGCCATTGGCACGGAGGTGCGACTAGCATGGTTGGCATGCTTTGGCGTGTTTGGTGTGGTCGGCATGATTTGCCATTGGCACAGAGGTGCGGCTAGCATGGTTGGCATGCTCGGCGCGTTTGGTATGGTCGCATGATTTGCCATTGGCATAGAGGTGCGGGCTAGCTTAGGCTAGGCATGGCTGGCATTATTTGCCATTGGCACGGAGGTGCGACTAGCATGGTTGGCATGCTTTTGGCGCGTTTGGTGTGGCTGGCATGATTTGCCATTGCCACAGAGGGGAATTAGGGTTGCTTTGGCGCGTTTGGTGTGGCTGGCATGATTTGCCATTGCCACAGAGGTGCGGCTAGCATGGTTGGCATGCTTTGGCGCGTTTGGTGTGACTAGCATAGCTAGGGCCAAGGCAGAGTGCGTTTGGCATGGTGCGGATAGCTTGGGCTAGGTGTGGTCGGCATGATTTGCCATTGGCACGGAGGGGAATTAGGTTTTGTTCGTTGTAACCCTAATTTGAAAAAAATACCCCTATTAATTACCGACTACATGCATTAAATGTTCTAATAAATGTGTCATCGGTGACATTAGGTTATTCGAGGTTTTACGACTTTACCGTTTTTCTAAAAACCACCATCAACACCTGCATGTTTGTGATCGCCAAACCAAGACCTCGGAAAGCATCCCCGCCTTGTGTTGATGTCTCGAGTGTTGGTTGCACCTTGAGTGCAAGTGGTGCTGCTAGGGGCGCGTGTGGCATGTGCCAATGACATGTGTGAATGCCTTTGTTGCGGGTTGCACCTCGAGTGCAAGTGGCAATGCCAGAGCTGCTAGTGGCGTGTGTGGCATGGGCCAATGGCATGTGTAGAATTCCTTGGCGGTAGGTTGCACGTTGAGTGTAAGTGGCAATGCTAGAGATGCTAGTGGCGGGTGTGGCATGTGCCAATGGCATGTGCAGAATGCCTTGGTGGTAGGTTTCACGGCTTGCAAGTTAGGCTACCAGCGTGCATGTTTGGCATGTGTCAATGGCACGCACGACCATTAGGGCCACGACTAGGTAATGAAAGCTACCAGCGAGCGTGTTAGCATGTGCCGATGGCATGCTCAGCCATTAGGGCCGTGACCTGGTAAGAAAAGCTACCAGCGATGCGTGTTGGCATGTGCCAATGGCATGCGTGGCCATTAGGGTCACGGCCTGGTAAGAAAAGCTACAACATGCATGTTGGCATGTGCCAATGACATGCGTGACCAATTTGGGTCACGACACAGTAGGAAAGCCACCAAATGAGCGTGTTGACATGTGCCAATGGTATGCGCGGCCATTAGGGCCACGTCCTGGTAAGAAAAGCTACCGACGAGCGTGTTGGCATGTGCCAATGCCACGCTCGGCCATTAGGGCCACGTACTGGTAAGAAAAGCCACCAGAGGTGCGTGTTGGCATGTGCCAATGGCATGCGTGGCCATTAGGGTGACGGCCTGGTAAGAAAAGCTACCAGCGATATGTGTTGGCATGTGCCAATGGCATGCTCGGCCATTAGGGCCACGGCTTGTTAAGAAAATCTACCAGCGAGCGTGTTGGCATGTGCCACTGGCATGCTCGGCCATTAGGGCCACAGCCTGGTAAGAAAATCTACCAGCGATGTGTTTGGCATGCTCGGCCATTAGGGCCACAGCTTGGTAAGAAAAGTTACCAGCGAGCGTGTTGGCATGTGCCAATAGCATGCTCGGCCATTAGGGCCACAACCTGGTAAGAAAAGCTACCAAAATATACGTGTTAGCATGTGCCAATTGCATGATCGGCCATTAGGGCCACGGCTTGGTAAGAAAAGCTACCAGCGAGCGTGTTGGCATGTGCCAATGGCATGCGTGGCCAATTTAGCCTAGGTTGCACGGTTTGCAAGCCTAGGCGCGGCGCTACTTTGGCATGGCGCGGTTAGAGCCAAGGTAAGGGTGTTTGGCTTGTCATGGTGTGACCAGCGTAGCTAGGGCCAAGGATGAGTGCGTTCGGTATGACGCGGCTAGCTCAGGCTAGGTGTGGCTGGCATGATTTGCCATTGGCGCGGAGGTGCGGCTAGCATGGTTGGCATGCTTTGGCGCGTTTGGTGTGACTAGCATAGCTAGGGCCAAGGCAGAGTGCGTTTGGCATGGCGCGGCTAGCTTGGGCTAGGTGTGGCTGGCATGATTTTCCATTGGCACGGAGGGGAATTAGGGTTTTGTTCGTTGTAACCCTAATTTGAAAATATACCCCCTATTAATTACTGACTACATGCATTAAGTGTTCTAATAAATGTGTCATCGGTGACATCAGGTTATTCGGGGTTTTACGACCCTTTGTCTAAAAACCACCATCAACAGCTGCATGCTGTGACGGCCAAACCAAGACCCTGGAAAGCATCCCCCAGTTTGTGTTGATGTCTCGAGTGTTGGTTGCACCTTGAGTGCAAGTGGCGCTGCTAGGGGCGCGTGTGGCATGTGCCCATGGCATGTGCGGAATGCCTTTGTTGCGGGTTACACCTCGAGTGCAAGTGGCAATGCCAGAGCTGCTAGTGGCGTGTGTGGCATGGGCCAATGGCATGTGTTGAATTCCTGGCGGTAGGTTACACGTTGAGTGTAAGTGGCAATGCCAGAGCTGCTAGTGGCGGCTGTGGCATGTGCCAATGGCATGTGCAGAATGCCTTGGTGGTAGGTTGCACGGCTTGCAAGTTAGGCTACCAACGTGCATGTTTGGCATGTGTCAATGGCACGCACGACCATTAGGGCCACAACTAGGTAATGAAAGCTACCAACGAGCGTGTTGGCATGTGCCGATGGCATGCTCAGCCATTAGGGCCACATCCTGGTAATAAAATCTACCAGCGATGCGTGTTAGCATGTGCCAATGGCATGCGTGGCCATTAGGGTCACGGCCTGGTAAGAAAAGCTACCAGCGATGCATGTTGGCATGTGCCAATGGCATGCGTGACCAATTTGGGTCACGGCCTGGTAAGGAAAGCCACCAGCGAGCGTGTTGACATGTGCCAATGGTATGCGCGGCCATTAGGGCCACATCCTGGTAAGAAAAGCTACCATCGAGCGTGTTGGCATGTGCCAATGCCACACTCGGCCATTAGGGCCATGTACTGTAAGAAAAGCCACCAGCGGTGCGTGTTGGCATGTGCCAATGGCATGCGTGGCCATTAGGGACACGACTGCAAGAAAAGCTACCAGATATGTGTTGGCATGTGCCAATGGCATGCTCGGCCATTAGGGCCACGACTTGTTAAGAAAACCTACCAAATGAGCGTGTTGGCATGTGCCACTTTGGCATGCTCGGCCATTAGGGCCACAGCCTGGTAAGAAAAGCTACCAGCGATGTGTGTTGGCATGTGCCAATGGCATGCTCGGCCATTAGGGCCACGGCTTGGTAAGAAAAGTTACCAGCGAGCGTGTTGGCATGTGCCAATGGCATGCTCGGCCATTAGGGCCACAACCTGGTAAGAAAAGCTACCAGCGATGCCTGTTAGCATGTGCCAATGGCATGCTCGGCCATTAGGGCCACGACTTGGTAAGAAAAGCTACCAACGAGCGTGTTGGCATGTGCCAATGGCATGCGTAGTTAATTTGGCCTAGGTTGCACGGTTTGCAAGCCTAGGCGCGGCATTACTTTGGCATGGAACGGATAGAGCCAAGGTAAAGGTGTTTGGCTTGTCGTGGTATGACCAGCGTAGCTAGGGCCAAGGATGAGTGCGTTCGGCATGGCGCGGCTAGCTCCGGGCTAGGTGTGGTCGGCATGATTTTCCATTGGCGCGGAGGTGCGGCTAGCATGGTTGGCATGCTTTGGCGCGTTTGGTGTGACTAGCATAGCTAGGGCCAAGGCAGAGTGCATTTGGCATGGCGCGACTAGCTTGGTCTTGGTGTGGCTTGCATGACTTGCCATTGGCACGGAGGTGCGGCTAGAATGGTTGGCATGCTTTGGCGCGTTTGGTGTGACTAGCATAGTTAGGGCCAAGGCAGAGTGCGTTTGGCATGGCGCGGCTAGCTTGGGCTAGGTGTGGCTGGCATGATTTGCCATTGGCACGGAGGTGCGGCTAGCATGGTTGGCATGCTTTAAGGCGCGTTTGGTGTGACTAGCATATCTAGGGACAAGGCAGAGTGTGTTTGGCATGACGCTACTAGCTTGGGCTAGGTGTGGCGGCATGATTTGCCATTGGCACGGAGGTGCGGCTAGCATGGTGGGCATGCTTTGGCGCGTTTGGTGTGACTAGCATAGCTAGGGCCAAGGTAGAGTACGTTTGGCATGGCGCGGCTAGCTTGGTCTTGGTGTGGCTGGCATGATTTGCCATTGGCACGGAGGGGAATTAGGGTTTTGTTCGTTATAACCCTAATTTGAAAAAATACCCCCTATTAATTACTGCCTAAATGCATTGAATGTTCTAATAAATGTGTCGCCGATGACATTAGGTTATTCGGGGTTTTACGATTTTACCCTTTGTCTAAAAACCACCATCAACATTAAGTCCCCTGCTTAGCTCGGAACAGGAGCTTTGTTGCGAGGTAAGCATAAGATGGTGACAAACTATCAACAGTAAATCGTAAAGAGAATTGAGGAGGCTTGTCTGACCTTTTTATAAATAGGATTTGGAATCCTTGCCTCTGGCAGTTTTGCACAAATCGGGAGGCTGGCACGATTGGGAAGTCAACATCATTGAGAGACAGGAAGCTGGGCGGCATTGAGAAGTTTACGCGAGTTGGGAAACTGAGCGTGCTAGCTGGTGGGACCGGCACAAGGTGGGGAAGCTGATCGTGCTAGCTGGTGGGACCGGCACAAGGTGGGGAAGTTGATCGTGCTAGCTGGCGCAATTGGTGGGACTGGTGCAACTTGGGCGAAATTGGGAAGTTGGACGCAATTGGTGGGACCGGTGCAACTTGGGCGACATTGGGAAGTTGGGCTCAATTGGTGGGACCGGTGTGGTTTGGGAGGTACTGGGGAGTTGGCGCAACTGGCGGGACCAGTGCAACTTGGGCGACGTTGGGAAGTTGGGCGCCCTTGTGGGCCCGTTCCTTATACGCACGATTTTTGGTAAATGGAAATCCTTCCCTATTTCAGAATCTTCACGCCCATATATATAAAATCCCTTTCTCTCATCTTGCACCTTATTCCTTTCATCCTTTCTTACTAGCGGCAGAGTCACAAAGAAAAACCAGCTTCCAGGTATGTCTTCCAGTACTTCTCTTGTTTCCTTTTCATGTAGGTGCAAACCCTAAGAGTAGGCGTTTTTATTTATAATCCTTGCAATGATATTTCGCATATGATTTTTTGGCATGCTTCTTGTAGAAAATATTGTATATATGCACCCAAGGGAAATATTGTATGTGCAGTTTTGAACCCGTAGAGAATATTGTATATGAATCCCGAAGAAGAATACTGTATATGATCTTCATATGACTTCGAACCCATAGGAAATATTGCATATATGAACTTCGGACCTGAAGAAAATACTGCGCGTGCAGTTTTGAACCCGTAGAAAAATGCTCCATATATAATTTTGAACCCGAAGAAGGATACCATAGACGCATTCGAGCTCGTAGAAAATACTGCGTATATAGTTTTGAACCCAAAGAAGGATACTGCAGACGCACTTGAGCCCGTATAAAATACTGCGTATATAATTTTGAACCCTGAAGAAAATACTGCGTGTGCAGTTTTGAACCCGTAGAGAATACACCCTTTTTTTTGTTTTCCAGGTTTTCCTTTGTTGGGTGCGGTTGTGTGTCAGGGAGATAATTTCGTCTTTCTCCGTTTGTTTTGTGCAGATATCTTGTTACCAAATTGTTATGAAGAAATCCGACAAGATGTTACCTGAACAAAATTTCGCTTCATCGAAGGATGTTCATAGTTCCAAACCAAACACGGATGATGAATTCTTTGCCAAACCCCTCTCCCCTGCTCGGAAGAATCACCCAGTTTTCGTGCCAATTTTGTTAACCGGGGATGAAGATGAAAAGAAGACACGTTCTGTTCACCCAGAGAACACCATACGGTTCTGTCTTCATAAATGGGTATATTCTTCTTCCAACATTGATTTCAGGATGTGTCAAAGCCCATTGCTCACGCAGAAGCAAATAGCCAAAATCTACCAATTTGCCAAGGCATCCCCGCTTTTTGTCCGACATAGCATCAGATGTTATGGCATAAAACATGGGCAAGGTATATATATATATATACGTTTAAATATATAAACAGTATTTTATACCCCAGCATCCTCAGTAACTCGGACAATCTGCATCCATCACTCATAAAAGAAGAGCAGATTGCACAAACAAAAAATATTTTTTAGAAACTAAGTTACAACTTGTGTAATAGCAGAAAGTGTTTCTAAGCCAAAACGGTCAAAAGAACATAGGAAACAAAGTGTTCCCAAGACCAATCGCAGGAAGAAAGACACTGTATGAAGTATTTCCAAGCTTGCCCGTGAAAAGAAATATAATGGCGAATACGAAATCTTCCAGCAAAAAGTCCAATCCACTAGCACACAAATCGAGCTCCATAAACCTCCGATGAGGCTAAAGACGGTATGCGAACAGATAGGTCTTTCTGGAGAACATCTATGATGAACTAGAAACTAGATCAAGAAAAACCAATTTGTCGAACAGGTGAGAGGGCATACCATCATGTTTAAAAAGATATGAATAAACACCTTGCCACCATGGAGGACGAGGAGGAAAATTCTCACTATGAAAAAAGCTTTAAGCTCTACAGAAGGGGAGATGAGAACAAAACTCAGCTCTCCACCTCAAGAGGATTCTTATAAGAAAAAAGTCCTCGAAAAACTAACTAACATTTCCAAACCAAAGACAGTCAAGGCGCGATAAGCAAGACGACAGAAGGAAAACCATGAAGAGAAAAACATCCTCTCTCTTAAAAAAAGTCAAGAGGAAGCCAACAGGCACCTCAAACCTAACAAATAAGTACACACTAAAAGTGCAGACGTGGCCATAAAGGTGGGAAGGTTATAAAGTTTTCTTTCCATCATGCCCTTGGCAAGTTGCAAAGAAAAAGAGCAAAATGTGAGGGTAAATTACCCGATGGCCACGTGTCAACATCTCAAGGGATGAACCCATGATAAAATAATGAGATAGGAACATCGAATCACACTCCAAAAAGGTAAGTTTGTCTGAATCGAGACGCCTGATACACCGTCGCATGAACGACGCGTGTAAGGAGCAGTCTAATCTGCTCAGACGGTCAAGTCTAAAAAGAATGACTGCATTTACTGAAGGATAAGAAGAAACGTGGACGAATCTACATCGTAACAGAAGGCTGGGGCGATCTATACTACGAACCAGAGGTGATACAACACGAGGTTCTCCAAGGAAAAGATACACGACGACGAGCGGAGCGAGATAACTCGGGAGGAGAACCGGACAAGCCGCCACGAGGGATAGTATAGAACCCGTCCGAAGCAATGAAGGCGATGTGCGACAGTTCCACCAAGCCCGGCGAGACCAGACCACCACGAGTCTACTTTGCCTATAAATACCAGTCCATGTAGAAGGAGATCGATAACTTATATATTATTATATGGTCTTTCTCAGAGAATTCCTAAGAGAGATCTAGATAGTGAGAGAGTGAGAAATCTAAGTGATATTTGTAGCTCTTTCAAGTGTAAGACCTTATCTTATATACTAATATAAAGAAAAGAGGTATTTTTGGGTGGTTTTTGGTGTCACACCCCCGAAATTTCGAAATTATCCCTCAAAATTATACCAGCATGTAGAAATTCAGAAGGTTATATATGTAAAATAGGCAACTACAGGATCCAGGGTCGATCCCCACTGAACGCCACATTTCTTTTTTTCTTTTCTCTCTTTTGACTTAACTTTCCTAACTTCTCCTCCTCTTCGTTCACTATTTTTCACCTCAGAAAGTAATGGAAACCTAAACTTAAATTCTGAAAGTGTCCATACTAGAAATTCAACCCGATCCCAACTATTATCAGTAGAAATTCAGTTCAAATATCTGTTTCAATTTCCTTGAACTTTTCTTCATTCTTTCTAATCAAGTTCTATCAAAAATTTGGTTTATGAACTGATTCAGCGGTTATCCCATGATTAAATTCGATGATGAATTCTATCGGTTCCTTTAAAAAATTGTTAAGAAAATGTTAAGTTGTTTTGATTCTCTCTGTTATGCTGTCCATGCAATTGGAAATTTGTTTTCCGTTTTGATTTCATGAAATCAATTGGTATTTTGATCTTCATAAGATTTTAAATTATCACCTATAATAGAAGTTTCCACCAATTTGACCTTGGTTTTCTGCTTCTTTGATCATTAGATTTTCATTGTTTGACAAAATATTAAATTTCAGAAGATTACATGTTTGCTTAAACGCCTAAGAGAATACACTGTTTAATTTTAGTCTGTATGAACATTAGTAACTCCCTACCAACAGCGACCATAACTAAGCTCTACAGAATCTTCATATACATGCCATAACTTTAGCAACATCTTACACAATAAAACTTCAAATTATGTTTTCAAATTAGTAGACACTATCACCTCAAATGGTAGTTTGTATGCTTCTGTCAGTTGGGTTTCTAATTAAAGGTTGATTTTTCTTTTCAATGCAAAGCCATTAGTGGAGCGTAAACCACCTGACCTCCTTTGAAGTCCTAGACTAATCGAGCTAGCGCGACTTCGCCAATTGACTGCAACAGAAAATAGTCAGACTCAGTTCTCTAAGGATTAGGGTAAATCTAAATATATTTTCATAGCAGTAGCGTACCGAAGGTAATGATTTCGGACATACTTTTTGGTTCAGCTTTTGAGAGTTATTAATTTTACATTTTACGGGTTATAAATCATACAATGCATATATTGGTTCTGCTCCGTATGGAAAGAAAAAGGATTTTAAGTTTCCTCATGCAATCATTCTCTTTCAAAAGAGCAGGCGGAGTAGACCAAGTGTCTTGAATTCATGATAGAATTCACCCAAGACTGACTCTGTTAAGTTGGCAATCTGGATTGGTTGTGTGTAGATTTTTTTGTTCCGGTGTTTCAAACTATGAAAAATACTGAGCTAGCGAAAACTGAATTTAGGTTTTATATAGAATTTAGGTAAGAATTTAAGTTGTATATTGAATTTAGGGCAAATTTAAATTCAAACTGGTCTTTGGCCTAAGCGTATCTCCGTCCTTGGCAGGGGCAATAGAAAATGAATGGACAATATTGTTTATTTGCTTCCTTTTCTAGCTGTTAGAGTAATAATCGGCATTACATGAAAAAGAAAGAGATTAATTTTTATTATTTTTTACAGTTTGTTTGCTTCATTTTTTTCTTTTTCAAGTATTACATGAGTTACTGTTATGTTATAACTCTTGGTAGTTGGAATCACTCTTTGGTTAAATAAAGAGAATCCAAGTGTATTGAAATTTACCACAACATCATAATGATTTCACTTATTCATGATCAGCAGGTGCATCGCACTTGCGTGTAGGCTAGATTAGCTTGAAATGAGTTTCATCATTTGGCGTTGATTGTTGATTTTGACAATTGACCGAGTGTTGGGTTTGACCGTTGACTACTACATGAAAACAACACAATTACGGAACGAATGGAATGGCAGGCGCATCGCGCGTGCGTGTTATACTAGTAATAAATAAAGAAAACATCTTCTTTCCCGTGGATGTAGGTCTTAATGGACGAACCATGTTATATGCTTGTGTTAATATTTACTTTCCATGCCCTTTACATCTTGTTCATCTTGAATCTTGAATGTTTTAGTAGTTTATAGCCTATAGATTTACTTGGGTGTAGTCATCAGAAAAGATGCAACTACACAACCAATCGTAACGCCACCACGGGCTATGGAACGCCACTTGCCATTTTATCGTCATAAAAAAAGCCGTGTCAAAGGCCATGTGATTATTTAGCATTCCTATATCTCACGTAGTAGAAAATGTGAACTGGCTATGATACTTTTACGCCACTAGCATGCCATGCTAATTTATAGCATCGTAACCAACTATTAATGTGCCAAGATATCTTCCAGTGCCTCAGCAGGCTATGAGCGTCCCACGATACCTTATCTAATTATAATTTGTTTACTAATGTTTGTTTGTTTTTTTTTTTTTTTTTTTGACACGATCAGTGCGAAATTGAACCCGCAACCTGTAGGTTACAAGGAAGAGAAAAGAGGTTAAGCCAAAATCCGAAAGGACAAAAAAGATATATATAATAAAAATCCAAAAAAGGTTGTTGCCAACAATTTCTAAAATTTTTTTGATCCGTAAAAATGAATATAGTGATCAAAAAGAGAGAGGACACCAAAAGGCTTGTACCTCCTCAAAAGGTTACAAGGAAGAGAAAAGAGAGGAGAAATGACCGGAAGAAATAACAAAACTACTTCTAAATAAAGAAAATCAAAATAAAACTTAGGCCAGTTAGTTATTACATCCTGAAAGCTAGAGACTCTAAATTTTTAAACACCAGGCACCAAGTGAATAAGGTATACTTGATCTTCCGACGAATAGCAATCTCACTGCTCATTTTATTCTGAAAAGCTCAGACAATTCCTCTCAGTCCATAAACACGAAATAATAGCAATCGCAATCATATGCCAAATCTGAAGTTGTTGAGTGTTCTGCAGAGAATGCTCCCTAGACATCAACATTGAGATTAAATCATCAGGCATGACAAAATTCCACTTTAACTTGTCCTTAAAATATGACAGCAATTTCTATTACCTGACACAAGAAGATGGGCACTCAGTTCTAATGTGCAATTTTCAGTTGATATGATTCTTTGGTAATAGGAGAAGGTATTGAAGGGTTTCCACACAAGTTTTTTTGGAAGACTGAAGTCCCACCTATAAAATGAATTTCTTGGTCTCGTTTGTTGTACATGGTAAGATCAATTCTCTTGAAATGTTGCAGTATAAAGGCATTGATATTTATCGTTCTTGCATCCTTGTGGAAATAGCTCATAGTCACAAGATCACATTCTACTATACTGTAAGGTCGCCAACTACATCTGGATGGCTATTACGCTTGTAAACCTTTGGGCTTGGGTATTTCCATAGAAAAATTCTCTTTTTCCCATACTTGGCCGTGTAATTCCCTTTCAGCCACAACATAAATCATATGGGACTTAATTCCTGCTTTTTTTCCTCTGGAGAGAAAGAAATTGTCATACTTTTGAAGACAATTACAGCTTTAAGACTGACAGTAAGCTAGCTACTGGAGCTAATTAAACTATTCTCATATCTTGGTCCTCTGCTCAACTTATCTTACACCGTAAACAATTGGAAAATGTTTTTTTTTTTTTTGTCTACCTTTGCTAGACTTTGTAAATTCTTATAATATCTAATAAGATCCTCTCTTATCATCAAAAGAATAAAAATAAAAAATAAAAAAGGATGTATTTTGTATACTCTAATATGAATCAGAAAAACCTGTATGTTATTGGATATACACTAATAATTTATTGCAGACACATTTTCCTGTATTTATGTAGAAAATAAACTTACCAGGAGTGATCCTGCCTTTTTTATGGCTTGAAGCTACACAAAATAAAAAGTTAAAAAAAATAAATAAAGTTGTTACATTATAGAATTGGTACCTGTCACTTTTAGCTCCTTGGACATGTTATGCCACTTCTAAGGTCGCGGCTCGCTAAGCTAGCCCTTAGCGCTACCTTAGGTCCAAGATACGCCACCAAAGCTCCCTTGGACCGTCGATTAAATTATTTAGCATGTGGATAAGTAATGGACCTACCATTCCTCTCTTATCTGTCGTGGCCAAGGCAAAACATACTAAGCTGCTACAAAACCGCAGTTTTCCAAGGCCAACTCTACTGGCCCATTAAGGATATGACGTGCCAAACCCTACGTCAGTAGTTCCAACTAAATCCAAAATTAGTTGTGGCAGCTAAGGCCAAGCTCATTGAATTATCTTTTAGATCTCGGCCTATTAGGCTAATCGTAACGCCACCACGGGCTATGGAACGCCACTTGCCATTTTATCGCCATAAAAAAAGTCGTGTCAAAGGCCATGTGATTATTTAGCATTCCTATATCTCACGTAGTAGAAAGTGTGAACTGGCTATGATACTTTTACGCCACTAGCATGCCATGCTAATTTATAGCATCGTAACCAACTATTAATGTGCCAAGATATCTTCCAGCGCCTCAGCAGGCTATGAGCGTCCCACGATACCTTAGCTAATTATAATTTGTTTAATAATGTTTGTTTATTTTATATTTTTTTTTTTTTTTTGACACGATCAATGCGAAATTGAACCCGCAACCTGTAGGTTGGGAGTCCAACCCCTGGCCAACTGGGCTAGTGATGATGTATTGGTTTGTTTATTAATGTCCCACGATACCTTACATGGATTATAATTTTTTCTTTCTCAAAGTGTGGATATGGGCATTTGGGTTTTTTTCTATACCAAAAAAAAAAAAAAAAAAAAAAAAAAAAAAAAATTAGTTTGGTCACTCCTTTGCTTTGTATTTTCAGTTTTAGTTTGGTGACTCCTTGTGCACCAATTATTTGCATATGTTTCTTTCTACCTCTCCCTCTCCACCACATGCACTAGAGATATACAGTATATATCAAGATATGATATTAAGATACTGATGGTTCTCATTAGCATAAGATAAGCTGGTCCAAATTTTGTCTCAGGGGATGCTGGTCCAAATTTTGTCTCAGGGGATTAATTGTGTACGTTCATCGGTTCGTGGCAGCTCTATTATTGTATGTAAAACAGCATGTCGTATGCGTGGATACACCATCCTTGCCAAAAATGAAAAACAAACTAATTACTGTGCCCTAAAAAATGAAACCATGAGTTGGATGTACCTCGGTCTGTGCACTAAATGGCTGATAGACCATTGCCTTTGTCCTCCATCTTGAACAATAAGAGCGGTTCATTCATGATTACAATTTATGATGAAGGACACCAATTTTTGAAGGACCATTACATTGAATGAAAATCAGGCATGGTCCTGCCATTCCATGTCTTGAAAGAAATATCCATGAGTATGAAACACGTACACATAAAGACAAACACACACGATATTGATCGTATGATCACGGTATTTCACCAGCAAAAACCAAAAATGAGGTTAATCCAAAATCCAAATGACAGAAAAAATATAGATACAAAAAAATCCAAAAAAAGTTTCCATCGCTTCAGGAATTTCTATTTGAGGATATATTTTTATAATAGAATAAGAATCCCAAAACTAAAACGTATTAGTGGTCCTTGTCTTTTCAAGCCTATCTCACTGCACCAAATCAAGGATTTCCTTATAGAAAAAAAAAACATTACAAAAAAATTAGAGCTAATTTCCCTAACTAAAAAAATGGTTACCCATAGGCAGTTATATAATGTGTTAGTATTTTATCTAACCCTTTTAGTCCATTAGGAAATTAAATAGGCTAACACACATACTTCATTACAATTTTTTTCCTAACTATTGACATTTTACACTTGAGAATGCCAGTTCCTGTCACCTGGGAATGTCAGGTCGGTACTTTCAGGTGACCGGAACTGGCGTTAGATTTTAATAAAAAATGTTGGCACTTTCAGTGATCCTGCCTGAAGCCGGTCACCCGAGAATGCGATTCCGGTCACACTGAATGCTGTTTTCGGTCCCACAGGAATGCCGTTCCGCCAAACCAAAACCCAAAGAAGATCCCCGGTTTGTGGTTTGATGTCTCGAACGTTTTCGTGAAAACATGTAACATGGTTGTTGCCCGGCAAGTCGAGCTTGGGAGACTTGCTAGCTCAGCGACCTTCGACGGTCGAGATTTTGTATCTTAAGCGGAAAGGTAGTCGTTAATCGTTGCACGCTTCCGTTTTTGATAGTTGTGTAGGGAAGGCCAAAGATGATGGCACGACAAAGTTGGCGGAGCCATTGGCATGGCATGCCTTGGCGTGGTTTGGCGTGGCCAAACTAGACTTTGGGTCAAAGGTTACCATGCGTTGTCCAGTAACCTTGGACGGCTAGGATTTTCTCCTGAAATTGAAGGCGACCGTTGATTGTCACATGCCTTCGTTTTAGTAGCCGCATAGGGAAAGCTAGCATGGTGGCGCGGCTAGGTTGGTATGCCATTGGCATGGCATGCCTTGGTGCGGTTTGGCGTGGCCAAATTAGGGTTTTGGGTCAAAGGTTACCATGCGTTCTTCGGTAACCTTGGACGGCTAGGATTTGCTCAGGAGATTGAAGGGCGACCGTTGATGGCCGCACGCCTTCGTTTTAGAAACCCTAATTAGCGCCCTTTACAAGAATCGTTGTAGAATTCGCGTACGGACTCGTATTTTGCGGGAGGTAAAAACAGCCCGACAGTAAAACTCAGGAAGAATTCAAGAGGGATGTTGCGGGACCGAGGAGGCATAGTTTAGGCGCGACCAAATTAGGGTTTTGGCATTAGGCCAAATGTTTCCATGCGTTGGCTGGCGACCTTGGACGGCAAACATTTGTATCTAAGGTGAAAGGGTAGCCGTTGATTGTTGCACGCCTTCGTTTTAGTGGCCGCATAGGGAAGGCCAGCATGGTGGCGCGGCTAGGTTGGCATGTCATGGGCATGGCATGCCTTGGTGCGGTTTGGACGTGGCCAAACTTAGTATTTCGGGCCAAAGGTTACCATGTGCTGTCTGGTAACCTTAGATGGCTGTGATTTGATCTTGGGATTGAAGCGGGGCCGTTGATTATCGCACGCCTTCGTTTTAGTAGCTGCATAGGTAAGGCCAGCATGGTGGCGCGGCTAGGTTGGCATGCCGTGGGCATGGCATGCCTTGGCGTGGTTTTGGCGTGGCCAAACTTAGGATTTCGAGCCAAAGATTACCGTGTGTTTTATGGTAACCTTGGATGGCTAGGATTTGATCCTAGGATTGAAGGGGGACCGTTGATTGTCGCACGCCTTCGTTTTAGTAGTCGCATAGGGAATGCCAGCATGGTGGCGTGGCTAGGTTGGCATGTCGTGGGCATGGCATGCCTTGGCGCGGTTTGGGCGTGTCCAAACTTAGGATTTCGGGCCAAAGGTTACCATGCATTGTCTGGTAACTTTGTATGGCTAGGATTCGATCCTTGGATTGAAGGGCGACCGTTGATTGTCGCACGCCTTCGTTTTAGTAGACACATATGGAAGGCCAGCATGGTTGCGCGGCAAGGTTGCATGCCTTGGCGCGGTTTGGGCGTGGCCAAACTAGGGTTTCGGGCCAAAAGTTACCATGCGTTGTCGGGTAACCTTGGATGGCTAGGATTCGATCATGGGATTGAAGGGCGACCGTTGATTGTCGCACGCCTTCGTTTTAGTAGCCATAATAAGGAAGGCCAGCATGGTGGCACGGCTAGGTTGGCATGCCATTGGCATGGCATGCCTTGACGCGGTTTGGGCGTGGCCAAACTAGGGTTTCGGGCCAAAGGTTACCATGCGTTGTCTGGTAACCTTGGATGGCTAGGATTCGATCATGGGATTGAAGGGCGACCATTGATTGTCGCACGCTTTCGTTTTAGTAGCCGCATAGGGAAGGCCAGCATGGTGTTGCGGCTAGGTGGGCATGCTATTGGCATGGCATGCCTTGGTGCGGTTTGGGCGTGGCCAAACTATGGTTTCGGGCCAAAGGTTACCATGCGTTTTCTGGTAACCTTGGATGGCTAGGATTCAATCATGGGATTGAAGGGCGACCGTTGATTGTCGCACGCCTTCGTTTTAGTAGTCGCATAAGGAAGGCCAGCATGGTGGCGCAGCTAGCATGGCTAGGGCCAAGGCAAGGTACGTTTGGCTTGGCGAGGTGGGGCCAATGGTTTGGCATGCCGTTGGCACATGGTGTGGCTAGCATGGCTAGGGCCAAGGCAAGGTGCGTTTGGATTGGCGAGGTGGGGCCTATGGTTTGGTATGTTGTTTGGCATATGGTGCGGCTAGCATGGCTAGGGCCAAGGCAAGGTGCGTTTGGCTTGGCGAGGTGGGGCCAATGGTTTGGCATGCCACTGGAACATGGTGCGGCTAGCATGGCTAGGGCTAAGGCAAGAGCGTTTGGCTTGCGAGGTGGGGCCAATGGTTTGGCATGCCGTTTGGCACATGGTGCGGCTAGCATGGCTAGGGACCAAGGCAAGGTGCTGTTTGGCTTGGCATGTGGGACCAAGGGCTTGGCATGCCATTTGGCATATGGTGCGGCTAGCATGGCTAGGGCCAAGGCAAGGTGCGGTTTGGCTTGGCATTGTTTGGTATTGGCGCAGTAGTGCGGCTGGCATGGTTGGCATGCCTTGGCGTGGTAGATGTGGCTGACATGGTTTGCCATTGGCACAGTGGTATGGGAATTAGAGTTTGGCCTGTCAAAACCCTAATTAGTATTAAAAAAAAGGTACCGGTAATTTTCTCATGAGACATATTAAATGGTTCAATAAATGCACTTTCGGTGGAGATATTATTACTCAAATTCTGTGACATCATTGTCCGACTAGGGTTTTACGATTTTAACCATAAGCTAAAAACCACCATCAACACCAGTCCCGCAGCAACAACTATTGTGATCTAGTCGACATCGTTGCTGCTATCCTAATTCATGTAAAAATTGAAGACATATAAAGATCAATGTCACATTCAGTAGCACAGCCGAAACCATTGGAGGTCCAACAACACGCAAAATCTGTTACTATCTCAACTACTAAAGGGTCACACCCTTTCGCTCACAACTGCCACGGTCTAGTTTTACATCAACATTTACGGCTCACTTTAACATCACTCCGCCCTAGTATCACGCTTCCGTTGCAGTCTAGTTCAGCCTTCAGTCCAGTTGTTGCATACAACAACTGTTCATGCCCAACTGTTGCCCGCCGATCTCCTAGTCACAATAGCCTCACTTGGGGGCGTCTTGATTGTAATTTCCGCAAACTGCAAGGGAAGTTTTGCCAATCACCTCAGCATCAATGATCCACACTTGGGGACGAGTTTTGTCATTGACTAAAGAAAACGAAAATTTCTTAACCCTCAACAAGTTGGAGGTTAAGAGGGGGCGATGTTTGTACCATAAGTAAAAATGCCACATAATGGGCCAAATTGATACTTGAATCATCTATTGGCCCTCATTCAAGCCCGCTAAAAGTCCGGATTATAATTGTAAGAACTACGATGATTGTATTGGCCATGGGCTCAAGTTAGTCATATGGTCAGTGATGTATTACTCCTTGTTCTTATTGAAAAAAAAATCCGTTCTTTAATTATCAATAATAAGAAATGTGTTTCGACATAAATCCTAGAACTTGGAAATCAGTAAAGTAATCAATTATACTGTTCGTTACTTTGGTCCAACATCAAAAAAATCCAAAACTCACTTTCATATCTTCTTCTCATTTTCGCTTTTTGGTTCGGTTTTTTACGATTTCTTTGCTCAGATCCTACCTCTATTTGAAGAAGACAGATTAATGCAGCATACTGAGTAGATTGTCTATATATTAAAGTAGATCTTCTGAAAATGAAAAACTTTAATGGAAAAGACACATCCACCTTTACGTAAAACACTGAGAAGATTCTAGTCCAATATCCTTTATATAAACTTGATTTTGATAACAGTGGCGAAATTTTTGCTACAGTTTCTCTTTGAAAAACACTAATTTTCCCTAAACATCGGCATAAAAAGCACATTATTCCCTAAAAATGGTATAACTGAATAATACTGGCGAAGGTTTGAGTTTAACATTTTAGTGCTAACAATGAAGGATAAATGAAAAACAAGGCTTCAATCAATAAGAACAAATCTCCAAATAACTTAATTTACCGCAAGAAAAAAATATGAAGATATTGTACGATACGGATGTTAATTGTCATTAGCATAAGATAAGATGGTCCGTATATCTGCTTTGATGTTAATTGTCATTATTGTTTGCAAAATAGCACGTTGGATGCATGCATGCTATACCTGTTAAAAATGAAAATAGACGCATAACTGTGCACAAAAAAAAGAAAAAACCAATGAAATGGATATACCTCTTGTACACTAAATCTCTGGATAGACCATTGCGTTTGACGTACATCTGGAACGATATAAAGGACCACTAACATTGAATGAAAATCAGGCATGGTCCTTCCATTTCTTGTCTTGAAACTAAATTCTATGAGTATGAAACACGTACACATAACGATAAACACACACGATATTGATCGTATGATCAGTATATTTCACCTGCAAAAGCCAAAAATGAGGTTAATCCAAAAAGACAAGAATATATAAATAAGAAAAATCCAAAAAGGTTCCATCGCTTCCGGCAATATCTATTAAAGGACGTATCTTTTATAAGTATCACAAAACCTAAATGTTATTGAATGTACACTAATAAGTATCACAAAACCTAAATGTGATATAAAAAATATCATTTTGGGGATGCAACCCAAATGATGTTGGGGTTGTGCTGGATTAAAATGTCCAAAATATGGATATGGGGTACCTAGTCTATGAAAAAGTCCAATATGGATTAAATTAGACTTGTTATTTTATTCCCTTACCGATAACTAATCTAATCTAATCAAAAACAAAAATAAAAACCTAAGTCTAAATCGTTTTGTCTCTCTTCTTCTCCTCCAAAAAATTGCATCACCGGTTATAAAAAAAGTACATCACTTCTGGCGAATTCTATTAAGGGATATGTCTTTTATACCCAAATAAATATCACAAAAACAAAATGTTATTAAAGGATGTATCTTTTATACTCTAGACCAGATGGCTGATGATGTTCTAATTTCTCAAGAGGAAACTTCTAACCAGAATCTCCTAAAACTCTCGTTCGAGGACACTACACTATATTGTCAAGTCTAGAATCTAATGCCAATTGGAAGGTGAAAGGAACACTACGTATTACCACATGATTACGAAATCCTGAAGGAGGAGAAACACTTTTTCTCGGGCAAAAATATGATAGCCCATTTTCATGAAAGATTTAAGCTTAGTGACGACATCAATTGTGGGCTTAATATCAGCTGATGATAGAGAGCCTCAGAAAGAAGTATTAGAGAAATTGAGTTTTTAGCTGCATTAAAGTGTCTTGGTCAAGATAAAGCGTCGGGTCCAGATGGTCTTCAAGTTAATGTCATTGTTAAGTGTTGGAATTTCATGAAGTATGACATCATGAAGGTCGTTAAAATTTTTGAGGAGTCTGGTTTCACCGATTGGAGGTTAAAGTCTACTTTCATCTTTCATCTCGAAAAAAAGTCGTGTGGAGGAGATTAAGGATCCCATACCGATTAGTTTGTTTAACATTGTTGTTAAAGTAATATCTAACGTTTATGGAAAGTGGATGAAAGTCCTCTTGCCTAAGCTGATATCTCAAATTTCCTTTATTAAAGTGCGCCAAATTTTGGATAGCATTCCGATTTCTAATGAGTGTAAGGATTCAAGATTAAAAGTTAAATCCTAGTGTTAGTTCGTAAGATAGATTTCGAGAAAGCCTTCGAAGGCTTTCTCGAGAATAATGTTAAGTGGTCATTCATGGATGAAGTTCTCTCTTGTATGGGTTTTGGGGTTAGATGGCGGATGTGGATTAACAGTTGTATTTGAAGGATCCCTTTTTCTATTTTGGTTAATGGGAGTTCCTGTGGCAAGTTAACAAGTGAAAAAGGCCTTCGCCAAGGGGATCAGTTATCTCTATTCATCTTCTTATTAGTTTCTGTGGTTCTAAATGTCATGTTCTCTAAAGCTTTAGTGGCTAGTAAGTTGGGGGTATCGCAGCTAAGGATAATGGCACGTCTATCGGTTATCTACATTTCGCAGATGACACGTTGGCTTTCCTTACGTGTAATTGTTTGCTTAATCCTACTAAAATTATCCTCCCAAGTGGAAGAAATGAAAAAACGATCTAGCTTGCTCCATGAAGAATTTCTGCTCCAAGTTACATTCTAACAAAAAATATGCAGGCCCGTAAGGAAAAATTGAAGGTATGGAACCGTGAAGTGTTTGGCAAGATCGATACACTTATTCACAACAATCTAATTGATGGTTGGCTGGTGGATTCAAAATTGCTGATTGATACTGACAACACTCAACTAGCTATTGACAAGGTAAACATCAAAGCTAAATTCAAAAGATGGCCAAGATGCAAAATGAATTTTGGAAGCAAAGAAGTAACCTCAACTGGGTAGAGGAGCATGAAAATAATACTCATTTCTTCTATAAGTATGCGTCTGCCAAGCAAAGGGCCAAAATTTTTTCTCATCTAAAGATTGATGGTGTCATTACCAATAATAAAGTGGTTATCAAAAAGGAAATTGTATCCTATTGTAAAGGCTTATTTAAAGAAGATTGTTTCTCCAGACCTCAGCTAGAAGGTCTCAACTTCCCAACCATTTCATCAACTGATGCTAACATACTAGAAAAAGATTTTCCGAAGAAGAGGTTTACAAAGCCTTAAATGATTTGGCGCAGGCCAAAGCTCCTGGACCTGACGGCATGCCCATTTTCTCTATCAACAAGTCTTGGGATTTCATGAAAGCTGACAATATGAAGGTGGTTGAGGATCTCTTCACCAATAAAGTGATTGATTGGAGACTAAAATCTACATTTCTTGTGCTTATTCTTAAAGTGCAGGACCTGGAGTTGATAACTGATTTTCGTCCCATCAGTTTGATGAGTAGCATCAACAAGATAATTTCTAAATTCATTGCATCGAGACTCAAATCAGTTCTTCCAAAAATTATAAGTCACCAACAATATGCATATGTGGAAGGGAGATGAATAATGGATTGCAAAATCATTGCAAATGAATGTATCAATTTGGCTCAACGATTTAACCAATTAGGTATTCTTTGCAAGGTTGATTTTCAAAAAGCATATGACAATATTGCTTGGTCTTTCCTTGACTATGTGATGTAGAGGATGGGTTTCGGCATCAAATGGCGTAAATGGATTGAAGCATCAATTACCCATGTCAATTTCTTTGTCCTGATCAATGGTTCTTCCAATGGGCACTATAAACGTTCGAAACGTCTTCGGCAAGGGGACCCCCTCTCGCCATTCTTATTCCTTCTTGTAGCAGAATCGCTGAACTTACTCCTTGAAAGGGCTGCAAGCATCCGATGGTTTAGTGGTTTCTCTAGATTATACCCTTTCTAGAGAACTCAAAGGGTTTTCTCTAGATTATACCCTTTCCAACTGGGACTCTTTCTTTATAACTTAGTGTTCGCTAGTGTTTTTTTCTCTTGGGTTGTCTTGTCTGTTCTTTTTCTTGCGGCTCTTTTCGAGCTTCGATTTATTGGGTTTGCAAGTTCTTTTGATCCTTTGTTCGCTTATCTCTGGTAGACCTTCTATAAAATCTTTACCTTTGCCGATCGAAAATAAATAAATATTAAACATATAAATTTACAAAAGTTCTTCAAAATATTCAAAAGGATGAAAAACCCAACTTCAATTGAAAATCAACAACCTTTTGACAAAAGTAGATTGTGTGAAAAAGAGAATTTGATTCGAAACACACATCCATCCTTTACATAAAACACTGAGATGAATAAAATCCAATATTGTTCTCACGCATCTCTTTGATCTACTCTCGAGAAAACTCTGCGTCTTTTTATTTCCATCTATTTGAAAGGTTGTCGTGGTCCAGGAGGTATACATTAGAAACAGTGAATTTTATATACAAAATTGGCCAACTAACCCAATAACGACAATTCCTGGTGAAAAAGACATGTAAAATTTGATAATGTTTAAATGGACGAGAATGTAAAATATCCAGGATGTAAACAGTTTCATCCTACCCATTTTCAAATATTTTTTCTTATTTTTAACTTACATCAGGATGCATCCAGTTTCACCCCTCGATATTTTTTAAGTTTAGGTCTGGATAAATCCAGATTCATTCTTGCTATTTCTTTGGTGTCCATTTCACCCATACTAATTTTTACTCGTCCATTAAAACCATGTTTTAAGAATATTTGGGCAATTGACCCAATTTCTCAATTTTATAACAATGGTAGATATTTTTGCTCCAATTTCAATTTGAAAAACCCTAATTTTCCCCAAAGATTGACAGAAAAAGCACGTTGTTCTCTAGAAATGGTATAACTGAATACTATACTGGCAAAGTTTAAGTTTTATATTTCGGTGATCAAAATGAAGAAAATGGAAAATAAGCTTTTTGTAATGATAATTGAATAAAAGATCTTATCCAATAAGAACAAATCTCCAAGACATCAGTGCATGGTTAATTAGCTTTGTTTCACTGCAAGATATCATAGTCCCGGTAGCCAATCTCAACGGACTTAACAGCTTTTTTACATTCATATCAGCTAGTTGTACTTTTGGATAGAGAGTAGCACAGTGCACTCTAAAGTATCACTTAATTGAGTGCGTTCATGGAAGCCCTATTATTTTACGTTAGGTGGTCCCTTTATCTCTGCCTCCTTCGGCCACATCCATCAAGAATATATGAAGATATGATAGTATGATACGGATGGTTCTCATTAGCTTAAGATAAGCTGCTCCATCTGCTTCAAGGATAATTGTGCTGTTCGTGGCAGCTCTATTATTGCTTGTAAAACAGCACGATGTTTGCATGCATATGGCATAGCGTACCTTTAGCCGACTTTTTATAAGGACTTCGTAATTAACTGGCATGTAAGAACTGTTTTTTTTTGCATCATGTTGATATGTTTTAATCTCTTTTAGTTTCCTCGAATAAAAAAAATAAAAAGTTGATATGTTTTAATCTCTTTTAGTTTCCTCGAATAAAAAAAAAAGTTGATATTGAAGTCATGCATAAAATAAAAAGGCACACCAAACTACAACAAGTTTACAGTTACACACTCGATATTACTGCGTACATTGATCTACCGTTTGGAATTGGTTGTTTTAACCCCAAATGTTCCTCCCGATTATTAGTGTACAAAATTTTGCAATTGAAAGACATCCATGGATTTTTAAAAGCCGTCGTGTCACGCTTCCTTCTAACCATTCCAATTGGTTGATAAAAAAATCTTCTTAATTTTAGATATATGTGGTAGAAAAGACTCATACCACAGATTATCTGTTCACGTTCTGCATGTGCATTGAACTTAGAGACATTTCTTACCAAAAGTCGACGAGGTTAGAGTTACTACTATAAATAGTGCCTCCCAACTCCTCCTTCAATCATCAACCAACACATTACATATTCAAAACTTGTCAAGGAGAGAAATATAGAATTCAAGAAAGAAAATGGAAGGAAAATCACCTGCTCTCAGTGCTAGTTTGTTTATGTGGTTTTAATCAATGAGAACAAAACTCCAAATAACTTAATTTACCAATAGAAGAAAAAATAAGCTGGTCCATTTCTTTGTACCTCTCTGCCACATGCATTAGAAATATGATAAGATGGTCCATGCATGCAATACCAGCTAAAAATGAAAATAGACGTATAACTGTTCACCAAAAAAAAAAAATGTACACATTATCTGGATCGACCATTGCGTTTGTTGTCCATCTGGAACGGTATAAAGGACCACTACATTGAAAGAAAATCAGGCATGTTCCTTCCATTTCTTGTCTTGGAACTAAAATCTCTTAGTATGAAACACGTTCACAAAAAGACAAAAAAACACGATATTTACCGTATGAACAATGTATTTCACCAGCAAAAACCAAAAATTAGGCTAAGACAAAATCCGAAAGGAAAAAAAGATATATATAATAAAAATCCAAAAAAGGTTCCATTGCTGCCAACGATTTCTATTTTCTTTTTATCCGTAAAAATGAATATATTGATCAAAAAGAGAGAGGACACCATAAGGCTTGTACCTCCTCAAAAGGTTACAAGGAAGAGAAAAGAGAGGTGAAATGACCGGAAGAAATAACAAAACTACGTCTGCAGTCAAAGAAAACCAAATAAAACTTAGGCCAGTTGGTTATTACATCATGAAAGCTAGGAGACTCTAAATTTTTAAACACTAGGCACCAAGTGAATAAGGTATACTTGATCTTCTCGACGAATAGCAATCTCACTTCTCATTTTATTAAAAAGCTCGACATTCCTCTCACCCATAAACACGAAATAATAGCAATTGCAATCATATGCCAAATCTGAAGTTGTTGAGTGTTACTGCAGAGAATGCTCCCTAGACATCAACATTGAGATTAAATCATCGGGCATGAAAAAAATTCCACTTTAACATGTCCTTAAAATACGATAAACAATTTCTATTACCTGACACAAGAAGATGGGCACTCAATTCTAATGTGAAATTTTCATTTGATATGATTCTTTGGTAATATGAGAAGGTATTGAAGGGTTTCCACATAAGTTTTTTTGGAAGAATGAAGTCCCACCTATAAAATGAATTTCTTGGTCTCGTTTGTTGTACATGGTAAGTCAATTCTCTTGAAATGTTGCGTAGTATAAAGGCATTGATATTTATCGTTCTTGCATCCTTTGTGAAAATAGTTCATTATCACAAGATCACATTCTACTATACTGTAAGGTCGCCAATAACATATGGATGGCTATTACGCTTGTAAACCTTTGGGCTTGGGTATTTCCATAGACAAATTCTCTTTTTCCCATACTTGGTCGTGTAATTCCCTTTCAGCCACATCATAAATCATATGGGACTTAATTCCTGCTTTTGGGTTCTCTGGAGAGAAAGAAATTGTCATACTTTTGAAGACAATTACAACTTTACGACTGACAGTGAGCTATCTACTGGAGCTAATTAAACTATTGTCATATCTTGGTCCTCTGCTCAACTTCTTTTACACTGTAAACAATTAAAAATGTATTTTTTTCTCTTGTCTACCTTTGCTAGACTTTCTAAATTCTTATAATCTCTAATACAATCCTCTCTTAGCATCAAAAAAATAAAAATAAAAAAGGATGTATTTTGTATACTCTAATATGAATCAGAAAAACCTGTATGTTATTGGATGTACACTAATAATTTATTGCAGACCCGTTTGCCTGTACTCATGTAGAAAATAAACTTACCAGGAGTGATCCTTCCTTTTTTTATGGCTTGAAGCTACACAAAACAAAAAGTTTCAAAAAAAAAAAAAAGTTGTTACATTATAGAATTGGTATTTGTCACTTTTAGCTCCTTGGACATCTAAGGCCGCAGCTCGCTAAGCTAGCCCTTAGCGCTACCTTAGATCCAAGATACGCCACCAAAGCTCCCTTGGACCGTCGATTAACTTCTTTAGCCTGTGGATAAGTAATGGGCCCACCATTCCTCTCTTATCTCTCGTGGCCAAGGCAAAACATACTAAGCTGCTATAAAATCGCAGTTTTCCAAGGCCAGCGCTACTGCCCCTTTAAGGATATGACGTGCCAAACCCTACGCCGGTAGTTCTAACTAAATCAAAATTAGTTTTGGCAGGCTAAGGCCAAGCTCATTGAATTATCTCTTAGATCTCGGTGAGGGTGCACAAGAACCGAGCCGTCTTGTGGACCGTCCGAACCGTAGAACCGTACACGGTTTTGTACCGAACCGAGGAAGGGGTACAGGTACCGGTCCAAAAAATAGGAACCGGGGCTAAGCAGGTACAGGTACACGGTCCTGCCCTAGTCTCGTAATGTCCCGGACCGTATGTACCGAAGAATTATAACCATTGGATTTAGACTACTGATAGCCATTATATCTATTCACAAATAAGCTTCTCGAAATTTAGTTCACAACATACCCAATTGTTTAATCTTCACTTGATTTTCTATCACAACCACAACTTCAAGACAACATCTCCAAACTTGAAGAAAGATCAACGGGGATATTGCTATAGATCTGTTGGTTAATTGAATTCTTAAGATAATTCTTGATTGCATTTAATTTACTCTTCTTTAATTACTTGTTTGCAAGAGGTTTCTACGTACAAAAGCGAATTATGAGTATCGATAGAGAATATAATAATCTCTTAAACATTGAACCCACAGATCTCAAATTTCCATTCAAATTGAAAAAACGGAGTTCATGTTGTCTGCAATTAACCAACAAAACCAATGAATGTGTTGCTTTCAAGATCAAAACTACCGTGTTAGTCCAAAAATAGGAATCTGTATTGCCTTAACAACATGCCAATTCACAAGAACAAGGAAAGCACCAAAGACTCAGGAGGATATGAAATGCAAAGACAAGTTCCTTATACAGAGTCCGTTAGAGCACCACCAACAGGGAAAGAAGACCTCACATGTGGAATGTTTAACAAAGAAAATGTTGAGGAAAATTCTGACAGAAAGTACCGATTGGTACCGGAACCGTACGTGGTACCGTACGTGTACCGAATGGTACCGGAACCGAGGTACAAGGTACATGTACCGGTCCAAAATTTTGGAACCGAGGCTAGGGAGGTACAGGTACTCGGCCTCGTCAAGAACCGAGTCGAACCGTACCGTGTGCACCCTTAATCTCAACCTATTAGGCTAACCGTAACGCCACCACGGGCTATGGAAGCGTCATTATAGGCAACTACGCCACTTGCCATTTTCTCGGCATAAAAAAGCCGTGTCAAAGGCCATGTGATTATTTAGCATGAGGCAGTTCAAATCGTTTTTGGAGTTTTTTGCTCTCGGCTGCCGTATTTTTCGGAATTTCTCTTTCATGGCGATTTTTCCCCAATTCTCAAACTCAGCCTCTCAATCGGATCAATCTTGATTGATTCAGTTTGACAGTGTGCTAACTTAACTTCTCCGCTGTCTAAGGACGGATCTTCGATCCTTCCCCTTAGGGCCGAGATTTATTGGTTAGTGGAGTTTGATTAATCGCTTTTATTTTATTTTCAATTTTTTAGGGTTTATGGTTTATGACATGTGTTCACTTTATGATTACTGGGAGAACAAAGGCACGTTCATTGAGAATGCTACGGAATCAGCAACACAAACAGGGAGTAGCATCTTCATCTAATGAAGAAGTAGTAGAACGGTTTGATGGCTCAAAGGACCCGGAGAGATGATTCTTCCAGCTGGAGCGCAAGACTTTCTCAATAGAAGTAGAATACTACGACAAGATCAAAATTGTGAAGATTACAAAAGGGGCAGGAACGGATATCGGGCATGGCTAGCATTCCATCCACAGATGATTGAATTGTTGAAGAAGATAGTGGACAGTATTCTGGAAGAGCACACATACGACGACAAATGGAATGAGAAGATGGGAGGAGACGTTTACTTAGCTCAGATTAAAAATAACAGTGAGGGCATTTACTTAAGAGTTTCAAGATTCATAAGTAGTGCAGAAGGTAAAACCTTTAGTCTTTGCTTTCCTTGCAGTGAGAATTATCAGTGCTGGCAGGCACTCTCCCTTGTTTTGAACACATTTGTAACTCAAGACTCATTGCGCCATGGGAGTTTAGGAGGCAGTTTGAGGTCTGATGCTGAATTCCCAAGTTTATCACACCAGAATGAATTAAGGGGAGTGGTTAAATTATCTAAGAATATAGGCTTGGGAAGAATAGCTGTGATGATCAAAAGGAGGCTAGGCTGGAATAAATATTTGAAGATGGATGAAGAAAATAAACTCACTGCTCTTGTTACGTTGGAAGGAAACGAATGGAGAAGCTTATGGAAGCCGAGCATCTGGGAGGAGAACGGTGTTATAATCAAAGTATATAAATGGCAAGGTGAAGAAATTCCAAAATTCCTAAGCATTCCACAGGGCCTTGTTAGGGAGATAACAGGAAGACCATTGCAGGATAAACATCGAGGCTAGGAATCGAGATACGGTTCCTCTAGAATTGGTTTGTGTACCGGAGAAATGGCTTAAGATTCGTGGCTTGCCTCTCAAATCTTGGGGAGGTTACGTTTAAAACTATCGTAGAAACGTTAGGAGGGATGATTAAAATTTCGGATGAAACCTTAAGCATCAAAAAGGCCACCAAAATCCACTACTTTAGGATGTGCATTGGAGGCGAAATTGATAAAATTCCCACGGCAGTTGTTAAGGAGATAGGAGGAGTGAAGTTTGTTTTAACTATCCAGTGGGATGTGTTTTATAAACCAACACAGGAATGGGCTCAGCAGGAGTATATAAAAAAAGTGGGACAGTTTGAGGAGAAGATTATGGAGTTTTCAAATCAAACTTCTACAGTCGATCATAAAAAGGTGCAGGGAAATAATACCACGATGCAGGTACAGGAGCAGGTGAAGGGAAGTAGAGACAATGGAAATATAGGTGATGTTGATTCAGGTAGTCGAGATTCTAAGCACAGGAGAACACAAAGCCCTGAGCTTGGACACGCAAATCTGGAAGCAACAAAAAGAAGTTGGAGGTCTATACCAAGACGCAACAGTGAGTGCTTAGGCGGGAGCTTCAGTCGAAGCACAGGTTCAAGAACAATTACTGGTTCCAGATACACTCCACTTGAGAACGATGAAAACTCAGTGACTGAGACTACGGAGAATTCTTTCTCCACAGGAAATTCTCATAGAAATATGCTGGAGGATACAGTGGTGCGAGAATTTAGAAGAGGTGAAGCAACATCTTTGAGGCATAAAAAGAGAACCTAATAGAGAACACGGTTCAATCTTTAGTTCAAGTGGCTTGCGATTATGGTAATATTAATCAACAACGGCGCAATACTTTGAGAAACAACATGCTGCATTGGTTTATCGTTATCGGCAGAGATTTAAAGGAGTAGAGAATGCTAAGGTCGCGGTAGAGGGAGGCAACAACAACAATGAAAATGTTTCAGAAGGGGGCAGATAATAATATAGAACATGAAGAGGAGAATGACTTTGTGAATGAGAATGTTGAAGAAACAAGCAGTGTGGAAGGAATTCGTGCGGCAAGGGAGGAAATAATCACTAATGGATTTTAGAATCTTATGTTGGAATATAAGAGGCATGAACAATTTCGACAAGCAAGTGTCGGTGAAGAACCTTATTCATTCACAAAGGTGTGCAGTTTGTTTGATACAGGAAACGAAGATGCAAAGCATGACTGATGGGTTTGTTCGTCAACTTTGGCATGACGAGAATTTTTGTTGGAATTTCATCCCTTCAATTGGAAATAGCGGAGGATTGCTAACTATTTGGGACAGCAATTAGATTTGAGAAGATGGATGAGAGGCTTGGTTTAAATAATATCACTGTTTCTTTTTCGACAAGAATCAATGGATTTCAGTGGGCAGTTGTTAACGTGTATAGCCCATGTGAACATGAACCAATAACGGAATTCTGGCAGGACATGTATGAAGTGAGGAATTGGTGGACAGTGCCTATTTGCAAAGCCGGTGACATGAATGCAAATTGTTCAAGTGATGAAAGGAATCACGGTGATGGTGATAGTCGTAATCTGACAATGTTGAACAATTATATTCTCGTTAATAAGTTGATTGACCAACCTCGATAGGTGGTGCATTTACGTGGTCAAAAAATCAAGTTAACCCACTCTTTGTGTAGATTAGATCGATTCCTTTTTAGTCATGAATTCGAGGAGGCGTTTCCGAATGCGTTACGAGGTGGTTCTCGACGAGAACAATTTCAGATCATAATCCAATATTTGTTATTTCTGAATCGGTCATGCCTTCTAAACCATATTTCAAGGTAGACAGGGTGTGGATTGAACACAAAGATTTTGTACAGAATGTGAAACTGTGGTGGGAGAGCTTGACTTACTCTGGCAGCGCAAGTACACGTTTCTTCTTAAAACTTCAGAATTTGAAGCCTCTAATTAAGCCTTGGAAAAAGCAGGAGTTTGGTCATATTTCCAGAGATAAAAATGAGCTTACAGCTAGAATACACGAGCTAAATATTATGGAGGAAACGACTACGCTTCTCCATTCTCAATTGGAAGAGAGAACTTTATGCAAGTTGAAGCTGGGGAATATTGAAACAATGGAAGCAAAGAAATGGCATTTGAGATCGAAACAAAACGACTTTAGGTGGGGAGATTTGAATACTAGATACTTTCATAGTATGGCTAGTGCAAGGAAGAAGCGGAATACTATTGCAAAACTTCAGGTCGGAGGAGAGGATTGTTTTGATCTTCATATAATCAAGGAAGAAATTCGAAGTTACTATATTAACCTGTTTACTCAGAGGGACGAGGTGAACTCGAGTATGGAGAATTTACATTTTCCGAAACTCACACAGGTGGACAGATTGTGGCTTGAACGCGAGTTTCATCAAGAAGAAGTTTTGGAGGTGGTTAAGAAAATGGGGTGCAACAAAGCACCGGGGCCAGACGGTTTCACTGCTGAATTTTTTAAGAGTAGCTGGAGTACGTTAAAGGAGGATTTCATGAGGCTAGTTAATGACTTTCACAGGTTTGGTTCCATAGATTGGCGTTTTAAATGCTCTTTTATCACACTTATTCCAAAAAAGGAGGACTCTTGCACTCCTAAAGACTATAGGCCATTAAGTTTGATTGGCATGGTTTATAAGATTATCTCAAAGCTTCTCACCATTCGGTTGAAGACGGTGATGCCAAGGTTGGTTTCTGATTTTCAAGGGGCTTTTATTCATGGCAAACAAATACTAGATGGTGTTTTAATTGCGAATGACGATAGCAGGCTGAAGACTAGGAAACCGGGAATTCTTTGTAAGATTGATATGGAGAAGGCTTTTGATAATGTTAATTGGAATGCATTGTTCACAATCTTGCAGAAGCATGACTTTGGAGGTAAATGGATATCTTGGATTAAATGGTGTGTAACTACTACTCATCTTTCTGTTCTTGTGAATGGTGGTTCTACAGAAAAATTTAAACCAAGCAAGGGTTTACGACAGGGAGACTCTTTATGTCCGTACCTTTTCCTTTTGGTGGTGGAGATTCTTTCAAAACTTATAAATGATGCGGTGGAGAGAGGTCAGCTCTCTGGTTTCCAAGTGATGGAACATGGTTCTATTATTTCTCATCTTCAATTTGCGGATGATACTTTGAATTTCATTGATGCTACAGTGGAGGAAGTTAGACGTCTTTTCATCATCTTGACTGTCTTTGAAACCATTACGGGTTTGAAGTTGAACCTAGATAAGAGCACTATGATTAGTGTTGAAGCTGAAGGGGTAATTTATGATCTTGCCAGAGAACTCGGTTGTAAGACAGAAAAGCTTCCTTTCACTTACCTTGGAATGCCAATTGGAGCTCATTGGCGTAGCACTTCAGTGTGGGATCATGTTTTGCTCAGAATGGAGCAAAAGTTGGCTTCGTGGAAGAAACGTCAACTTAATAAAGCAGGTAGGTTAATCCTTATTAAGAGTTGTCTTGCAAGTTTACCTATCTATTATCTTTCGCTTTTTCATCTTCCGATGAGTGTGGAGAAGAGAATGATTAAGATTATGCGTACTTTCTTGTGGGGCGCGGTGGAAGGTAGAAGGAAATTGGTATGGGTTTCTTGGAAGAAACTTTGTATGCCGAAGGTGAATGGGGGTTTAGGTGTGAAGAATTTGAGGAAAACAAACCAATCTTTTTTAATCAAGTGGATTTGGAGATTTTCAAGAACAAAAATAGTATATGGAGGAGGATAGTGAATGAAAAATTCTCTTATAATACTAATCATCTAATTCTTGACGTGGACAATAATCCTCAAGGAAGGAGCCTTTGGAAGAATGTTACTAATATGGTGCCATTAATCCAAAACATGGCGAGTTTCACAGTAAGGAATGGGAAGGGTATTCGGTTTTGGAAGGATCATTGGATTGATAGGGGTATCTTACAAGATCTCTTTCCGGTTGTTTTCAAGGCATCAAGGATGAAGAATGCTACAGTTTCAGACATGATTGTGAATGGGGAGTGGGTTTGCGAATTTAAGAGACATTTAAATATGAATGAGCAACTAGAATGGGATTTACTGAAACGTGACTTACATTATGTGCCTGTTTTGGTGGAAGAGGAAGACAAACTGGAGATCATGGACAATTTCAGTACTTCGAATTGTTATGAGAAACTCATAGGTGACTTGGATGACTGCTGTTGATGGTGGTTTTTAACCAAGGGGTAAAATCGTAAAACCCCATGACCTAATGTTACCCGCAACACATTAACTAAGAGCATTTAACTCAGGTGTAAATAATTAATAGGGGTATTTTTTCAAAATACCCGATTAGGGATTTTCAATACAGAACCCTAATTCCAAAACCAAGCCGCATACTGCGCACCATGGCAACAATGCCAAACCAAGCCGCACCCTGCGCACCATGGCAGCAATGCCAAACCAAGCCGCATCCTGCGCACCATGGAAACAATTCCAAACCAACTGCGCACCATGGCAGCAATGCTAAACCAAGTCGCATACTGCGCACCCGGGCAACAATGTCAAACCAAGCCGCACTGCGCACCATGGCAACAATGCCAAACCAAGCCGCATATCTGCGCACCATGGAAGCAATGCCAAACCAAGCCGCATATCTGCGCACCATGGAAGCAATGCCAAACCAAGCCGCACCTGCGCACCATGGCAACAATGCCAAACCAAGACGCACCCCTGCGCACCATGGCAGAATGCCAAACCAAGCCGCACCTGCGCACCATGGCAACAATGCCAAACCAAGCCGCACACTGCGCACCATGGCAAAGAATGCCAAACCAAGCCGCACATTGCGCACCATGGCGGCGAGCCATATTTCCAAGCCGCTATGCCTTTGGCCCACGCCAAATATAGCGCCTAGGATTGCAAGACTTGCAACTAGGTCAACATGGCCGTACGTGCCATTGGCACATGCCAACGCGTATCGCAAGCCATATTTCCAAGCCGCTATGCCATTGGCCCACGCCAAATATAGCACCCTAGGCTTGCAAGACTTGCAAGTAGGTCAACATGGCCATACGTGTCATTGGCACATGCCAACACGTATCGCAAGCCATGTTTCCAAACCGCTATGCCATTGGCCCACGCCAAATATAGCGCCCTAGGCTTGCGAGACTTGCAACTAGGTCAACATGGCCGTGACGTGCCATTGGCACATGCCAACACGTATCGCAAGCCATATTTCCAAACCGCTATGCCATTGGCCCACGCCAAATATAGCGCCCTTGGCTTGCAAGTCTTGCAAGTAGGTCAACATGGTCGTACGTGCCATTGGCACATGCCGACACGTATCGCAAGCCATGTTTCCAAACCGCTATGCCATTGGCCCACGCCAAATATAGCGCCCTAGGCTTGCAAGACTTGCAACTAGGTCAACATGGCCGTACGTGCCATTGGCACATGCCAACACGTATCGCAAGCCATATTTCCAAACCGCTATGCCATTGGCCCACGCCAAATATAGCGCCCTAGGCTTGCAAGACTTGCAACTAGGTCAACATGGCCGTACGTGCCATTGGCACATGCCAACACGTATCGCAAGCCATGTTTCCAAACCGTTATGCCATTGGACCACGCCAAATACAGCGCCCTAGGCTTGCAAGACTTGCAACTAGGTCAACATGGCCGTACGTGCCATTGGCACATGCCAACACGTATCGCAAGCCATGTTTCCAAACCGATATGCCTTTGGCCCACGCCAAATATAGAACCCTAGGCTTGCAAGACTTGCAACTAGGTCAACATGGCCGTACGTGCCATTGGCACATGCCAACACGTATCGCAAGCCATGTTTCCAAGCCGCTATGCCTTTGGCACACGCCAAATATAGCGCCCTAGGCTTGCAAGACTTGCAACTAGGTCAACATGGTCGTATGTGCCATTGGCACATGCCAACACGTACCGCAAGCCATATTTCCAAGCAGCTATGCCATTGGCCCACGCCAAATATAGCGCCCTAGGCTCGCAAGACTTGCAACTAGGTCAACATGGCCGTACGTGCCATTGGCACATGCCAACATGCTCACTGGTAGCTTTTCTACCAAGGCCACAGCCCTAACGGCCACGCATGCCATTGGCACATGCCAAACACACACGCTGGTAGCCTAACTTGCAAACCGTGCAACCTACCACCAAGGCATTCCGCACATGCCGTTGGCACATGCGACACACGCCACTAGCAGCTCTGGCATTACCACCTACGCCGAGGTGCAACTCGCAACGAAGGCATTCCGCACATGCCACATGTATCCCTAGCAGCACCACTTGCACTCAAGATGCAACCAACACTCGAGACATCAACACAAACTGGGGGGATGCTTTTCTAGGGTTTTGGTTTGGCGGTCACAAAGATGCATCCAGACACTACGCTCACATTATGAAAGCGTGAAAAGGAATAAAGCGGTCAAATAAAAGAGGAAATAATGGTGAAAACGTTTTCACCCATTAACACCATGCGGTTACCACCTCCTCCCATTATTTCACCCTTTACTTTCTTCCTTCATGAGGCCAGGGTACGTTTCAATCTCGACTTGTATAAATAGGTCTTACCTATTTCCACCAGACAACAAGTCTCGGTCAGGAGAAAAATACTACACTCTCAGAAAGGCAACTTTGCAAGCTCTCCCAAAAGCTTTCATCTCTTGCAAGCTTCCCAAGCTTCTACTTTCTGATACAAGTCGAGACGCTACTCTCCTAGAATTATTCTGGTCTCAACACCTTTCTTTGCTTCCCTCCCCAAATCAACCCTTCTCCTCCACTTTGTGATCGAAGTAAGTCTGGAACAGCCATTTCTTGGTTTAGGCCGGACTTGTACATGTATTGATCTCTCGAATCTATAAAGTGCTCACGTGTAGCACATTTGTTTAGGGTTTGAACCAGTTTCTCACTCAACTACCGAATTTACCGAAATCGGCAGAAACGATTTTTACCCCTAAACAATTGGCGACCACAGCGGGAGGATCGATCTATCGGCTACAATATCAGACTGTCAATCTCGTTCT
The DNA here is from genome assembly GCA_023531295.1 of Papaver armeniacum. Classification (NCBI taxonomy): domain Eukaryota; kingdom Viridiplantae; phylum Streptophyta; class Magnoliopsida; order Ranunculales; family Papaveraceae; genus Papaver; species Papaver armeniacum. Next base: position 88,340 of record JAJJWW010012033.1, on the reverse strand, counting down.
TCGACCCTGATCTCAAGATGGTAGGGAAGGCGACTCAATCCGACTCAACTACCGGGACGACCCTGTTAATAGTTGTAAAAACTACACAAGAAAACTAGGGACTTGCTGAAGATGCTATTACTCAATCCTGGGGACTCACCGAAGATGCTACCAGCGATTGGGGACTTGCTGACGATGCTACCATCAAAACCGCCAGCGAAAAACCGCTTTTTACATGGAGAGGGGCGTGTTCGCAAAACCTATGAAGTGAGTAAATTCAGACTGGGAAAGATATACAATCTATTTTTAGGTTCTTAGTAAAACCGTCATACTACTGAGTCTTGTGCCCATTGCTAGCACACACTTTCATAAAAGCAATATTCCTTTCCCAAAACATAATCAGAGTAATATTATCAAAACCATTCATCCCAGAAATAATCCAATACCCTAAAAAGCTACCAGCTGTCTATCAAAGGTCAAGTTTTGAACCAGACATCCAATATGTCTTTCAAAAAAAAAAACCTAAATGAAAGTTTAACAGAGAAACGTTCAAGGAAAATCATCCAACAAGTTTGCTCTTCTTGAGAAAGTCAACTTCGCATCTTCAAGAGCCGCTCTCTTCATAGTCAACATCTTGGAAAGCTTTTCGAGTTCCATCTCCTGTCGTGCAATCTCCTCGGCGGAAAGGCTTTCGATTGCTGCATCTTTCAAATTTTGGATCTCTCGGCAAGGCCTTCGACAAACCACGAAGTGTTGAACTCCTTTTCTACGCACACGTCGCGATGGTGCTCCCAATCGCAATAACGTCTTGAACGGTGTGACCAAATACCTCACGCATATCCTCGATGGAAGATAAAGCCTCTTCCACACGCTTAACTAGCGAAAATCGACTAGTGACTTTCTTGGTTGTAGCCATATGTCCGTGCTTCTCCCGCATTCTGTGTACAACGCCTCATGCTTAGTCGGCACGCAAGCCGCCAACCAAAGACATGACCCGGATAAGGAACCAAGTACGGGGATCAAAAATGGCGCCCGCACCTGGCCTCACTACTGCAGAGGGTCTTCTTCCATGTCTACGACAAAGAACCATCGAGAATCATCCACCGTTTGAACCACATCCGTGCCTCGGCAATTGGCTAACGCCCATCTCCAAGTTACCAACGGTGGTCACCAAAGGCAAGTTTTCGGTGCGGCTCTACCCCAGAATCATCCTCCGAAACGGATTCCTCCTCACGAACTTGAGTCTGATATTTCCCAAAAGAGGAAACAAAATAAGAAAGAAAAGAAGTGCGAAACTCACCGAACCACTTCCCGAAACAGAACCAGTGCTGCCGGAGGAATCACTCTCACTTGTTGAACCTTCTTCTCTCTCTGACTCATCATCGCTATGAGAAGGCTCAATGCTCTTTGGAGTTCTTTGAAGAAATTGCCGTCTCCCGGCAACGTGCAAGGGCAAAAAAGCATTAACACTACCGAAGCCCCCAAGGAAACAAGACACATGTTCTCATCCAAAATTCACGTGTTTTGAGACAAACCAATGAAGAGGCAACACATACCTGGTTATTGGAAGAACTGAAAGACACAAGAGCCGTGGGAGGATCTTGTGAAACCGTCTGGAACCCGCCAGCATGATTCTTCGTTCTCCGTTCCTTAGCCTGGGGACTTTCCGAATTGCTAGGCAACTTTCGCTTGGGATCTCTCAACATTGGATACTCCTTCAAACTCTTTGGGGAAGGTTTGCAACGAACGTTCTCCACCACGTTATTCACAAAATCTCGGATCATAATAAACTCGTCGCACCAAAACTCATTATAGCCGAAGGTCGTCGGGTTACTCTTCCCATTTGAAAGAAGGGAAGACGGATACCCGCTTAAGGGCACCAAGGCGTCAAGGGCGACATGCAATGAATCCTTAGGGATCACCGTCGGTAAACAAGAGGCACCCTTGATCGAAACCCATGTGACGAGCAAGACGGTCAATATTGTAAGCAAATATCTGGAAAGACTTCACGAAGAAAGACTCAGATATAACCGGGCAAGCAAACTTTGAATGAACAAGTTTTCACCAACGCTCAAATCGTCATCAAGACAAAGACATGAGCGGAGCGGTAGCAAAGGTGTCAATTTGAGTCACTGACCTATGGACCGGCCCCCATGGACGAAAATTGATTTCATGCAACTTATCAAGAAGACTAACCAAGATCACGCCAACTCTTGGACGCCTGTTCACCCATCGAAGAATTCGAGAGCCCCCCCAACTCATGGGAAGCGAAGGCAGCGGCTTTGAGCATACTTCTCGAAGTGCTCCCATAACCAGACTTGCAGAAAAGCAACGTGCACATATGAATCCACTTTCATGAAACCATTCGAAACTTGCATGTTCGCAACTAGGTGATCCAGATGCACATAAAGGGAACCAAGGAATAGCTTGCCAATGGGAAGAACTTTACCCTTCGCCAACTTCACAGCAATCGCTAACAACTCCGGTCTTATTCCTTTCTTGCCAGAACCGTCATCAAAAATGTCTCTGGACAACCAGAGAGCCAAAAATGCCGCGACATGAAGATCACTGCTTTTCTGTTCAGGCTCCAGCTCGTCCGGAAACCATTGAGATATCCACCAACCGAGCAAAATTCCCCAACTTAGCGGCCAGGTCATCCCGCATCTTCACCTCACTTTCAGATAATTGGATTTTAAGATTCCCAGTTACCGGAAGATTCAGCAAGAGAGCCACACTCTCCAAGGAGAAAGTTATCTCGCCCCATCTACATATGATTGTATGGGTGTCCGAACACCATCTGAGATGAAAGCAACCAAGCCTCGGATATCCTTCCTAACTGGAGATTTCTTCAAGTCTTGACAAAGATCAATGACCTGCGCCGAGTCAAGTTGGTATTTATATGCTCCTTGCTCACCATGAACTCAACCCATCTATCAAAAGAACGCAATGGGCTTTGGCACATCCCGAAATCAATGTTGGAAGAGGAATATACCCCTTTATGAAGACAAACCGTATGGTGTTCTCTGGGCAAACCGAACGTGTCTTCTTTCATCTTCACCACCGGTTAACAAAGTCGGCACGAAACCTGGGTGATTTTTCCGAGCAGAGACAAGTTTTTTTGGCGAAGAAGTCGTCATCCGTGTTTGGTTTGGAATTATGGACATCCTTCGATGAGGCGAAATTTTGTTCAGGTAACATCTTGTCGGATTTCTTAATAACAACTTAGTAGCAAGATATCTCCGCACACAAAAAGAAAAACAAAATTACCTCCCGACACATAACCGCGCCCGACAAAAGGAAAACCCGAAATACAAAAAAAAAAAAAAAAAGAGGGGCGTATTCTCTACGGTTCAAAACTGCACACACGTATTTTCTTCGGGTTCAAGACTATATACGCAGTATTTTCTTCAGTTCAAAACTATGTACGCGGTATTTCATACGGATTCAAGAGTGTCTACGTATCCTTCTTCTGGGTTCAAAATTATATATGGAGCATTTTTCTATTGGTTCAAAACTGCACGCGTGGTACTTCTTTTGAGAAGCAAAAATCATATATACAATATCTCCTTGGGTTCGAAGTCATATGAGCGTATGCACGTATTCTTCTTCTGGATTCATACAAGTTGTTCTCTACGGGTTCGAAATACACACGCAAAGATTTTAAATGCGGCTCAAATACCCCTACGGTATCATTCTTCGGGTTCAGAATTATATACGGAACATTCTCTACGGGTTCAAAATACACACGCAGAGATTTTCTCCAGTGGTTCAAATATTTTTTCAGACCGAAAATTCATATATGCAATATTTCCTACGGTTCAAACAATATATGCGTATTTCCCTTGGTTGCATACGTACAATATTTTCTACAAGAGGCACGCCAAGAAATCATATGCAAGGATTGTGGAAGCTCCTACTCTTAAGGTTTACACCTACGTAAAAAAAAAAAAAAGGAGAAACATACCGGAAAACATACCTGGAAGCCGGTTTCTCTTTGCCGCTAGTATAAAAAAGAGGTGCAGGATGGGGAGAAAGGGGCTTTATATATATATATATATAGCCGTGAAGACTTTGAAATAGGGAAGGATTTCCCTTTTACCAAAATCACGCGTGTAAGAAACGGGCCCACGAAGGGTGCGACTTCCCAATGTCGCCCAAGTCACGCCCGCAAGCACGGTTTCCAAGTTGCACCGGCCCCACCAATTGCGCCGACTTCCTAATGTCGCCCAAGTCACGCCTGCAAGCACGCACGGTTTCTACACTTTGCGCCGGTCCCACCAGCTAGCACACTCAGTTTCCCAATTCACGCCAACTTCCCAACGTCGCCCAAGCTGCGCCGGCCCCACCAATTGTGCCAACCGCCCGATTTGTGCAAAACTACTAGAGGCAAGGATTCCAAATCCCATTTATAAAAGGTCAGACAAGCCTCTTTCAATTTTCTTTACGGTTTGTCGTTAATAGTTTGTCACCATCTTATGCTTACCTCGCAACAAAGCCCCCCTTCGAGCTAAGCGGGGGACTTAATGTTGATGGTGGTTTTTAAACAAGGGGTAAAATCGTAAAACCCCATGACCTAATGTTACCCGCAACACATTAACTAAGAGCATTTAACTCGTGTGTAAATAATTAATATGGGTATTTTTTCAAAATACCGATTAGGTTTTTCAAACACGTAACCCTAATTCCAAAACCAAGCCGCATACTCGCGCACCATGGCAACAATGCCAAACCAAGCCGCACCCTGCGCACCATGGCGGCGAGCCATATTTCCAAGCCGCTATGCCTTCGGCCCACGCCAAATATAGCGCCCTAGGCTTGCAAGACTTGCAACTAGGTCAACATGGCCGTACGTGCCATTGGCACATGCCAACGCGTATCGCAAGCCATATTTCCAAGCCGCTATGCCATTGGCCCACGCCAAATATAGCGCCCTAGGCTTGCAAGACTTGCAACTAGGTCAACATGGCCGTCGTGCCATTGGCACATGCCAACACGTATCGCAAGCCATGTTTCCAAACCGCTATGCCATTGGCCCACGCCAAAATAGCGCCCTAGGCTTGCAAGACTTGCAACTAGGTCAACATGGCCGTACGTGACATTGGCACATGCCAACACGTATCGCAAGCCATATTTCCAAACCGCTATGCCATTGGCCTACGCCAAATATAGCGCCCTAGGCTTGCAAGACTTGCAACTAGGTCAACATGGCCGTACGTGCCATTGGCACATGCCAACACGTATCTCAAGCCATGTTTCCAAACCTCTATGCCATTGGCCCACGCCAAATATAGCGCCCTAGGCTTGCAAGACTTGCAACTAGGTCAACATGGCCGTACGTGCCATTGGCACATGCCAACACGTATCGCAAGCCATATTTCCAAACCGCTTATGCCATTGGCCCACGCCAAATATAGCGCCCTAGGCTTGCAAGACTTGCAACTAGGTCAACATGGCCGTACGTGCCATTGGCACATGCCAACACGTATCGCGAGCCATATTTCCAAACCGCTATGCCATTGGCCCACGCCAAATATAGCGCCCTAGGCTTGCAAGACTTGCAACTAGGTCAACATGGCCGTACGTGCCATTGGCACATGCCAACACCTATCGCAAGCCAAATTTCCAAGCCGCTATGCCTTCGGCCCACGCCAAATATAGCGCCCTAGGCTTGCAAGACTTGCAACTAGGTCAACATGGCCGTACGTGCCATTGGAACATGCCAACACGTATCGCAAGCCATGTTTCCAAACCGCTATGCCATTGGCCCACGCCAAAAATAGCGCCCTAGGCTTGCAAGACTTGCAACTAGGTCAACATGGCCGTACGTGACATTGGCACATGCCAACACGTATCACAAGCCATATTTCCAAACCGCTATGCCATTGGCCTACGCCAAATATAGCGCCCTAGGCTTGCAAGACTTGCAACTAGGTCAACATGGCCGTCGTGCCATTGGCACATGCCAACACGTATCTCAAGCCATGTTTCCAAACCGCTATGCCATTGGCCCACGCCAAATATAGCGCCCTAGGCTTGCAAGACTTGCAACTAGGTCAACATGGCCGTACGTGACATTGGCACATGCCAACACGTATCGCAAGCCATATTTCCAAACCGCTATGCCATTGGCCTACGCCAAATATAGCGCCCTAGGCTTGCAAGACTTGCAACTAGGTCAACATGGCCGTACGTGCCATTGGCACATGCCAACACGTATCTCAAGCCATGTTTCCAAACCTCTATGCCATTGGCCCACGCCAAATATAGCGCCCTAGGCTTGCAGGACTTGCAACTAGGTCAACATGGCCGTACGTGCCATTGGCACATGCCAACACGTATCGCAAGCCATATTTCCAAACCGCTATGCCATTGGCCCACGCCAAATATAGCGCCCTAGGCTTGCAAGACTTGCAACTAGGTCAACATGGCCGTACGTGCCATTGGCACATGCCAACACGTATCGCGAGCCATATTTCCAAACCGCTATGCCATTGGCCCACGCCAAATATAGCGCCCTAGGCTTGCAAGACTTTCAACTAGGTCAACATGGCCGTACGTGCCATTGGCACATGCCAACACCTATCGCAAGCCATATTTCCAAGCCGCTATGCCTTCGGCCCACGCCAAATATAGCGCCCTAGGCTTGCAAGACTTGCAACTAGGTCAACATGGCCGTACGTGCCATTGGAACATGCCAACACGTATCGCAAGCCATGTTTCCAAACCGCTATGCCATTGGCCCACGCCAAAATAGCGCCCTAGGCTTGCAAGACTTGTAACTAGGTCAACATGGCCGTACGTGACATTGGCACATGCCAACACGTATCGCAAAGCCATATTTCCAAACCGCTATGCCATTGGCCTACGCCAAATATAGCGCCCTAGGCTTGCAAGACTTGCAACTAGGTCAACATGGCCGTACGTGCCATTGGCACATGCCAACACGTATCTCAAGCCATGTTTCCAAACCGCTATGCCATTGGCCCACGCCAAATATAGCGCCCTAGGCTTGCAAGACTTGCAACTAGGTCAACATGGCCGTACGTGCCATTGGCACATGCCAACACGTATCGCAAGCCATATTTCCAAACCGCTATGCCATTGGCCCACGCCAAATATAGCGCCCTAGGCTTGCAAGACTTGCAACTAGGTCAACATGGACGTACGTGCCATTGGCACATGCCAACACGTATCGCAAGCCATGTTTCCAAACCGCTATGCCATTGGCCCACGCCAAATATAGCGCCCTAGGCTTGCAAGACTTTCAACTAGGTCAACATGGCCGTACGTGCCATTGGCACATGCCAACACGTATCGCAAGCCATGTTTCCAAACCGCTATGCCTTTGGCCCACGCCAAATATAGCGCCCTAGGCTTGCAAGACTTGCAACTAGGTCAACATGGCCGTACGTGCCATTGCCACATGCCAACACGTATCGCAAGCCATGTTTCCAAATAGCTATGCCTTTGGCCCACGCCAAATATAAAACCCTAGGCTTGCAAGACTTGCAACTAGGTCAACATGGCCGTACGTGCCATTGGCACATGCCAACACGTATCGCAAGCCATGTTTCCAAGCCGCTATGCCTTTGGCACACGCCAAATATAGCGCCCTAGGCTTGCAAGACTTGCAACTAGGTCAACATGGCCAGACGTGCCATTGGCACATGCCAACATGTACCGCAAGCCATATTTCCAAGCCGCTATGCCATTGGCCCACGCCAAATATAGCGCCCTAGGCTCGCAAGACTTGCAACTAGGTCAACATGGCCGTACGTGCCATTGGCACATGCCAACATGCTCGCTGGTAGCTTTTCTACCAAGGCCACAGCCCTAACGACCACGCATGCCATTGGCACATGGCAAACACACACGCTGGTAGCCTAACTTGCAAAACCGTGCAACCTACCACCAAGGCATTCCGCACATGCCGTTGGCACATGCCACACACGCCACTAGCAGCTTCTCGGCATTACCACCTACGCCGAGGTGCAACTGCAACGAAGGCATTCCGCACATGCCATTGGCACATGCCACATGCGTCCCTAGCAGCACCACTTGCACTCAAGATGCAACCAACACTCGAGACATCAACACAAACCGGGGATGCTTTTCTAGGGTTTTGGTTTGGCGGTCCTGAAGATGCGGCGTACACTACGCTCACATTAAGAAAGCGTGAAAAGGAATAAAGCGGTCAAATAAAAGAGGAAATAATGGTGAAAACGTTTTCACCCATTAACACCATGCGGTTACCACCTCCTCCCATTATTTCACCCTTTACTTTCTTCCTTCATGAGGCCAAGTGGTCACGTTTCAATCTCGACTTGTATAAATAGGTCTTACCTATTTCCACCCGTACAACAAGTCTCGGTCGGGAGAAAAATACTACACTCTCAGAAAGGCAACTTTGCAAGCTCTCCCAAAAGCTTTCATCTCTTGCAAGCTTCCCAAGCTTCTACTTTCTGATACAAATCGAGACGCTACTCTCCTAGAATTATTCTGGTCTCAACACCTTTCTTTGCTTCCCTCCCCAAATCAACCCTTCTCCTCCACTTTGTGATCGAAGCAAGTCCTGGAACGGCCATTTCTTGGTTTAGGCCGGACTTGTACAGATTGATCTCTCGAATCTATAAAGTGCTCACGTGCAGCACATTTGTTTAGGGTTTGAACCAGTTTCTCACTCACCTACCGAATTTACCGAAATCGGCAGAAACGATTTTTACCCCTAAACAACTGCGTCTTCAATCAATTTCTTTGGAAGTCTCATATTCCCAACAAGGTTAGTTTCATTTTGTGGGCTACTTTTCATGATTCTCTCCCAACTAGGGATATGTCACGTCATCGTGGTGTTGACATAGAAAGTGAACAAAGGTGTTCTATGCAATAATGTTAGGGAATCATGCAAGTCATATGTTTCTTCATTGCACGTATTCTTTTGAGATATGGAAGTACTTCATTGCTTCCTTCAAAATTGCTTGGCCCATGCCAAGCATGTTGCTTCAATTATTTAAAGCTTGGACCACCAACGTCTTTGCGTGGTAAAAGAAGACAATTATGGCAAATTTTGCATTATGCGATTTGTTGGGTTTTGTGGAAGGAAAGGAATGGAAGGGTTTTGGAGGTCGACATAAGTGTGTGCAAGAAAGTATTGATTTGGTCAAGCAATTGGTAGTTTTATGGTCTTGTGATAATGACACTTTCAAGTATGTTGATCCAAGTCTCATTTGGAGTAATTGGGATACTCTAATGTGTATGTAATTGACCTTGGATTATCCTTGGTTCTCTTTTTCTCTTTTAATATAACCCTCTCTTTCGAAAAAAAGATTATTTAGCATTCCCGTATCTCACGTAAAGATTATGGCCTGACGTATTTCTGTTTATCTTAGCCGTAGTAGAAAGTGTGAACTGGCTATGATACTTTTACGCCACTAGCATGCCATGCTAATTTATAGCATCCTAACCAACTATTAATGTACCAAGATATCTTCCAGCGCCTCAGCAGGCTATGAGCGTCCCACGATACAAAAAAAAAAAAAATGTGTGCTTTCATAGCAACCCCAACCCGATCATTTTAATAAGCTAGCTGGTCCGTTTCTTTCTACCTCTCCCTCTCCACCACATGCACTAGAGATATAGCACATAGCAACCCCAACCCGATCATTTTAATAAGCTAGCTGGTCCGTTTCTTTCTACCTCTCCCTCTCCACCACATGCACTAGAGATATATATATCAAGATATGATATTAAGATACTGATGGTTCTCATTAGCATAAGATAAGCTGGTCCAAATTTTGTCTCAGGGGATGCTGGTCCAAATTTTGTCTCAGGGGATTAATTGTGTACGTTCATCGGTTCGTGGCAGCTCTATTATTGTATGTAAAACAGCACGTCGTATGCGTGGATACACCATCCTTGCCAAAAATGAAAAACAAACTAATTACTGTGCCCTAAAAAATGAAACCATGAGTTGGATATACCTCGATCTGTGCACTAAATGGCTGATAGACCATTGCCTTTGTCCTCCATCTTGAACAATAAGAGCGGTTCATTCATGATTACGAAGAAGGACACCAATTTTTGAAGGACCATTACATTGAATGAAAAAGGACGCCAATTTTTGAAGGACCATTACATTGAATGAAATCAGGCATGGTCCTGCCATTCCATGTCTTGAAACAAATATCCATGAGTATGAAACACGTACACATAAAGACAAACACACACGATATTGATAGTATGATCACGGTATTTCACCAGCAAAAACCAAAAATGAGGTTAATCCAAAATCCAAATGACGAAAAAAAATATAAATACAAAAAATCCAAAAAAGTTTCCATCGCTTCTAGGAATTTCTATTTGAGGATATATTTTTATAATAGAATAAGAATCCCAAAACTAAAACGTATTAGTGGTCCTTGTCTTTTCAAGCCTATCTCACTGCACCAAATCAAGAATTTCCTTATAGAAAAAAAAAAAGCATTACAAAAAAATTAGAGCTAATTTTCCTAACTAAAAAAAATGGTTACCCATAGGCAGTTATATAATGTGTTAGTATTTTATCTAACCCTTTTAGTCCATTAGGGAAATTAAATAGGCTAACACACATACTTCATTACAATTTTTTTCCTAACTATTGACATTTTACACTTGAGAATGCCAGTTCCGGTCACCTGAGAATGCCAGTTCCGGTCACCTGGGAATGCCAGGTTCCGCCAAACCAAAACCCAAAGAAGATCCCCCAGTTTGTGGTTTGATGTCTCGAACGTTTTCGTGAAAACATGTAACATGGTTGTTGCATGGCAAGTCGAGCTTGGGAGACTTACTAGCTTGCGACCTTCGACGGTCGAGATTTTGTATCTTAAGCGGAAAGGTAGCCGTTGATCGTTGCACGCCCGTTTTTGATAGGCCGTGTAGGGAAGGCCAAAGATGATGGCACGACAAAGTTGGCAGGCCATTGGCATGGCATGCCTTGGCGTGGTTTGGCATGGCCAAACTAGACTTTGGGTCAAAGGTTACCATGCGTTGTCTGGTAACCTTGGACGGCTAGGATTTTCTCTTGAAATTGAAGGGCGACCGTTGATTGTCACACGCCTTCGTTTTAGTAGCTGCATAGGGAAAGCTAGCATGGTGGTGCGGCTAGGTTGGCGTGCCATTGGCATGGCATGCCTTGGTGCGGTTTGGCGTGGCCAAACTAGGGTTTTGGGTCAAAGGTTACCATGCGTTGTCCGGTAACCTTGGACGGCTAGGATTTGCTCCTGAGATTGAAGGGCGACCGTTGATGGCCGCACGCCTTCGTTTTAGAAACCCTAATTAGCGCACTTTACTAGAATCGTTGTAGAATTCTCGTACGGACTCGTATTTTGCGGGAGGTAAAAACAGCCCGACAGTAAAACTCAGGAAGAATTCAAGAGGGATGTTGTGGGCCCGAGGAGCCATAGTTTAGGCGCGACCAAATTAGGGTTTTGGCATTGGGCCAAATGTTACCATGCGTTGGATGGCGACCTTAGAGGCTAAGATTTGCATCTAAGGTGGAAGGGTGGCTGTTGATTGTTGCACGCCTTCGTTTTATTGGCCGCATAGGGAAGGATAGCATGGTGGCAAGACTAGGTTTGCATGTCTTGGGCATGGCATGCCTTGGTGCGATTTGGGTAAATCTAATTGAAAACGACCAGTACTCAAAACTCAATAAGCAAAGACTTGAAATTGATATAGGTTTGTTTTAGGTAAACCTAATTGAAATGGACTTAACAAATATGTTAACAGAAAATCAAATATGTTTGTGTAAACATATAAACAGAAAAGATGATTCAAATGCTTGATATTAAAACAGGGATCTTAAAACTGTGATTTAGCGAAAAATGTGATGAGTGATTATATCGCATCAAGGAAAACTAAATTAAAATGGAAGCGAAACAAAGAACCATTGATCTTGATGATTAGAGAATAAAAAATGATGATGTCAAAAAAAAAAAAAAAAAAAAAAAACGGTGAAATACTCCTCTAATTATGTAGAATCTTCTGGTATTTAGGTGACACCGCTATTATGAAAACCACAAATAGTAAAAGAAAACAACATCATCGATGGAAGCGGAAGATCGATCTTTTCTCGCTTTGTACCATCATAAAATATGAATGGTAAATCGAGGGAAAGAGAACACAAAGATTAGAGTGGTTCGGTCACTTGACCTACGTCCACTATGAAACCCCATATGGGTGAATTATATTTAGAGATCTCAATACTCAAAGGAATGTATTTACTATCACATAGATATCTTATTTATATGATAATAGGATACATAAATATTAAACCTAAACCCTAGAGGATAACAAACTATCCCGACTAGGTAAGCCTATTAATCATCGAGACTTGGTCGTCTCATATCTTCACAACCACCTCTATCTTCACTTGGGTATATATGTACCATATATTCCAATAGTAAGTTCGCTTCACAAGTTAAGCTATATTTCAGAATGATACTGGAGCTTTTTGGCCAATGCCTAATTATATTGACGCAATCATTAAAAGTTGGAAATTCATACTAGTGCATCCTATAAGAAAGAAGTTATGTCACTTGATCCCAAAGATCAATATCTTTGGAGCGTTTAGAAGTCGAGGAATGCCGTAGTTCCCGATGACGCTTCAATCACCACCGATTCGACTCATCAAAATGTCAAGATGCAAGTGTACTCTTGGTGCAGCAATTCAGTAGAACTCAAAGGGTTTTCTCTAGATTATACCCTTTCCAACTCGGACTCTTTCTTTATAACTTAGTGTTCGCTGGGGTTTTTTCTCTTGGGTTGTCTTGTCTGTTCTTTTTCTTGCGGCTCTTTTCGAGCTTCGATTTATTGGGTTTGCAAGCTCTTTTGAGCCTTTGTTTTCTTACCTCTGGTAAACCTTCTATAAAATATTTACCTTTGCCGATCGAAAAATAAATAAATATTAAACATATAAACTTACAAAAGTTCTTCAAAATATTCTAAAGGATGAAAAACCCAACCTCAATTGAAAATCAACAACCTTTTTTACAAAATTTGATTGTGTGAAAAAGAGAAATTTGATTCGAAACTCACATCCATCCTTTACATAAAACACTGAGAAGAATAAAATCCAATATTCTTCTCACGCATCTCTTTTCTCTACTCTCGATCAAACTCTGCGTCTCTTTCTTTCCATCTATTTGAAAGGTTGTCGTGGTGCATGAGGTATATATTAGAAACAATGAATTTTATACACAAAATTTGTCAACTAACCCAATAACGACAATTCCTGGGTGAAAAAGACATGTAAAATTTGATATTGTTTAAATGGACAAGAATGTAAAAATATCTAGGATGTAAACAGTTTTCATCCTACCCATTTTCAAATTTTTTTTTTATTTTTAACTTACATCGGGATGCATCCAGTTTCACCCACTCGATATTTTTTAAGTTTAGGTCCGGATGAATCCAGATTCATTCTTGCTATTTCTTTGGTGTCCATTTCACCCATACTAATTTTTTTTACTCGTCCATTAAAACCATGTTTTTAAAATATTTGGGCAATTGACCCAATTTCTCAATTTTATAACAATGGTAGATATTTTTGCTCCAATTTCTATTTGAAAAACCCTAATTTTCCCCAAAGATTGACAGAAAAAGCACTTTGTTCTCTAGAAATGGTATAACTAAATATTGTACTGGCAAAGGTTTAAGTTTTATATTTCGGCGATCAAAATGAAGAAAATGGAAAATAATTAAGCTTTTTGTAATGATAATTGAATAAAAGATCTTATCCAATAAGAACAAATCTCCAAGACATCAGTGCATGGTTAATTAGCTTTGTTTCACTGCAAGATATCATAGTCCCGGTAGCCAATCTCGACGGACTTAACAGTTTTTTTACATTCATATCAGCTAGTTGTACTTTTGGATAGAGAGTAGCACAGTGCACTCTAAAGTATCACTTAATTGAGTGCGTTCATGGAAGCCCTATTATTTTACGTTAGGTGGTCCCTTTATCTCTGCCTCCTTCGGCCACATCCATCAAGAATATATGAAGATATGATAGTATGATACGGATGGTTCTCATTAGCTTAAGATAAGCTGCTCCATCTGCTTCAAGGATAATTGTGCTGTTCGTGGCAGCTCTATTATTGCTTGTAAAACAGCACGATGTTTGCATGCATATGGCATAGCGTACCTTTAGCCGACTTTTTATAAGGACTTCGTAATTAACTGGCATGTAAGAACTGTTTTTTTTTTTTTTGCATCATGTTGATATGTTTTAATCTCTTTTAGTTTCCTCCAATAAAAAAAAAAAGTTGATATGTTTTAATCTCTTTTAGTTTCCTCGAATAAAAAAAAAAAAGTTGATATTGAAGTCACGCATAAAATAAAAAATGCCCAGGCACACCAAACAAGTTTACAGTTACACACTCGATATTACTACGTGCATTGATCTACCGTTTGGAATTGGTTGTTTTAACCCCAAATGTTCCTCCCGATTCTTAGTGTCCAAAATTTTGCAATTGCAAGATATCCCTGGATTTTTAAAAGCCGTCGTGCACCACAAATTATCTGTTCACGTTCTGCATGTGCATTGAACTTAGAGACATTTCTTACCAAGAGTCGACGAGGTTAGATAAGCTTTGATATTTAGAAGTTTAGAGTTACTACTATAAATAGTGCCTCCCAACTCCTCCTTCAATCATCAACCAACACATTACATATTCAAAACTTCTCAAGGAGAGAAATATAGAATTCAAGAAAGAAAATGGAAGGAAAATCACCTGCTCTCAGTGCTGTGATGGTTGGTGTACTCCTAATGGGGTTGTTCCTTGCGCAGACTCCAGTTGAAGCTAAAAGTTGTTGCAAGAACACGGCGGCAAGAAACTGCTATAACGCCTGCCGTTTACCGGGTACTCCTCGACCAGTTTGTGCGGCAGGCTGCAATTGTAAGATTATCTCTGGGACCAAGTGCCCTAAAGATTACCCTAAACTAAACTCTCTCCTGAACACGGGTATGTAACAATTAACAGGCCATTAGGTATGTTTTTATAACCGATTAATTTCGTTCATTTAATCAAAGTTGTTTCGGACTCTGAATAGAAACTGACGAGGAAACCGACACAGAAGAGGCATATGCGACCAGTGACTTCTGCAAGTTGGGATGCACATCATCCGTGTGCAGTAACATAATGGCTCTCCACAAATCTACTGCGGGTAAAATGATGAACATTATTTTTTTCTGTTTGATCCTTGTTTTCGTTTAACAATTATAAATATATGGATGCCAAAAAATTTCTCTTATTTTGATACTAGCTAGTTGTGTTTTTTGGACTAGCAGGCCTTGTAAGTGAACAAGAAGAATCTGTGAAAGAAGCCTCTGAGAGTTGTAACAATGCATGCTTCGAGTTCTGCAACAAGAAATCCGACATCCCAGTTTTTGCCGCTATCTAAGCAAAACATCTTGGTATGGTATCATCCGCGCATGGTGATAAATTAAGTCCAAAATCGTTCTACCCTAATCTAAGTGTTTCATGTCTTTCCTGTTTAGAATAATTGTCATGCAATGACAAAGTACGTTTCCTAGTGTTTACCTTGTGTTGTTTATTTTCATTTGTATCTAAAAGTCCGGATTATAATTGTAAGAACTACGATGATTGTATTGGCCATGGGCTCAAGTTAGTCATATGGTCAGTGATGTATTACTCCTTGTTCTTATTGAATAAAATCCGTTCTTTAATTATCAATAATAAGAAATGTGTTTCGACATAAATCCTAGAACTTGGAAATCAGTAAAGTAATCAATTATACTGTTCGTTACTTTGGTCCAACATCAAAAAAATCCCAAACTCACTTTCATATCTTCTTCTCATTTTCGCTTTTTGGTTCGGTTTTTTACGATTTCTTTGATCAGATCCTACCTCTATTTGAAGAAGACAGATTAATGCAGCATACTGATCGTTGAGTTTTCAACTCACTCTCTCAATGGTCACACGTGTACAGAAGCATGTGAAATTATAAAGGTTAATAACATGAAAAGAGTGTGACCATCTGTTAACCTTCACTGCTGTTTATCTTATCCTTCACCACTTCATAACCTGTGCTAATATCCCCCCTCAAGCGCATGGGTGAAGGAATCACACTGAGCTTGACACGAAGCATCTTGAATCTTGGTCCATGCAGACTCTTGGTGAAGATGTCTGCCAGTTGATCAAGCGTGTGAACATAAAAGACATCCAATTCCTTGGATTGAACTAGTTCTTTGACAAAGTGAATGTCGAGCTGAACATGTTTCATTCTAGAATGCATTACCGGATTAGAAGCAAGACTGATAGAATTGATGTTGTCACAGCCCAATTTTGGAACTCCGAAAATAGAAACTTTAAGTCTCGGTAACAAATAGCAAATCCATACCACCTCGCCTGCACTTGTTGGCTAGGGACTTGTATTCACCTCGATCTTGGATCTAGCCACAAGTGGGACTCGCTTTTTGGATGACCGTGAAATTATATTAGAGCCTAAAAAGATGCAAGATCCTCCAAAGAGAAATCGACTATCATCGCATTTCCACCCAATCCGCATCGAGAGAAGCCTAACAAGAAAGAATCACCTTTTGTAAAGTGAAGGCCATAACTGAGGGTACCTTTGATGCAGCGTAGAATCCGTTTGGCAGCTACTAGATGTGGTGGGTTCTTGGATTTTGCATATGCTGGCAAACCACATTGACTGCATAGGAGATTTCAGGCCGTGTCCAAGTTAGTGGAGAGCTCCAACCAAGGATCTATACTTTGTGGGATTTTCCAGCAAGTCACCATCAGTTTTGTTTAGTTTTTCTGAAGCTGCCATTGGAGTGTGACATGGTTTATCTCCTTCCATGTGATGCTTGGTGAGAAGATCTATTGCATACTTAGTATGGGAAAGAAACAGTAATGTATCATCTCTTTTAATTTCAAGGCCCAAGAAATAATGTACATCACCTAAGTCCTTGATTGGAAATTGTTGTTGAAGGTGAGCAATGACTATTGTTAAGAATGCAGGAGAACTTCCGGTAAGGAGAATGTCATCAACATACACCAGAGATACAGAGATTTGAGAACCAACTTGATGAACAAACAGACTTGAGTCAGAGATACAGTTCACAAAGTTAAGTGACAGAAGGGCAGTACTTAATTTGGCATACCAAGCCCTTGGTGCCTGTTTAAGGCCATAAATAACTTTGTGGAGAAGACAAACATGATTAGGCTTTGATTCATCAGCAAACCCTGGAGGTTGAGTCATGTAAACTCTTTCCTCCAAATCAGCATGCAGGAATGCATTGCTAACATCCAACTGATGGATTTTCCAGCTGAACTGAACTGCCATGGAAAGAATGACTCTGATTGTAGTTGGCCTAGCCACTGGAATTTATGTCTCTTCAAAGTGAAGACCTGGTTATTGATGATACCCTTTAGCAACAAGTCTGGATTTTTGTGTGTCAATTTTGCCATATGCTTTGTATTTTACCCTAAAAACCCCTTTGCATCCAACTATGTTGTCTATACCAGTAGGATCTACAAGTAACCAAGTACCTAAATCATTCAGTGATTTGTATTCCTTTGCTGAAGCAACTCTCCAAACCTCCTATTTGTTAGCAACAGTAATACAAGTAGGAACAATAGAGGCTTTGCTAATAAGAGCAACATCCATGGGGTGAAAAGTTGCAAAATAAGATTTTGGAACTCTAATGCCATTTTTACCTCTAGTAGTCATTGAATGATCATTCATAGTAGAACGAGAAGTAGTAGATGGAATGACAAGAGTTGAGGTTGGAGAGGAAGACAAGGATAACTGACGCACATGAGAGGAAGATAACAACTTGAATGGAATTCAGTCTTCATTGAAGGAGACATGTCTAGAGACATATACAGTGCCAGTGGTAGGATCTTGAAATCTATAGCCTTTGTGCCGAAGGATGTAACCAAGAATAATACACTGTTTGCTTCTAGGCTCAAGTTTATTTGTGGGGCAGGGCTTGAGCCAAGGATAGCAAGCACAGCCAAACACCTTTAACAAATTGTAATTTGTCTGTTTTTGAAAAAGTTGTTGAAAAGGAGTAGAGAAATTGAGTGACCTTGTGGGTAGTCTGTTTATTAGATAGTTTGCAGTTTGAAGAGCATCACTGAGATAAAAGAGTTCTGGTGACACCTAACAAATGTTTGTGTTTAACCTCAGCTACACCATTCTGCTCTGGTGTATGAGGGCATGTGAGTTCATCGGTAATACCCTTTTGGTCACAGAATTGGGCCAAGAACTTATTTAAAAATTCCCCATCATTGTCAGATTTGATGGTCTTTGTTGTATGAGATAAAAGATTTTCAATTCTATTTACAAAAGCAATAAAAGAATTTTTGAAATCAGACTTAGATTGCAAAGGTATAATCCAACAGTTGATGTGTGTCGTAACCACAACAAATTAGTGAATATTTTTCCACTCAATTAACAAGTAATATGGTGGTTGTTAAGTTCGTTCCCACGAGGAGCAAGAGTTTTTGGTTGTTTAATTGTCAAAAATAGGGGGGGTTTGTTTTATATATAAAGCAAAAGAAAATAAACAAAGCAATTCAAAGATAAAGTTGAAATCAATAAGATGGACAAGATCAAGGAATCCTTCTTCGTTGCAAAACAATGATTCAAGTTAAGTTTTTCATCCACATGTTATTAGTCACAGATTATCACCAACCGTAGGATAGCAGGTTCGCTTAGCTAGCCCCAAAATCCCTTGTTTTACTGAGTAACAGGTCCGCTTAGTTATCAGATTCTATTCAAAAGAACCACCTTGAGGTTCGCTTACAAGATGTAATTCCCGGAACGCATTAATATTTATGAATTTATGTTTAGTACTAGTAGTTAAACTCGGTTCGCTTGGTCCACTTTCTAGCGTTGTTTTCACACACAATTGCTCCACAGATTCCCTCTGCAAGGTCTCGTGTTTTCTACTTGTGTAAAGTTCGAGAACGATTACTTATTCCTTAACTTATACTAGATTTAGGTTGAGTTAACAAATCAATTCAGCGTGCACTCTAAATAGTCTATCAAACAACCATGAATGTATAAACATTCCTATTAGTAAAAACAAACGATACTCATGTGAAAAACTTCAAGGTAGATTTAAAACAAAACTCAAAACATGTCAAGAACTAGGAATTCATCCTTAATCAATAAGAAAATTAGCTACTCATGCTAAGGTGTTCACACAAAGAATAAAGAAAAGAGAAGTGTTGTGTGTGTAAAAGGTGTGGAAAAGTGTAGTAGAGAACTTCTCTATTTATAGGCTTCAATGCTCTCCAAATCTTCTAAGGAATAGAATAACGAATAGAATCCCTTCCCCTTTATAGCTCAACTTCCAAGTCCAAGTATTTTTCAAATCTTTCATCTCCTCTTTCCAAATTCAAGCCCAATTTTTCATCCAATTCCAAGTCCAAATCTTCAAACCCATGAGACAAACTCACACACAAATCTGTAATTTTAAGTCGCCGGGAAAGTCCTCAGGATCACCGGAATTATGCCGGCAAAGTCACCACCGGTCACTGGTATAATCTTTTCCGTCGACAGAATATTCCGTCACGGCCCGTCCAAAGTAACGGTCAAATGGGTCAAGATGTTAGTCGGTGAGTCAAGGGAAGTAGTCAGCCATCTTGAGTCAGCTTCTCAGTCAGTTTTACTGAGCTTACTGGACCTTACTCAGCTAAGTTGCAGGGAAGGATCGGTCATCGGGTTCACATCGAGTTAACTCGCCAAGAAGAAAATCCGCGAGTTCCATTTTTTTATTGTGCCTCCCTACCAATTCAGCCTTTATTTTGGTCTTCTCCTATTAAGAATCCTAACATACATGTAAGGCAATTCAATCAACACAATTGCTGCTTCAAACAGATTTCATTCTTGCAGCAACATCAGCATCACTAACCCATTTTTTCCTTTTTCCATGTATATCATTACAGCCCAAGAATGAGCTTCATTCCTCCTTCGATTCTTCATCTCCTGAATTAATTCCATCCACAGACCCATCTGACTCTTTCAAACTAGTCAATCACCTCTTTATATTATGCGGTTTCAACAAAGATCGGGATTATCTTCTCAATTCAAACCCGAGAGCAACAAAGAACTCATTCAAGCTCAACCCCATCTCGCGATTCCATCTTCATAGCAAAGAATAAATTCATCATCTCCCCGCATTCTCCCAGTTTTGGTAGCAATTTCTTCATCTTTCTATTTCTCAACTGAACTGAACTGAAATCAACCACAAACCCATCTCTGTTTCATAGAAACGACAATCCCTAACTGCAATTTTGAATTTAAACTGAACCCAACTCCAATTTCATGTTCTTTAAACAGAGTCTTCCATCTTCAATTTCTGTAAATCTCAGATCCCCTTGATAGATGTGGTATAAGGATATATAAAATATTGACTACGATCTTTCAAAACGACCAGTACTCAAAACTCAAGAACCAAAGACTTGAAATTGATATAGGTTTGTTTTAGGTAAACCTAATTGAAATGGACTTAACAAATATGTTAATAGAAAATCAAATATGTTTGTGTAAACATATAAACATAAAAGATGATTTAAATGCTTGATATTAAAACAAGGATCTTACAATAGTGATTAAGCGAAAAATGTGATGAGTGATTATATCGCATCAAGGAAAACCAAATTGAAATGGAAGCAGAAGCAGCAACCATTGATCTTGATGATTAGAGAAGAAAAAATGATGATGTCAAAAAAAAAATGGTGAAATACTCATATAAATATGTAGAATCTTCTGATATTTAGGTGAGACCGCTATTATGAAAACCACAAATAGTAAAAGAAAACAACATCATCTATGGAAGCGGAATCAGACTGATCTTTTCCTGCTTTGTACCATCATAAAATATGAATGGTAAATCAGAGGGAAAGAGAACACAAAGATTAGAGTGGTTCGGTCACTTGACCTATGTCCACTATGAAACCCCATAAGGGTAATTATATTTAGAGATCTCAATACTCAGTGAGACAGATTTACTATCACATAGATATCCTATTTATATGATAATAGGATAGACAAATAGTAAACCTAAACCCTAGAGGATAACAAACTATCCCGACTAGGTAAACCTATTAATCTTCGAGACTTGGTCGTCTTATATCTTCACAACCACCTTTATCTTCACTATGGGTATATATGTACCATATATTCCAATAGTAAGTTCGCCTTAAGTTAAGCTATATTTCGGGAATGATAATCTTGCGCTTTTTGGCCAATGCCTAATTATATTGATGCAATCATTAAAAGTTGGAAATTCAGACTAGTGCATCCTATAGGAAAGAAGTTATGTCACTTGATGCCAAGATCAATATCTTGGAGCGTTTAGAAGTCGAGAATGCCGTAGTTTCGATGACGCTTCAATCACCACTGGTTCGGTCATCAAAATGTCAAGATGCAAGTGTACTCTTGGTGCAAAGTGCAGAGAACTCAAAGGGTTTTCTCTAGATTATACCCTTTCCAACTGGGACTCTTTCTTTATAACTTAGTGTTCATTTGGTGTTCTTTTCTCTTAGGTTGTCTTGTCTGTTCTTTTTCTTGCGGCTCGTTTCGAGCTTCGATTTATTGGGTTTGCAAGATCTTTTGAGCCTTTGTTTGCTTACCTCTGGTAAACCTTCTATACAATATTTACCTTTGCCGA
This sequence comes from Papaver armeniacum, assembly GCA_023531295.1. Lineage (NCBI taxonomy): Eukaryota > Viridiplantae > Streptophyta > Magnoliopsida > Ranunculales > Papaveraceae > Papaver > Papaver armeniacum. Next base: position 66,673 of record JAJJWW010012033.1, on the reverse strand, counting down.
TCGAAAAATAAATAAATATTAAACATGTAAACTTACAAAAGTTCTTCAAAATATTCTAAAGGATGAAAAACCCAACTTAAATTGAAAATCAACAACCTTTTCACAAAAGTTGATTGTGTGAAAAAAGATAAATTTGATTCGAAACTCACATCCATCCTTTACATAAAACAATGGGAAGAATAAAATCCAATATTCTTCTCACGCATCTCTTTTCTCTACTCTCGATCAAACTCTGCATCTCTTTCTTTTCATCTATTTGAAAGGTTGTAGTGGTGCATGAGGTATATATTAGAAACAATGAATTTTATACACAAAATTGGTCAATTAACCCAATAACGACAATTCCTAGGTGAAAAAGACATGTAAAATTTGATATAGTTAAATGGACGAGAATGTAAAAATAGCAAGGATGTAAACAGTTTCGTCCTACCCTTTTTCAAATATTTTTTCTTATTTTTAATTTACATCGATGCATCCAGTTTCACCCTCGATATTTTTTAAGTTTAAGTCAGGATGAATCCAAATTCATTCTTGTTATTTCTTTGGTGTCCATTTCACCCATACTAATTTTTACTCGTCCATTAAAACCATGTTTTAAAAATATTTGGGCAAATGACCCAATTTCTCAATTTTATAACAATGGTAGATATTTTTGCTCCAATTTCAATTTGAAAAACCCTAATTTTCCCCAAAGATTGACAGAAAAAGCACGTTGTTCTCTAGAAATGGTATAACTGAATACTGTTGGGATATATATTTAAAAACATAGTTTTGTAATATTGTATCAAACTTAGAGAGATAGTGTGGTGGTATTATTTTGGGCTCCCACACTATAGAGTTGGGTTCAAGTCTCACCCCATGCATTTGACTAGGTATATTTATATATCTATATGTATTTAATAAAATCCGGGAGAGCGGGGCCTTGGGGGTCTTGGGAGGTCTGTGATTCAAAAAACTTATTTTTTGCAGATTTGACTTTTGGTTTTGAAAACGTTTTAAGGTAATTATTCTCTAATTAATTGTCTTTAATCTTGGCAATATATCTTGCCCGTTTTCTGACTGTTACTGGAAGGTTAATTGAGTGTAGTTACTCAGAATTTATTTTCATTAAAGTTGATTGATTCTCTTGAGTTTTATAAGACCAGTTTTTACAGAGGATGAAAAAAACATATAGTTTTTACATCTATTGAGTTCTGAGCAAGTGTAAGAAAGAGTGATAGTTGGTTCGATTTCTCAAGGTGTAGAGAAATCGAACAAGAGAGTATCAGCTATTTTATCCCATATGGTTTTCAACAAAGAATTGACTGCTAACACAATCAAGAGGCAGAGTCGCGAAACACCTTAAAGATAGCGACCTAGTCCATGCGACTTCACCGTTGAGATTCATTATTCTGTAATCTGTTTTTGTGCTTTGTTTCCAACAATTATAAAAAGCGCATTGATGATACCAACAATCCTTTCAAATTTGAAGGGCTGCATTTCAGAAGATGGAAGCTGAAGATGTTCTTTTATCTCAAACTCATGAAGCTGCATATGATTGTGTCAAGTGTTCATCCCCGGAACCCCGGAACCCGATTGGAGCGATAAGATCGCTGTTGCCGATAAGGCCGACACTGCTGCTCATCGATCTTTGGTGTTGCTTTACTCGATCCACCTCCTACCGGTGGTGCCAAAGAAGTTGTTTCTCAAACTCCTAAGGAGAAACAGAAGGCCATTGAAAAATGGGTCGATGATGACTTTGATTGCAAAAACTACATTCTTAATGCATTATCTCGATGATTTAAATGAGTATTATTCAACTTTTGAAACTGCTAAAGATGTATGGGATGCATTACAGATAAAATATGACACCGAGGAAGTTTGGTTCAAAGAAGTATCTTTGTGAGCCGGTATTTGAGATACCAAATGGTGGATGATAGATCGATTTGTTTACACAAAGCTCATGAACTTCAAAAAAATTGCCCATGAAATTCTGACCGAAGGTATGAAAACTTGTAATACTTATCAATTCTATTTTTCCTTCCGTATATAAAATTATAAAAAAAAAATAAAAAATAATAATAATAGGGAACTGGTCACTTTAGTTTTTAATAGGTACCCCGTATCTATTAAAGGTGTTTTGCTCAGTTAACCCTAGACTATATATTTCTTTTACGGTAATAGGGTTTCAGTAGTGCGGCGATTTGATTAGAAGACGAGATAGAAGAAAATCATTAGAGAGAAAAGGAAGAGGAAGACCAGAGAATAGGTGGTAAGGATTTAATTAGTTTTGGTCATTTCTTTCATTATGATTTTGGCTTGTGCTTACGTCTTTATTTTTCTTTCTCTATTTGTTGTTGTGTTCTTCTTTTAGGGCTTAGTAAGTGAGGAAACTTCTTCTTAATGGATCGACCAGGTTGCATACGAAAATTGAGGCAAATTTACTCGGTTTCGTAGTCTTGGATAAATGTAGAAATGGATATAGAATAACTAAATGAATGGTTATACATGAATCCATTTATAATCTATGATCTGATCTGTGATTTTTCTGCTTATCTGTTTTAAATTCTACCTAGTCATTATAAATTTTTATTTGTTTGTCTGATGGGGGAGTACATGTGTTTCTAGACTGGTGATAATGGTGTGTATGGTAGGAAAAGTACACCCTTCCTTGATATTGATTGTTTGGAATTTTGCTCTTTGATTAAGTGATTTTTGTTGAATGGGTGTTTGCCTGGTTCTATTATTTGTCTAGATATCTAAGACAATCTACCAGTACGTGTTAGTTAATTTAGATATTTATTTAAGTGACCCAAACTTAGTTATGAGGCAGCTTGCAATTGGATAGGTGAACTGATGAATTATGGGGTGGATGAGCTAGTAGATTATCGTGTATATATATGATTAATCAAGAGGATATATATAATAGCACAAGAATCATGTTGAGAAGCACGTCTTTGCAAGTGTATATGTGCATAAGTAATATAAGTCGGTGCTTAGGGGGAAGTTTGAAATGGATTGTTAAAGGAGTTTTGTGTATGCGTATAAGACGAGCATCGTGAGTACTACAAAAGTCATTTTCTTTTGCTTTGGGTCTAACCAAATGGTGAAGAAACTCATGATCCATTTTTATGGTGTGTTACTTGTTGTTAGCTAGAATTTTTTATTTATTTATTAGCCAAGTTCCCTGCCCAGATTCTACCGTGCCTATGGGAATTATACATATCGAGTGTCGACTGACATGAGATGGTTACACTGGCTAGATCTTGGTGACTGTATGATATATTTGGACAGTTCTTGCTGTTAAGATGATAGAAATCATTTTAATCAAGGTTGGTACTTCATATGCCTAGAGGCTTCATGTAAGTCTCAAAACCCTGTGATCTATGGTCTCATTTCTGAAAAGGAAATTGAGATAGGGGATGCGCTTTCAGGTACATTGGTATACACATACGTGTACCTTCTCGAGCGTTTCATTGCGGATATGTTCTGAATTCAATTTAGTGTTATTGCGGATATGTCCCGATATAACACTATGGAAGAGGTTTGACAAGTAAGGTGACTTGATTTATGTGTATAGTAATCGCTGGAATAGGAAAACTCTAGATTTGTAAATATGTGGTGCTTGCTCCATCTGTAACTAGTCTCTTATTAGTTTTCTTATGTCGCTTGCTTGCGAGTTATTTATATATTTTTTTTATATTTTCCATGGCTCGGCGATTGAGTGAGCTTGCTTTGGAGTTTAACTCCCGTTGATAAAATTTTTCAGGTGTTGTTAGGGATTCGTGAAGGAGATTCACTAGTCCAGAAGGGGCTATAAATGACGAATGAAGTCTGTTATAAAACATGATTTGTCACGGTTTTCATCTGTTATTAGAACCGTTATTTATTTGGTGTGACTCTTTATAAATGACAAACTGAAAACGTCATTAACATATGACAAATAAAATACGTGATTTTAAGTCACAAACATTATCTGTTATTAAGTACCACAATTCTCGTATGTTATATTTAATAACATGTTATGTCCGTCCTATGTAAATGCTCCATCATCATTCAGACCACTGATTCAGACTTTATAATTCAGATCTGGCGATTCGGATACTACTATTCTGATCCTGCGATTCAAAAATTGATTGGATCTGAAACAAAAATTTTGACAAGCTCCGAAAATAAATGAAACGGTTTAATTAAACAAAAACTAATTGCACTGTAAAGATGAATTTAACTTTATATTAATACCCAAAATAACATTCAAACATATAATCTCTTAATATAAATTGAAAGATAAATTATACTACTATCAACATAGAATTGCATACTAAACACTAAATCTGAATTCTATCAACTAATAATTTCACCTAATCTTGCCACTCTAATATGTTAACTCTCCTACAAGATTTACATAAATTTTGCCCACTTAGTCATGTCACCTCTAGCAATATCTCCAACTACTCCTTCCTTATGGCATAACATAGCACTTGCATACATAATTTTATCAAACTTATGATCATCACCTTCCAAATGAACACATTCTGCAATGGGTAAATGCTTGATGTATCCTTCTCAATATCCTTTCCAATCATCTCAGGGACAAATTTTTCTTCACATGAAGAGGCCTGGCTTACCATGTTTTCAACCATCTTGCGACGAATCTGACAATACAAAGTACGGATGATACAATCATGAAATAATAAGAAAATGTTGGTTTACCATGATTTCCGTATTCTTCCAATAAGGTCACAAAAAAAAAATCTTACACACATGAATAACATGAAATAATAAGAAAATGTTGAAATCGAAAGACATGAATTCACCTCTCAAATCTGACTAGATTGAGCATAACAGGTTTTCTTAACCTGTTTGTCTTTCTTCTTGGTGAATCTGATGCAGAATGACCTCAAGGTGAGGTTGTCTTGACATCAATATGGGTTTCAATCAATGTCTGTCACTTTCTTTCAAGAGGTCTCAACTTGTCTGTGGTAAAATCCATTCCCTGAATATCGAACAATTATAAATATATGTATCAACAAGCTTTAGATAAAAAGGTCTGTTATTAATTATTTAAAACAAAATATAGATAAGGTTGTGATGATTATTACGTGCAAATTTCTGTGAGGATGTTACCCATAAAAAACGACTTATTAGATTTCCTTAATGTGAAACCAAATCCTTGTGCAAACAAAATGTGAAATGTACTTCTCTAACAAGGAAATACATTACCTACACAAGTTGATCTTCATTAAAGGCCAGCAAACTAACTAAAATTATAAAGCCTACAATGAATTCTGGTGTTAGACCGTATGCAATAAGATCCCTGCTTTCAACCTGCCAGTTGCAGAAGTAAAATTGAACCATATTCAGCAATCCCATGGATTCCACTTAAATAAGAACTCTTTTGAATTCCATAAAAGACGAAGTCACAACAGCTTGCAAGTGCTGGAGCTCCAAAACAAATAGAAAAGTCTTGCCATCTAGAAAATTGTAAAAAATGAATCTTAGATTATCTTGAATTCACCAAATATCCAAAGGCGATTCAACTGCTTATTTTTATAAAACTCATGAAGTAAGAATAATATAAAATAAAAATTGTGCTTCACCCTTTACATGTATGTATCACCACAAGCATGATTGCGAGCTCGCTTCTATGGCGCATTCACTATCAGAGAAAAAAGGCTGTAGTTTTAGGTAATCAGGTAAAGATGGTTGCAAAAAAGTAAAATTGCTAAAACTAAAATTAGATGAACAACTAGACATACTAGTTAACACCCTACTGAACAAGAAATTTACAATCTTTGGTTCAAAATAAAGATCCAAATTAGACAATTACCATCATTTATTCAACTGATAAATTACTACCCATGCTTCACCAAGCTTTTACTTGGATAACATGCTGAATACTACCAATGGAATGACCAAAGGCATACGCTATTCACCAACCTAAATGATCAATTAATGCTAATGAATATTGTGCATATTGTTGTCCTGTATCAACAATCCCAATACACAAATTTCAAAACTATAACAAAAAATGAATCAAATGTGTATTACTCATAAAAATCAAAACTTTGTCGAAATCAAAAAAAAAAAAAAAAAATCACAAGAGGGGGAGATAGAGACTACCGTGTATTCAGATTTATTGGTGTGTATAAAACTCTAACCCAATCCACAATTATCAAATGCACCTCAGTTTTATTTCTAAATCCATTGAAATCATCACTATACTAAATAAATGAATCGTTTCTAATGATTTTCTTCCCATCATTTGGTGTCTCAATCCTTGTAAGACCCTTAAGTTGACGTCCCTAAGAATCATGTGTTCCAGCTAATCTTGTGTTCATTAATCAATCAAACTGATCAAAACTCACCATTAAAACACCAATAAAAGCACGAATTTGATAAAAATGAATCAACTTTATCTATTACAAGAAAACAGAAACTTGGAAAATTAGGTTTTCATTTTGTGTTTCTTACCTCGCTAGCTTCTATGTAGACAAACAAATCTAGCAATAATTCAGAAGATAGGGTTTTCGTTTTGAAGTGAGAAAGAAACTGCGGCGTTTGTGGAGAAGATGACGATTTTCTTCGGAGGCGGCGGCTGTGGTTTGCCGTCTGTGGAGGAAAAGGAAAGGGAAGAAAAGAAAGAAAGAAGAGAAATGCGTAGGATTTGGATAGCTAGGGTTTTGTTTCCTATGTCTACCAGTGAAACAAAATATCCATAGCTTCTAGCTAATGGGGTACCGACCAAAAAAGAAAACTCATGGCAACTGTGCCGGTGAACCATTTCCAAACCTATACTCTAGCCACTTTTGGGTGCAATAGGAAATTTATGGTGGGCGTATATAAACCTAATTTATTTATCGGACATAATATGTGATTTATTGGTTCATCGTTAAATCACACACCTACAAAATTACCACGTTTGAAAATGACGGTTTTTTATGTGAAATGATGAACCCCACTATTTTGATGGTATATGACAGAATTTGTTTGTAATACTATAGTCACGCAATTAATTTGTTATTTAAAAGCGTGATTAATAGCCCTTTCTGGACTAGTGATTGATTGATTCCAGTATCTGTGGATATTCAGAAGATATCTAACTGAGGGTGGAAATCTACACTTCTTCTTTTATTTTAATTTTTCGTTATGTAGTCGTGAGGCAGTGGGGATACTTATTTTTGGGTGGACTTATTATAATTTTTCTTTTGTTAGTTCGTATTTAAAGGTGGATTATATTATTGAAGTCTAGTACACCGTTTCAATTCTTCAGACTTCTTCGTTATTTTTGTTAAGAAATAAAATTCCCTTCTGCATATACAATTGTAACTAACCGTGTTCCTAGTTTTTTGTGGTTATGTACCTTGTTGCGAGAAAATTAACGGCATACTTTCTATTTAATCAGCGGCCGGGGTTATGTGGAAATTAGGGCTGTTACAAAACTGATGAACAATTTCAAGTTTCTGTAATGATTGACAAGTTACCACCTAGCTCGAAAGATTTTCGTAATTCCTTGCGTCACAAGACTAAAGAATTTTCTCTTGAAAGTTTGATTGTTAAGCTCAGGGTTGAGGAAGAAGCTCGGAAACAAGATAAGAAGGAAGAGATTCTCATTGTTTCTAACAATAAGACTCATCCGAGTTTGAAACCTAAGAAAAGGGATATGAAACCTAACCCGAACCAAAAGAAAGGAGGAAGGCCTAATCAAAACAAGAACCAACACCCATCGAAAAATGGACAAATTCCACCCGAAGTTTCTTTGTTATACCTGTGGTAAACCAAACCACATGGCTAGGAATTGCAGGTTTAACAAGGAAAAGAATAACGCACAAGCTAATGCCGTGGGTGACGTTATAATTGCCATGGTATCTGATCCAGAGTTCTTCATGGTTGGTGGATCTGATGGGTGGTGGATAGACAGTGGTGCATCGTGTCATTGTTATTTTGATAGGTCCATGTTTAAGACTTATGCTGAAACCAAGGATAAGAAAGTGTTGTTGGGAGACTCTCACAACACTATGGTGAAAGGTTCTGGTACGGTAGAGTTGAAGTTTACTTCTGGGAAGACACACATGTTGAAAGATGTCCTTCACACTCCAGAAATGAGAAAGAACCTTGTTTTCGGCTATCTTCTCAACAAGGCTGGGTTGTATCAAACTATTAGGTCTGATATTTACACCATAACTAAGAATAAAAACTTTATAGGAAAGGGTTATGCTATTGATGGAATGTTTAAACTTAATGTTGATGCTATGAATAAAATTGATTCTTATGCTTATATGGTTTGCAACTTTAATGTTTGGCATGGTAGGCTTTGTCATGTGGGTAAAAAGTTAGTAAATAACATGAGAAAGTTAGGTGTTCTCCCTGAATTTTCTGAAAATGAATTTGAAAAATGTGAATACAGTAGTCAAGCAAAAATAACCAAGACCTCACATAAATCTTGTCGTAAGAGAATCCAAACCTCTAGATTTAATACATTCTGATTTGTGTGAATATGAAGGTATCCTAACTAGAAATGGCAAGAGATATATTATGACGTTCATTGATGATTGTTCTAATTATACGTATGTTTATTTGTTGAGCCATAAGAATGAAGCTATTGAAAAGTTTAAAATCTTTATTGCTGAAATTGAAAATCAATTTGGTAGAAAAATTAAGAGGTTTCGTAGTGATAGAGCACTTGAATATGTTACTGCTCCTTTTCTTTGATTTACCAAACTACGGCATTATACATGAAAGAAGCTGCTCCATATAATCCTCAAATGAACAGTAAAAGTGAAAGAAAGGACCGTACTCTTCTTTTGAATTGACTGTTGCTTGTTTGCTTAGTTAAGTGTTGCTTCTCATTGGTAGGGTGAATGTTTGTTGATTTGTTTGCCATGTTTTGAACCGCATTCCCAATAATAAAACCATGATATCTCCTTATGAACTTTGGAGAAATAGAAAACCTAATGTCTCTTATTTCGAGTTTGGGGTTGTTTAGCTTTTGTTAGAAACCTGATCCTAAAAGACATAAGTTAGAAAGTAGAGATTATGAATGTGTTTTTATTGGTTATGCTCAAAACAGTAAAGCCTATAGGTTCTTTGATATTAATAATAAGGTTATTATTGAATCTATTGATGTTGATTTCTTTGAAGAGAGATTTCCTTTTAAATCTAGAAACAGTGGGGGTAATAGTGGGGGTTCAATACCTAGTGCTGATTCACTGAATTTGAACCTAGATGCAGTAAAAGAGCTAGGATTGGGACAAAAGATAAAAATCCCGATTTTGAATTTTACGTTGTAGAGGAAGAACGTTCTAATTTACAAGAGGCGTTTAGTTCTGTAGAGTCTAGTTTCTGGAAAGAAGCTGTAGATAATGAATGGGATTCTCATATGTCTAATGGAACTTGGCGTATGGTAGATTTACCTCCTAGTAGTAAGCCTATAGGTTGTAAATGGGTTTTGAAAAGGAAACTGAAACCTGATGGAACAGTAGATAAGTATAAGGCTAGGCTGGTTGCCAAAGTTTATAGGCAACGAGAGAACGTAGACTTTTTTGATACTTATTCTCCTGTTACTAGATTAACTTCTATACGTGTTTTGATTGCTATTGCTGCTGCTCATAATCTTGTTATTCACCAAATGGATGTTAAAACTTCTTTTTGAATGGTGAACTAGAAGAGGAAATTTACATGGAACAACTTTGAAGGTTTTGTAATTCCTGGACAAGAACAGAAAGTATGATAGCTAGAAAAGTCTCTATATGGTTTGAAAAAGCTCCTAAACAATGGCATGAGAAATTTGATAATTTAATGATTTCAAATAACTTCAGAATAAATGATGGTGACAAATGCATCTACTATATCTGAGAATGATGTGTGTGTGATTGTTTGCTTGTATGTGGATGATTTGCTGATATTTGGTTCCAATTTGTTTGTTGTCAATGAAACTAAAAGCATGCTTAGTTCGAATTTTGACATGAAAGATTTGGGTGAGGCTAGTGTAATATTGGGAATCAAAATAACTAGAACTAGTAGTGGTATTTGTTTAGATCAATCTCACTACATTGAAAAAATTCTGAAGAAGTATGAATATTTTGATTATACACCTGTTTGTACTCCTTTTGATCCTAGTGTGAAATTGTTTAAGAACACTGGAGAAAATGTTAGACAATCTGAATATGTTAGTATAATTGGCAGTCTGCGTTATGCAACTGATTGTACTAGACCAGACATTGCATTTGCAGTGGGAGTTCTGTGCAGGTTTACCAGTAATCCTAGTTTGAAACACTGGGATGCTATTGAGAGGGTTATGCGGTATCTGAAAAGAACCACAAACCTAGGATTACACTATCAGAGGTATCTCGCGAGTCCTTGAAGGATTTAGCGATGCTAATTGGAACACTCTATCGATGATTCCAAGGCCACCAAAGTGGATATGTTTTTACTATTCTTTGGGGGCGATGTATCTTGGAGATCAAAGAAACATATAATTATAGCCCAATCTACGATGGAGGTTGAATTGATGGCACTAGCGGCGACTAGTGAAGAGGCGAGATATGGTGAAGAGTCTTTGTCGACATTCCACTATGGGAAAACCGATACCGACCACTTTGATCCACTTCGATAGTACCGCGGCTATCGGAGTAGTACATAATTGTTATAATAACAATAAGATTCGACTGATACGTCGAAAGCACGACACAGTTAGAGAATTTCTCACAACTGGTGTTGTAAGAGTAGATCATGTAAGGTCTGAAGGAAATACAACTGATACTTTGACTAAAGGATTAGCAAGAGAAAAGATATGGAATATCTCTAAAAGTATGGGACTTTTTCCCGTGAGTAGTTGAGTCATTTGTAATGGATACCCAACCTAGAAATAGGTTCAAAGGGACTAGACGAAGTTACAAATGATATGATAGAGTCATGCATTCCCATAGCATGATATCCTCGAAGTGGGAAACAGGTTGAGTATTTAACTCTTAATGATGTCTATAGCTCTTAAGTTAGAGTGGGATACACGGGAGTATTCTTGATAGACTCACGTATACGAATGTGAAGGTGTGGCCGCCTTCTATGAGAAATTGGGCATTTCTCTAGATTATTTGTTAAAAAAGGGATAAGCACATGGCCTTAATGTGCGAACTTAAGAACTTTACTCTAGATATTGTTGTGTGTGTTAAATAATCTAATATTAGTTAGAGTTCAAGACGCAAGTCACTCTAGTCACTTGGTACTTAGAAGATTTAACACTATGCAGAGGTTCAAGTCGAAAGCGATGCACAACTATACAACACTTGCTCAATATTTTTAAAATATAAGTGGGGGATTGTTGGGATATATATTTAAAAACATAGTTTTGTAATATTGTATCAAATTTAGAGAGATAGTGTGGTGGTATTATTTTGGGCTCCCACACTATAAACTTGGGTTCAAGTCTCACCCCATGCATTTGACTAGGTATATTTATATATCTATATGTATTTAATATAATCCGGGAGAGCGGGGTCTTGGGAGGTCTGTGATTCAAAAAACTTATTTTTTGTAGATTTGACTTTTGGTTTTGAAAAACGTTTTAAGGTAATTATTCTCTAATTAATTGTCTTTAATCTTGGAAATATATCTTGCCCGTTTTCTGACGGTTACGGAAGGTTAATTGAGTGTAGTTACTCAGAATTTAATTTTCATTAAAGTTGATTGATTCTCTTGTGTTTTATAAGACCAGTTTTTACAGAGGATGAAAAAATATATAGTTTTTACATCTATTGAGTTCTGAGCAAGTGTAAGAAAGAGTGATAGTTGGTTCGATTTCTCAAGGTGCAGAGAAATCGAACAAGAGAGTATCAGCTGTTTTATCCCATAGGGTTTTCGACAAAGAATTGACTGCTAGCACAATCAAATCAAAGAGTCGCACGCCTTTTAAAGATAGCGACCTAGTCCGCGACTCAGCTGTTTGAGATTCTTTATTTTGTAATCTGTTTTTGTGCTTTGTTTCTAACAAATACTATACTGGCAAAGGTTTAAGTTTTATATTTCGGTGATCAAAATGAAGAAAATGGAAAATAAGCTTTTTGTAATGATAATTGAATAAAAGATCTTATCCAATAAGAACAAATCTCCAAGACATCAGTGCATGGTTAATTAGCTTTGTTTCACTGCAAGATATCATAGTCCCGGTAGCCAATCTCAACGGACTTAACAGTTTTTTTACATTCATATCAGCTAGTTGTACTTTTGGATAGAGAGTAGCACAGTGCACTCTAAAGTATCACTTAATTGAGTGCGTTCATGGAAGCCCTATTATTTTACGTTAGGTGGTCCCTTTATCTCTGCCTCCTTCGGCCACATCCATCAAGAATATATGAAGATATGATAGTATGATACGGATGGTTCTCATTAGCTTAAGATAAGCTGCTCCATCTGCTTCAAGGATAATTGTGCTGTTCGTGGCAGCTCTATTATTGTTTGTAAAAAAGCACGTTGTTTGCATGCATATGGCATAGCGTACCTTTAGCCGACTTTTTATAAGGACTTCGTAATTAACTGGCATGTAAGAACTGTTTTATAAGGACTTCGTAATCTCTTTTAGTTTCCTCGAATAAAAAAATTAAAAAGTTGATATGTTTTAATCTCTTTTAGTTTCCTCGAATAAAAAAATTAAAAATTTGATATGTTTTAATCTCTTTTAATTTCCTCCAATAAAAAAAAAAGTTGATATTGAAGTCACGCATAAAATAAAAAATGCCCAGGTACACCAAACTACAACAAGTTTACAGTTACACACTCGATATTACTTGATCTTAGTTTGGATTGGTTGTTTTAACCCCAAATACATTGATCTACCGTTTGGAATTGGTTGTTTTAACCCCAAATGTTCCTCCCGATTCTTAGTGTCCAAAATTATGCAATTGAAAGACATCCATGGATTTTTAAACAGAAATTGGGTCATTTGTCCAAATATTTTTAAAACCTGGTTCAAATGGACGAGTAAAAAATTAGTATGGGTGAAATGGACAAAAAAATATAGCAAGGATGAAACTGGATTCATCCCGACTTAAACTTAAAAAATAGCAAGGATGAAAATGATTTGACTTATGAGTTCATTATATTTATGAATAGTGTTCATGGATACATCTATATTTTCATTTCCTTTAATTTAATATTAAAATTGGATGTAAATTAAAAAAAAAAAGTATTTGAAAATGGGTAGGATGAAACTACTAATGTTTTTAATCTTTCTTTTGGTCATCCCGAATCTATTTTTGTATTTTTGTCAATTTAAACAGTATCAAAATCTAGATGTCTTTTTCACCCAGGATTTGTTGATTTTGGGCTTCTTAACCAATTTTGTGATTTTTAAAAGCCGTTGTGTCACGCTTTTTTCTAACGATTCCAATTGGTTGATTAAAAAAATCATCTTAATTGCATATGAAGTCATTTGGGTATACATGTTTTGGATACATGTGTACATTTGTACACATGTTGTTTTGTTAATGTATACACAATTGTACACTTTATTTTAGATTGGAATTGGTTGTTTATTTAATCGGTCCATTTTCAATTCATTTTAGTGAGTACCCCAAATGTTCCTCCATCATAGTCGATTCTTAGTGTCCAAAATTATGCTTTAATGTGCACAATTGAAAGATGGTTAATATGTTAATTGCACACACAGTGATCATTAATTTATACATAATATACATGTTGATTTCTAATGAGTCATCCATGGATTTTTAGATATATGTGGTAGAAAACACTCATACCACAGATTATCTGTTCACGTTCTGCATGTGCATTGAACTTGGAGACATTTCTTACCAAAAGTTGACGAGGTTAGATAAGCTTTGATATTTAGAAGTTTAGAGTTACTACTATAAATAGTGCCTCCCAACTCCTCCTTCAATCATCAACCAACACATTACATATTCAAAACTTCTCAAGGAGAGAAATATAGAATTCAAGAAAGAAAATGGAAGGAAAATCACCTGCTCTCAGTGCTGTGATGGTTGGTGTACTCCTAATGGGGTTGTTCCTTGCGCAGACTCCAGTTGAAGCTAAAAGTTGTTGTAAGAACACGGCGGCAAGAAAGTGCTATAACGCCTGCCGTTTAACGGGCGCTGCTCGACCACTTTGTGCGGCAGGCTGCAATTGTAAGATTATCCCTGGGTTCAGGTGCCCTTCGGATTACCCTACACTAAACTCTCTCCTGAACACGGGTATGTAACAATTAACAGGCCATTAGGTATGTTTTTATAACCGATTAATTTCGTTCATTTAATCAAAGTTGTTTCGGACTCTGAATAGAAACTGACGAGGAAACCGACACAGAAGAGGCATATGCGACCAGTGACTTCTGCAAGTTGGGATGCACATCATCCGTGTGCAGTAACATAATGGCTCTCCACAAATCTACTGCGGGTAAAATGATGAACATTTTTTTTCCGTTTGATTCTTATTTTTTCCGAACAGTTAAATAAATGTATATATATGTATATTATGGATGCCAAAAATTTCATCAGTTATGATGCCAGCAGGCCTTGTAAGTGAACTAGAAGAATCTGTGAAAGAAGCCTCTAAGAGTTGTGACGATGCATGCTTCCAATTCTGCAACAAGAAATCCGACTCTGCAGCTGTCGCCGCTATCTAAGCAAAACATGATATTACAGTATCATGCGTGCATGGTGATAAATCAAGTACGAAATTGTTCTACCATAATCTAAGTGTTTCACCTCTTTCCTGTTTAAATAACTGTCATGCGATGACAGAGTAGTTTCCTAGTATTTACCTTGTGTTGTTTATTTCCGTTTGTATCTAAAAGTCCGGATTGTGATTGTAAGAACTACTATGATTGTATTGGCCATGGGCTCAAGTTAGTCATAGGGACAGTGATGTATTAGACCTTGTTCTTATGGAATAAAATCCGTTTCTTAATTATCTATAAGAAGTAAATTGTATATCTTTCAGTTCATGCTTGTTTAGACATAAAGCATAAAACTAACACATCAATACAGTACTCAGTTCTAAAATCAAACGGTATGTACGTATGGATATTTGCGCAATATCTTCTTCTTCATTTTTGCTTTTATGTTTTGGTTTTTTACAAGTTATTTGATTAGAGCATAGCTCAATTTGACGGAGACGGATATAGTTAGTTGGGACATCCTAACGCGGAGAAGCTTCGCCGGGTAGAATGAAAGAGTAGTTAAACAATCATGATTATTCTATCATGCCAATGGAAACTAAGAATTTGTTTATAATTGAAGAAAAAATCTTTTCAATATGAATCAATTTTGGTTTTAGTGGCTTTACACCAGTTTTTCAAACTTCCGATTAGGTCGCTTGTTGCCGTGGTTATAAGAGTAGTTATTTTTGCGACCTCAAAATCTGGATATGGGCAAGTGAGTTTAGGTTCCTTGTGCACCAACTATTTGACGATTCAAAAAAAAATTGAGTTTTCATTGCAACCCTATCATTTTACATAAGCTGGTCCGTTTCTTTCTCCCTCTCCCTCTCTGCCTCATGTATTAGAGATATGAAGAGATAATGGTATGATATTGATAGTTCTCATTAGCTAATCCATATTTTCTTTCTGGGGATTGACTTTTGTATGACTCGAGATTTCATACCTGCTAAAAAATGAAACCATGAAGGATATACCTAGGTCTGTGCACTAAATGTCTGGTAGACCATTGCCTTTTTCCTCCATCTGGAACAATAAGAACGGTTCATTCATGATTACAATTTATAAAGGATATTCCGTTATTACACCGAATGAAAATCAGGCATGGTCCTGCCGTTCCATGGCTTGAAACACGTACATACAAATCTATGAGTATGAAATCTCGAGTCAGATGATTTGGAACGAATATTAGCGTTGCTGATCTAGCGACTCCATTAGAGCTTGCTAAATACTTTAAGAACGGATATAATCGTTCTTGATTTAGTGATGCCTGTAATCGTCACCAAATCTAATCAGAACCTTCAGTATTATATCTTGTTGAGATTATTAGTCCCACATTGTCTGGGCATCTAAGATCCTTCGGTTTATAATACCTTAGGGCCTCTCCACTCATTGCCAATTGGTTGTGAGTTGAATGCCCGTATTCTAATATGTTATCACAACCAAGCCATGTATGAGACGTGAGACCCAGTAAGACCCAAGAAGGAAGGGCAACCATACAACGGTCCATATAAGGTGTGGATCTACTCCACTTATTGCCAATTGGTTTTGAGTTTGATGCCCGTATTCTAACATGGTATCAGAGCAGGCTATTTGCGATGAGTCATTTGACCGCGTCTTTACTCTGCGTCACTCGATTTAAATTTCCCACGTGTTAGACCATACGAGGCGACATGTGAAGGGGCATGTTGAGATTATTAGTCCCACATTGTCTGGGTATCTAAGATCCTGCGGTTTATAATCTCTTAGTGCCTC
The DNA here is from genome assembly GCA_023531295.1 of Papaver armeniacum. NCBI lineage: Eukaryota > Viridiplantae > Streptophyta > Magnoliopsida > Ranunculales > Papaveraceae > Papaver > Papaver armeniacum. The sequence goes on along the minus strand of JAJJWW010012033.1, from coordinate 50,271 downwards.
TCCACTCATTGCCAATTGGTTTTGAGTTGGATGGCCGTATTCCAACATATCTCCATTTGCGTGTGGCGAAGAGAGGTTGAAAGAAAGGACCACTAATACGTTGATAGTAACACGCTGTCGTAGCTATTTTATTTATGTGGTTTTAATCAATGAGAACAAAACTCCAAATAACTTAATTTACCAATAGAAGAAAAAATAAGCTGGTCCATTTCTTTGTACATCTCTATCTCCCTCTCTGCCACATGCATTAGAAATATGAATATATCGTATGATTCTGATGGTTGTAATTAGCATAAGATAAGATGGTCCTTATATCTGCTTAGAGGGATTTAATTGTGTACGTCCGTGGAAGCACGTTGGATGCATGCATGCAATACCTGCCAAAAATTAAAAATAGACGTATAACTGTTCACCCAAAAAAAAAAAAAAAAATGTACACATTATCTGGGTCGACCATTGCCTTTGTCTTCCATCTGGAACGGTATAAAGGACCACTGCATTGAAAAAAAAATCAGGCATGTTCCTTCCATTTCTTGTCTTGGAACTAAAATCTCCGAGTATGAAACACGTTCAAAAAAAGACAAAAAAACACGATATTTTCCGTATGAACAATGAATTTCACCATCAAAAACCAAAAATGAGGCTAAGCCAAAATCCGAAAGGACAAAAAAGATATATATAATAAAAATCAAAAAAAGGTTCCATTGCTGTCAACGATTTCTATTTTTTTTGATCCGTAAAAATGAATATATTGATCAAAAAGAGAGAGGACACCATAAGGCTTGTACCTCCCTCAAAAGGTTACAAGAAAGAGAAAAGAGAGGAGAAATGACCTAAGAAATAACAAAACTAAATCTGCAATCAAAGAAAATCAAAATAAAACTTAGGCCATTAGTTATTACATCATGAAAGCTTGGAGACTCTAAATTTTTAAACACCAGGCACCAAGTGAGTAAAGGATACTTGATCTTCAGACGAATAGCAATCTCACTGCTCATTTTATTCTGAAAATCTCCTCGACATTCCTCTCGGTCCATAAACACGAAATAATAGCAATTGCAATCATATGCCAAATCGAAGTTGTTGAGTGTTACGCAGAGAATGCTCCTTAGACATCAACATTGAGATTAAATCATCGAGGCATGACAAAATTCCACTTTAACTTGTCCTTAAAATACAATGACAATTTCTATTACGACACAAGAAGATGGGCACTCAATTCTAATGTGCAATTTTCAATTGATATGATTCTTTGGTAATAGGAGAAGGTATTGAAGGGTTTCCACACAATTTTTTTTTGGAAGACTGATGTCCCACCTATAAAATGAATTTCTTGGTCTCGTTTGTTGTACATGGTAAGCTCAATTCTCTTGAAATGTTGCAGTATAAAGGCATTGATATTTATCGTTCTTGCATCCTTTGTGGAAATAGATCATAGTCACAAGATCACATTCTACTATACTATAAGGTCGCCAACAACATCGCGGATGGCTATTACGCTTGTAAACCTTTGGGCTTGGGTATTTCCATAGACAAATTCTCTTTTCACATACTTGGTCGTGTAATTCCCTTTCAGCCACATCATAAATCATATGGGACTTAATTCCTGCTTTTGAAGACAATTACTGACTTTAAGATTGACAAAGAGCTAGCTACGGAGCTAATTAAACTATTGTCATATCTTGGTCCTCTGCTCAACTTCTCTTACACCGTAAACAATTGGAAAAATTTTTTTTTTTCTCTTGTCTACCTTTGCTAGACTTTGTAAATTCTTATATATAATCTCTAATAAAATCCTCTCTTATCATCAAAAAATAAAAATAAAAACGGATGTATTTTGTATACTCTAATATGAATCGAGAAAAACATGTATGTTATTGGATGTACACTAATAATTTATTAGAGACCCATTTGCCCTGTACTCATGTAGAAAATAAACTTACCGGGAGTGAGTGATCCTGCCTTTTTATGGCTTGAAGCTACACAAAACAAAAAGTTTCAAAAAAAAATATAAAAGTTGTTACATTATATAATTGGTACCACTTTTAGCTCCTCACACTTTTAGCTCCTTGGAAATTTAATGCCACTTCTAAGGTCGCAGCTCGCTAAGCTAGCCCTTAGCACTACCTTAGGTCCAAGATACGCCACCAAAGCTCCCTTGGACCGTCGAATAACTTATTTAGCCTGTGGATAAGTAATGGACCCACCATACTTCATACTTCTTATACTTCTTCAAGGATGCTTCATACTTGTATACTTCAAGATGATACTTCTAATTACTTTTCAAATCTTCGAACTTCGCAAAAGAATAGAGGCAAATGCGTACTTTTCATGTCCAGTATTCTTTCGCTCGTTCCTTCATCAACAAAGATCAAAGATTACTACAACAACAGATTTTTCCTTAAAGATCGCTCTTCAAGCAATATTCAAGGAAAAAGAGGCAAGATGTAGGATCCAAATATCGCACAACACATTTTATTAGTGTGCGAGATTTAATTATTTTCTTAGCTTGAGAGAATGTAGCAAAGCTTGCGAAATTATAGAGAGAGAGAGAGCTTGCAAAATTATAAGGAGATCTTGAGAGAACATAGCACGGGATCCTAAAATAGGGGAGATATGAGCTGTATGTGAGCTGTCATCCACTATGTAAAAACCTATATAAAAAGAAAGGCAGGAGAGAGAAAAAGGAGGACATATTTAGTAAAGGATAGATATTTTTAGAGAGAGACTTTATTTTCTTTATCATCTTCTTCCCCTAAAACTAGATCTAGAGGTCTACAAAATATCCATTAATGGAGATTCTCAATGTAACCCAAACGTAATTTCAATAATCATAGTGAAGAACCCTAACCCCGTGGATGTAGATCACTTTGATCGAACCACGTAAATCTTGTGTCTTATTTTACAATTTTAGCACTTTAATCTATATTTTGATTATGAAATAGATTTAGATCTATGAAATATTACATGGGGTGTGTTGTGGGATTTCCTGCAACTATATTTTTGGCGCTAGAAACAAGGAGGAGTAAAGGATTTATCCTTCATGTAATTTGTTGGTTCAAGAAGTTTCCATGAAGATTAACTATTGTTCAAAATTTTCTAGATCTACAAAGTTTAAGTTCAAAAATGGAACTTTCATGGAAAAAATCACACTTTCGGGAGTAACCATCATCAACAATTCAAAAACATGAAAAGAGTAAGAGAAAAATTAATTGCTATGGTGAAATTCGGGAAGAAAACTAAAGTCTCAATGGAAGATTTCCATATTCAGGAGAAAAAGCAAGAAGCAAATTGTTGAAAGAAATAAAGGAAGGACGAAGAGAAGATAAGATAAGAGGCGGATCTTTGCAATTTTTATCACAAACAGTCGCACAGATGGTTCAAGACCTGATTGAACAAACAATAGGTCATGGGTTCGAATTCGCAGAGAAACATAGTTTTCATTTTATTATCATCTTCAGTGGAGAATAAGAGAATAAGGAAAAAAGTTATGAGTTAATTTCGCAGAGAAGTTCTTGAACAGTTGGTCCAGAGAACAACATGTGTGTTTGTGGTCGCAAGTTCGAATTCGCTTGCGAGCATAGTTTTCTTCTTTTTTTAGAGGACGAAAAAATGAATAATTTCGCAATATTGTTTCATAATTTCGCAAACAAGAGGCAGCCAGTTGGTCACTGCGAAGTTAATGAGTTCATGGTTGTGTATTCAAATCCCAATGAATGTGTATTTTTCGCATGGATATTTCGCAAGAGTATTTCTCACAGAAGAGAGTTTATGATTATTTCACACAGAAATTTCGCAAAGGAGGGTTGGCATAGATGGTTAATTTGATTCGATGCATGAAGAAGGACGTAGGTTCAATTCCCACCTCCAACGAATTTTTCGCACATTTTACATATTTTTGGGTTGCTACCAGCGAAGAGCAAATCAAGTTTTAACAAGTGTGCGATAATTTCGCACAAGAGAACTGGCACAGTCGGTCAAGAGACATGAATCCAAGCAGCAGGGCGCAGTATCAATTCTTGCTTCTCGCACATTTATTTTAGTTATGCGAAATTTCGCACGGACTTTGATTATTTCGCAAAGAAGAAAGTTGATGATTATCTCGCAAATTAATTTCACAAGAGAGGGTTAGAATAGTTGGTATGGTGCGAGAATATGCAAGAGGCAGGTCAAGGGTTCAAGTCTCATTCCTCACATTTCTTTTTGCTGCGCGATAATTACATTTCTTTGTGCAACATTTATACATTTCAAGGATGCCGATTTCGCAAGCAAGTTATATACTTCGCAAGAGACTACAGCAACAGAAAATCACATGAAAGATAAGTACCATTTTCATAGAACATTTTACTTACAGAAAATAAAATATTTTGATTTAATTTACAAAAAGCGATACAATCGCAAGATTTCAAAGAAGATTTCTAGGATCTTTAAGATTTCAAAAAAAAAAAAAAAAAAATTGATTTGATTTACAAAGCACGATACAATCGCAGAATTACAAAGATTTCACAACTACAAAGATTTCAGAATTATAATGTATTAGAATTTCTCTTGAATAATACTTTGCTTCAAATGATATGATATTATGAGAATGAAAGAATGAATGAAAGAAATGACAGAAATAAAAGAATAAAGAAACACGAATAAAATTTCGCAGAGATTAATGACAAAGAAAGGGGGCGAACCTGCTATGGCGTACACCTAGTTCGCGAAATCAAAATTTCGCAAGAGGCAAATGTAAGACCTAAAGTGCGTCATAAAAGGGGTTACCTGCTAACATGGCTCAGGGGAAAGGTTACACCGCCCCTGGAACCTGAGTCATGGAGATTTGGGGTCAATAAAGCCCATCCAGGAGAGGTACCTTGGATTTTCAACCTAAGCTTATGACTTGGGTTGGACGACCGAGGGTCTCTTCTAAGGAGTCATCACATGATCAAGGCGCCGAGGTACACGGTTGAGCAAAGAGTGCCTGGGGCGTTTGAAGCCTCTCGGCCATTCTTGGCAAGTCTTGGTTTATGCTGCACTCGGCCCAAAGAAAACTCCACTTAGGGTGCAGTCTCGTAACCATAAGCCCTATAGGCAAAAGGGATAAGAGGCTGCGAAAACATCTGGTTGTTGTTAAGACAGGATGAAAGGAGCTAGTATTGTATGGCCGAAGTACGCCTCCTTGAAGGGGCAACCAGGGGGGAGATAAGGGCGGCACCCTCCATTAGGGAGATGATAAGTGTCTTAAGACGCAAATGTCATAGGGATTTATTTTCGCAAGAATATTTAGGCCTATCATATTTGTGCAACAATCCTTAAGAGACAATAATACAAAAGAAAGATAAGACGAGATCAATGGGTCCGTACATGAAAGTGTAAGGACGTCTGTGATTTCGTCGCAAGAAGGCAATGTCATGGGGCTTTATGTTCGCAAGAATATTTAGGCCTGTCATATTGTCGCATGAAAAATATCCTGCAGAGGCAATAATACTAGACAAATGATAAGACAAGATCAATGGGTCATTACATGAAAGTGTAAAGACGGCTGCGATTTTGTCGTAATGACAAGAGGTGGCAAAATAATACCTTTAACTAGGAAGGAAAAATAAGACCACATAAGATAGTACCCAAATAAACTTGTGAATATGATTATATGTAAGCAAACAAGCTTGCGAACATGTATAAATAAATGAAATTGAGATAATGAAAATGATGCACCTTTGATATTTTGATTATATTATATTATGCGATACTAATAGTGCAGGAATAAACAGTGGAGACAGTAAAACAATGAGATACAATGAACTAAAGATAGAAAAAGAATACAATGAAGTACAAGCAAATGAACTTGCGAGAACAATGAGTACACGAAGATGAATGCACATACTAAAGAAAAGACCAGACAAATGAAGAATGGAAGCAACTTAAAGCTACATCAAGTTTAGAACGGCAAAATGAGATAAGTAACACAAACATTATCTATACATAGCAATAGATAAGCATTCTCATCATACAAGCATCATACTTGCATGATGAAAGCATCGCATAAGCATTTCATGGCATCAACATCGCATACACATTTCATAACATAATCATTACATAAGCATTATATTCGCACAAGTATTTTACAACACTTTATAGAATTATTCATAATGCACAATTATTCAGAATTTCGCAGGATTCTTCAGAATTTCGCGGAATGTGAGTATTTAGCAGGATGTGATTATTTCGCACAATTATAAGCAACTTGAAGAGATTATACTATCGCATGAGCACAAAGCATAAGACAGAGGCAAGATAAGAATGAAGACACAACTCGCTCATTCAACATTTTCTCAAGATTCTACCCTCATAGATAAAGAATGAGAGGCAACTATGGATTACCGAGAAAACATTTTATGTTCTTTATCTTCTCAAAGCAAGAATCATTTCCAAAATGGACGTTCACTAATGAACAACAAGAATCCTCATCAAAAATGGAATAATAATTTCGCATGAATAGAGGCAATACTTATTACTCGCATTCAAGGATGGATACTTCATACTTCATACTTCTTATACTTCTTCAAGGATGCTTCATACTTCATATTCTTCAAGATGATACTTCTAATTACTTTTCAAAGCTTCAGAACTTCGCAAAAGAATAGAGGCAAGTACGTACTTTTCAAGTCCAGTATTCTTTCGCTCGTTCCTTAAACAACAAAGATCAACGATTACTACAACAACAGATTTTTCCTTAAAGATCGCTCTTCAAGCAATATTCAAGGAAAAAGAGGCAAGATGTAGGATCCAAATATCGCACAACACATTTTATTAGTGTGCGAGATTTAATTATTTTCTTAGCTTGACAGAATGTAGCAAAGCTTGCGAAATTATAGAGAGAGAGAGCTTGCGAAATTAAAAGGAGAGCTTGAGAGAACATAGCACGGGATCCTAAAATAGGGGAAATATGAGCTGTATGTGAGCTGTCATCCACTATGTAAACACCTATATAAACCGAAAGGCAGGAGAGAGCAAAAGGAGGACATATTTAGTAAGGGAGAGATATTTTTAGAGAGAGACTTTATTTTCTTTATCATTTTCTTCCCCTAAAACTAGATCTAGAGCTCTACAAAATATCCATTAATGGAGATTCTCAATGTAACCCAAATGTAATTTCAATAATCATAGTGAAGAACCCTAACCCCGTGGATGTAGATCACATTGATCGAACCACGTAAATCTTGTGTCTTATTTTACAATTTTAGCACTTTAATCTTTATTTTGATTATGAAATAGATTTAGATCCATGAAATATTACATGGGGTGTGCTGTGCGATTTCCTGCAACTACAAGTGGATTGCCACTTCATGTTGGGAGCATTGGGAGCACAAATTTTGGGAGTCACAAATCATTTTCCGGCATAAGATTACTGAGATCCAGTGGTTTAGTCGAAAAATGGCCAAGTAAATTGCGATAGAATTAGCGCGCCATGCACCCATTGTTTATTCACCAAGTACGTAATGCAGTAAGTTAAACGATACACCGGTGTTATTATAATAGCTATACGACAGTAATGACAACAAAGCAGCTCTTATTTTTACGCTGCAATTACATTGTGTCCACTGATGGAAATGTTGGTAATGTTATCCCATACTTTAAGCCTGGCGAGTAATAAAGGATGTCTCGGTTATTGATGGGTTGCAGCGGTCTTGCATTGAAGGTTCCCTGCAATAAAATCATACATGGTAATGAATCGCAAGAATGGTTAATTAAGCATCTTATTAGTAAATACAAGATATTATCTTTGTCGAAATAACTTACATAACCGGTGGCTCTTCTGAGTAACATTAGTTGGTTTCTTCTGACAGGCATCACCTAAAATCAAGCAATCATCAGGAAAACATTAGATAACTACTCCTTGATGGTCAAAATAATCAATCAAGTAAAAATAAAATAAAATATAATTAAATTAAGTAATTACGGTACCCTTTCTTTGATGGTCCAAATAACCCCTTCGGTACAAGGAGGAGTCGTAAGAGAACCCATATATCTGTAGTATCTTGTATCACTCATGTCAATTTTGTTCGGATCAACCACACCTACGTTCACTTCATTCAGCCCACCAAAACCATATATCTCGAATATACTGCTCTCCAGCTGATCATGATATGGATTAATCAAAAATAATAGTCAGTAAATTAGATGGTCGGTAAATTATTTTTATAATTCATTTTTAAAAGTGTTGATTGGTTTATATGAATATATATACCCTTGCAAGAAATGGGTCTTCAATGTCAGAAATCTTGTACACTACTCCAACCACAGCTACCTTTTGAAGTTGCACATTTACATGAACCATATGTAGTTCCATATCAAACCTGATATCAAATGACTTGGTTTACTAAAATATCGATAGGTTTTCATTCGTTTCCAGTGACAAATTAAGTTTTCATGGTTTGGTGTAGGGAGAGAGAGACATTACCTTCTGCCATTGATGGTGTGCTCGGAAGGTGAGTGCCAATGAACTTGGTCAAGCATATAACTAGTACCATTTATTTGAATGGATCCAGCGCTTCCAGCAACATTCCACTGAAGCTGCATGAGTCAATAGCAACATTTAAAAGTATATGCGCAACATAGCTTAGATTGTAAAAATATGTTCATAACCAATAATTTTGTCTGTATTTGAATTTCCACATCTAGTTGAGTACATACACTGATATCATGACCTCTATTCTTCAACGTTGCAAATGCCGGTGTATGGCTCAGCTTCAGTTCTCCTAACGTTGGTGCATACAGAATCTTTTCGTTAGCTAAATCAATTGGAGATTGTCTAGCTCCAATCTTACATGTCGCCCATTCTGGATGAAGATCCCCCCACATTTCTGGTCCATTTGGGGTACCAGGTACATAACTAAATTCTTGCTGGTACTCTGCATAATAACTAATAAGATGATGATCGGTGTGGTAAATTTTACTTACTCAAAAGAATCATGATCACGTTAAAATTAATTATAATCACGTAGGGTACTCGACATCCAAAATAATATAGCTAAAAATGAGATGTTAATTAACATTTAGCACTACGTACCAACTTCCAACCAAGATGATGCAGGTCTTGAGCTCAAGACAAGAACTGTAACGAAATATGTCAAAAACAAGAATATTTGTTTGCTTTGAAATATCTTCATATTTCAGACAGAAGCTGATATTAGCAAGTATAGTAAACCAGCTTAGAAAAGTTGTGGATACCGCGGAGATGAAAACCCATATTTATAGAACTTGCCACCTGATAAAGACGACAAAAAAAAACAACTAAAGAAAATAGAAAATAGAAAAAAAAAAAAAAAAAAAAAAAGTTTAAATATTCGGGTCGATCTACTACTCACGCGAATGTAAAAAGAAATAGAAAAAAAAGAAAAAAGGTTAGAAAAGTGGTCTTTGTGAAAATTTAATTGGTCGACTGACACCTAAATTTCCCCTTAAAATCCATTAATCGGTCAAATATATAATGGCTTGATATGATCAACCTAGATGCCGAAAAATCAAACTTGGTCCCCACAAATAAATATTCCTGACAAGACATTGATCGTATGTAAGCCAAGTATGCAGAGCAGTCCAGATTTTCGAATCAAATGTGATAAACATTCATTTGGTTTTTTTATACAAAGTGATCTTGCAGTAGTGGTGGTCCCCATCTTGGATGTAGTCCTAAGGATAAAGATTTTTATCAGAGGGAGAGCAAAAATGGATCATGGGAGAGCAAATATCATATTTAACTTACTGGATATGACCTGGTCAATACATCTCTCTAACTCTGACAAAAATGCCATCGGTAAATACATCGATCACAGAGAAGTCACGCCCAAATATTCAAGGCGTGCCCAAACAATTCATTCCACCACCGCGTCCGCCATTAACTTCAACACCAACACCACGAAATTGGGTTTAAGTGCATACAAATTTCTACACATTTATGAGTATGGGAGATGTCTTAGATTGATTCATGAGTTTAGATTAATGAGACTAGAGACGCCAAAAAAAAAAAAAAAATCGTTAATGGCGATTGATTATTTTTTCTCCATCCATCATCATCATAGGCTTGATGGCAGGATAAATATCAGTCCGATCTTATTATCTATCTGAATCCAAAAATACAATGTGACTAAAAGAACCTATTACGATTCATACATTAATTAATGACGGAACCCTGTTTTCTTAAGAATCAAAACAAAACCTAAAAGAAAGAGTATCGAATACAGATTCTTCACTCTTCTAGGTTTGGGCGGTGGGGAAAGAGGATTATGACGTGTGTGGTTAGTTAATAGGGATACTTTAGCACAAGTCGCGAAATTTTATTGACTAGGTCCTAGTGAGTGAGTTAAATACAATTTTTTCTCTCCTCAGATCCGTTTTTGCTCTCCCTATAACAAAAATCAAGGATAAAGAAGATGGAGTTTGAAGAAAATTATAGTTTCTTTCCCGTCCTAACAAGAAGATTACGGAGAAAGAAAAAGTTGAAATTGAAAATTAATAAATTTATTTGGGGTATCTAGGGGCGACCCCTAAATAATTAAGGGCGACTAATTTATATCCGTCCAAGGAAAAGGAATAAGGGGTGTCTACATATGGCAAAAGTACAAAGTTACCCTTATTAGTTTAATTTACGTTTCTACCCTTTAAAGTTTAACCCATTTTTTTAAAAATTTTATATTTTTTTTATATATTGTTTTTCCAATTTTTATATTTACTTTCATTTTGTATTTTTTCAATTTTTTTAGTAAAACACATTTATTAATAAAATTGGATTAATAATCAGTAGTTTTGACAAACTACATATCTATCGGTTTGAAATTATACAAAGTGAAATTTTTTCCCTCTAAAATATGGAGCAACCCCTTTCCCGTAGATTTTACAAAAGTAGTGAATTTGTTTATATAATTGACAAATACAACTTAAGAAGAAAAACTCCCCGATGTGGGACTAAAAGGTTTATATAGTCTCTTAAAACTACTAAAAATTGTAAACTCCACAATGTGAGACTAATAAGTTTCATTCACAAAAGAAAACAATAAATTATAATTTTTATTAAAACTTGAAAAATTATTTTTTATTAATCGTTTTCCAACATTAGGATCACTCCAAATTTCTTTTATCCAGCATCAAAAACCACTGAGATTCATTTTCATCTTTGCCCAACTTGTCACCCATACAATATTTATTGCTCTAATATGTTGAGACGTTCACACATACATGAATTTGATTCAACGATACTTGTTGGATTGTATACACAGCAAAGTCAATGAACCTGGACCAAACTTATTGGATTCACTAGGTACTTATTGGTTTGAGAAGTTGATAAAAAAAAAAAAGGCTATTTCGCTTTCAATGTGTTATGAATGGAGGATTTCTGACTCTACCAACAATTTACTTGTAGATCATTAAAACAATTAGTTGCTAGGACAAAACAGTTGTGAGAGCTTAAGCAACGATTTCTACATGTTTTCGATCGAGTCTTTGTATAGATCAACTAAATCTATCCATCTTCATTAAGGAAGTCCAGCGTCTAATAATATACGAGAGCTAAAATGTCGACCTTTACTTATTATACGGTTTTATATGATTGCATCTAACTGCGGTTTTTAAGGAAATAATATAATATACGAGAAAAACAATAATAGAATAATAGAATGGGTTGTGTGGAAAAAGAAAAACATTTAGTCGTAAATAATATACGAGAGCTAAAATGTCTGACCTTTACTTAGAGCATCTCCAATGACAGATTGGAAATATCCTAAATATAAGGCCACATAGGATTTTGAAGGATTTCACCAAAAAATTATCTCCAATGTCTGGTAGTTATGTAGACATCCTCAAAGCTATCCTCTAGTTTTAGAGGTTCTCTTAGAGGATGTGAAGATCCTACTCATCATTGTTAATGGTTATGATTAGTTATATAATTTGGATCAATGGTTTAAAAAGTTCCAAATTAAAGAAATACAATCTGTGGTTGGAGATGTTTTTCTTTCATCTCCTCAAAATAAGGAAATATTGGTCTTAACATAAGAAAAAACAACTTCCACAAAAGGTGCACACCAAGTTATCATTGGAGATGCTCTTATTATACGGTTGTATATGATTATGTAATATTTTACACATGCTCTTATTATACGGTTGTATATGATTGTGTAGCAAGTCCATTTAATTGTGTATGTGTTGGGAATATATGTTTTAAAAATATTATTTACTTCCATTACATTAGTGTCTCATTAAAATGGTTTTAATATGAAAATTATTCTTGAATAAATTTGTTTTGAGTTAATGCCAAAAACCGTTTTTCTTTAATGAGTTAATGATGTTAATTAACATCTTAATAATGTTTTCCATAAAAATAATTTTTAATGCTCATAAAGTTCTTCATGAAAGACATTTATTTCTTACTCTCTCTTGACCGTTTTATTTTTGGGAGTTAAGAATAATAATTACACCATAATAATTTTTCATTAAATAATATTGAATTTCTAGACTATAAATCAGATTTTGGTTGGAAAATTAAAGGAGAGTTGAATGTCTTTTATGTTTTTATTTTTAACAAGAGAAAAGAGTTTTGTGAAAGAAAATAATGTGTGAGCATCATTTGTTTTCTAGAGTGATTCTGAGCAAGAATGAAAGTGTAGAAGTTTCACATCCTCTCATTGTGCAAGAGTGATTGTGTAGGAGATTGAACTCGGCTGTTTTATCCTGGGGACGACGCGACATTGAAGAACTGCTTGCACAATCTTGGGCAAAGCCGCGAAACGTCTTAATGAAAGCGACCTAGTCCGCGACTCAGCCATAACAATGTTTTGTTTATTTTTTGTGATTATTTTGCAGGCATAATTGAGCAATTGTTCCAACAATTTTAAGACAGTTTATTCTGCCATAGATACCAAAAGAAAACTATTGCTCAAACGCGATAAGTATCATTGTTTTATTTTGTTTGATAGAATTATAACCAGAATATTTTTCTTTAACGATTGAACATGATGCTTGAGATTTTAGGTAACTTTGATACCTAGAGTTAATTTTATGTCTAATATTGATGGACTAGGAATAACATGGACAAATATTGCTGACATAGACAAATATTGTTGATGTTAAACGAATATTTTTAACATGCTGTAGAGTCTTATTTTTATCTCCTACACGAAATTGAATTGGGTCTTGAAATTTTAACCGGGTGTATTAGACATCATGAGAATAATCCATGTCAAATTTCAGAATTTTTGGAGTCTGTAAAGTATTTTTAAAGTATTTTAGAAAACTGCACAATGTATCTGAAAATTTCTGACGAGCAGAAATTTAGTCTTTGTTGAATTTGTTTTTCTGATCTTTGTGTTGATATTTTGGATTTGTGTATAACATGAAACTTGTATATCAGCAACTTATCTTGAAAACCAATTTTGAAATTTCCTATTTGGATATTTAGGTTGAGAGATTTGGTAATTTCAGAATCGTTGTGTATGTTTGTCAAAATATGAGACATGATACTTGAGATTAGAGATTAGAGATGTAAGAAATTTACTTTAAAGATCATGTTTTGATTATAGTACTTCGTACTCTTGTTTTGTTAATGAAAAAGAAGATTATTGTTAGCAATCAAACTAGTGCACCACATATGTTTGATAAAATGCTTGATAGAGAGTTATAAATATATGATATTATAACTATATAACTTTGAATCTTTGTTTGAAAATTAAAAGAAACTTGGAGTACTATATTAGTTAATTTTCAAGTAATTATGTAAGTGCATAACTTACTTATTTTTGGTTTCAAATGCTCACACGTATGTGATTGTGACCAGTGAAAATTCACTTACTTGAGCAAGTTTTTATTTTCTAATGAAATAAAAATTGCGGGAGATTAATGGATGTGAGGAGCAATGGGGTTGCTGATTTCTTTGTTGGTGCACAAAGAATGGACAATGGTTTATAACCAATTTAGCTTTAAAAGCAATTGAGGTATGTTTGATGAACTATTTATAGTTATTCTTTGTGATCAAATAATGACATTCTAAATTGAATAAGTTGATTGTTCAATCTTAGAATAAAGTTTACGGAAACAAGATATTGAGAATTATTGTGTATGGCAATAAACATGTGACTCATATAAGTTTTGAACTTATGAGATGGAATTTTATACGAACCCAAAACCGAAATAATTAGAAACCTAGTCAAAACAAATGTGAATATCAACTCTCACCAATAAATGAACATAATATTGATTATGAGATTATTTGTTATTCTTGCACGGCATTGCAAGGATATCAAATGTTATTAACAACGCTTTTCAAGCTTAGTTAATGTGAACTATGGATACGGTGAGAGGTTGATATAGATTGGTGTTTTACACCATATTTGTTTTGATAGGTTATGGTTCAAAAGTTGAACCAAATCGTTTTGAAAGAAAGTGGAGTTGAGATATACTCACATCACTAGGATTTTTGGTTATTGGTATAGCCTAAAAGTTTACTTTGGGTAGAACAATCCTGTTAAAGATGTATCTAGGTTCCAAGATGTTCATCTTGTTAATAACAAGATGCTCATATCTTATCATAAACAAGAGTGAGATAAGAAATTTGTTGAATTTGATCATTGCATTACTACAAATGATATGTTATGGATAAAATGGTTGAGCATAATATTGCAATTCTATCATAACATGAATTAAATTTTGAATATTTGAATTTATGAGATTTTGTCATTCTTTTAAGAAATCAATGAGTTAGTGATGAATATGAGCATGTTATATTTTCTTATGAACTTGGTGAATTTTTGAGTAACATGTATGTAATAATCTTACATAACTCATAAAAGCATGTACATTTTCAAATCTTACGTAATTTGCAATGGTATTGGATGAAATAAAGTCTTTGAGAATTTTATAAAGATGCTTCGAGTAACTTGTCTTGATATCAAATATGATTTTTGAGTAGTGAATATTAGGCAATGTTGCTTTCAAGAAAATTGTTTGAATTTTTCTCTATATTGTGCAAAACATTTGGGTTTAGATCATTGGTTTATTAGTTTTTCACAATTTTTGGGATCTTTGGATATTGTTTTGAAATTCTTGTTTGAGTCAAAAAAAAAAAAATAGTGGGGGTTCCATATCATATGCTTTAACACATTTGATTTAAATTAGAGGAACTAGAAAAATGAAGGTGACAAGTAATTCACTAAGAATGAACCTAGAAAAGCATATATAGTGAGACTAAATTTTAGTCATGAATATTTTGTTGCTTATAATTTGAAAGATAACTTCTTATAGAAAGTAACTTTGTTCTTTAAACTATTAAATCTTTGGCAAAAAGTTTTTATGAGCCTATTGTTTTTAGACAAGCAAACAGAAAATTGTTGACTCTTACATTCATGTCGCTAAATAACTTACATGCTTGTTTTGTTGATGTTGTTTCTACAATGTATGATTTGTTATAGTCATAACTAAAAATATATACTTTTGTGTAAGTGAAGGATGAGAATCTATGTAAACCAAGCATGGAAAACTGTGTAGTTTCTACAATAAAAGAAATCATATAAGTTAGATAAGTTATCCTTTATATTCTGAAAACAACTTTAAAACAATTTATAAAATATAATTGTTTACTTGATTCATTCGAATGATTTCAGAATTGATGAAAGTGAAATGCACAATACTATTTGTTTTGTATGCATAAGTGATTTGTTGAATTTTTATTCTAACTTATAGGATGAAAATGAAATTGAGAACATGCTTAGTTTGCTATTTGACATGAAAGACTTGAGTGAAGATGGTGTATATTTTTGAAACGAATTTTTCTTTCTTTGGATCAATTTTCATTTCAATGAAAATAGAATTTTTAAAAGAGACAGAAATATATATAGTCTGACTGTAAATAAGTTTTCACTCATTTGGTTTAGTGCTAATGATTTTGAGATTGTGTGTGATTGCACTAGACATGAGTATGGTAGCTCAGTATGCTTCTTTGGTACGTGATTGACTATATATATAAAAGTATTTTTTGTAGTGGGGGTGTAATATATTGCTTCCATAGTGGGGTTTTATATTGGTTTACCAATCCTAGTATGGAAAATTGGTAAAATATTGAGAAGGTTATGAGGTGTTTCAAACACATCTTACGCCTAGAAATACACTATCTAAATGGTTACCGCAATCCTTTAAGGATATTGCGAAGCTGATTGGACATCCTTTCAGTTGAATCCTTTAAGGGATGGAGCGATTCGATCCTCTAATAAATAGAGGAACAGACGTATTAATCCAATGTGATAGTACCGCGGCTATTGCATGAATTGAGAATGTAACGACAACTATAAGAGTTGATTTTATGAGAATATGGATTATATAGCGTGCAAACGAGTTTCCATTAGTCCTTTGACGAAAGGATTGATAAGAAGATGTGAATACATCTTAGGGATGAGGTTGATGCCCATTGAGATTAAGTCATCTATGATGGATACCCAACCTAGAAATAGGTTCAAAGGGACTAGACGAAGTCATAAGTGATATGGAGATGCGAGAATCATGCTTTTGAAGAATTCATCCCACGGCATGATATCCACGAAGGGAGTAGAGGTTGAGTTTAATTTTTAGTTTTAAAATTTTAAACTCTTAATGATGTTTATATCTCTATTTAGAGTTGGGTACTTTCAGGAGTACTCTTGATAAACTCACCTATGTGAATGTGAAAGTATGGACGCTTTCTATGAGAGTATGGGTAGTTCTCTAGATCATTCATTAAACTGGGATACAAGCACAGGGCCGTAATGTGCTGGCTTTAGACTTTACACTAGTATAGTCGTGTGTGTTGAGTAATCTTTTTATCTCCTAGAGTTCAAGACTTATGTTCACTCTATGGTCAGATTTTAAGAGAGCCTATTAACACTACGTAAAGGTTCAAGTCGCGAGACACCTTTGCTTATGCACAACTCTGTACGTTCTTGCTCAATGTTTTGAAAAATATAAGTGGGGATTGTTGGGAATATATGTTTTAAAAACATTATTTATTTCCAATAAATTAGTGTCTCATTAAAATGGTTTTAATATGAAAATTATTCTTCATATTAAAGAATAAATTTGTTTTGAGTTAATGCCAAAAACCGTTTTTCTTTAATGAGTTAATGATGTTAATTAACATCTTAATAATGTTTTCCATAAAAATAATTTTTAATGCTCATAAAGTTCTTCATGAAAGACATTTATTTCTTACTCTCTCTTGACCGTTTTATTTTTGGGAGTTAAGAATAATAATTACACCATAATAATTTTTCATTAAATAATATTGAATTTCTAGACTATAAATCAGATTTTGGTTGGAAAATTAAAGGAGAGTTGAATGTCTTTTATGTTTTTGTTTTTAACAAGAGAAAAGAGTTTTGTGAAAGAATATAATGCGTGAGCAGCATTTGTTTTCTAGAGTGATTCTGAGCAAGAATGAAAGTGTAGAAGTTTCACATCCTCTCATCGTGCAAGAGTGATTGTGTAGGAGATTGAACTCGGCTGTTTTATCCTGGGGAAGACGCGACATTGAAGAACTGCTTGCACAATCTTGGGCAGAGCCGCGAAACGTCTTAATGAAAGCGACCTAGTCCGCGACTCAGCCATAACGATGTTTTGTTTGTTTTTTGTGATTATTTTGCAGGCATAATTGAGCAATTGTTCCAACAGTATGTTCATGACAGCTAGAACTGAAAATGAAAGTCGGCAAGGTTCAAATTTTTTACATTGCCGGCGTGGTACTGCTCATGAAAAGTCGGGACGTTGTTCAAAGTAGAACCACGCCGGCTTTTATGGCCGGCATGATCGACAAGCGTCGACCTTGCCGACCCTGTACAGCAGAACTGAGAAAAAAAAGCAAAATCGATCATTTGCATGGAAAAATCACAATATTCACCACGTAGGTTGTCTACCTGATTACTTTTAGCTCCATTCTCTTCTTCTTGCTCATTGGATTCTTCGTTTGGCTCAACACATTCATCACTTCCATACCCATCATGAGTTTGAGGAAAGTAAAAGTGAGGGTCATGCATGTAATCCATTCGATCATGGTCAGTGTAGATCATCATACAAGTACTCATATGTAGGAGGAAAGTTAGAAGACTCCCCCACTTCAAAATCAGGATTAGAATCACTCATCTCACAAATTTCACAAAAACCCTAACTTTCTCCCCCCTCAAAAATCTCCTCTACTCCTTCATACTAATTCTCTCTCTAAATGATTTCTAAAACTCAACTTATAACTAAATCAACTAACTAATCTAACTAATTTAACTAATCTAATCATTTTAGTTAAATTAGAGTTAATAATTGTGGGGGCATTTTAGCCATTTACAAAAATATGGTTTAAGGGGTAGCTTCACTTTACTTCAAAATGACCCTATTTTGTCTTATTGGGTATACCCCAATTAGTTTGGGTATACCCCAATCAAGCCAGGTTTATTTAGTCGCCCGATTTCTTTTTTTGGGTCGCCCATCAAAGGAAAAACGTTTTACTTGGAAAGATATTTGACAACAAAGAAATTAACTCATTAAGATTAAGCTAACATTTTCTTTAATCAGCTAAAGTTTGATCATCTTCAGGTTGTTTACCAGCAAAAATCAATCTATATTGTCTCGAGGAATTCCTTTCTTGTCTTGAATTTTTGCTTTAACATTCACAATGGTGTCGGAATTCTCAACCGACGTTTATGTATAAAATGGCCAAAGAAAGATAATTTGCAGCTAGCGTCAATGTTTAAACTTTCAAAAGAATAAACTCAATAGTTTTCTTCTTATGAATGCAAGGTTTTAATATTTTTGGTGTTTCAGTAATTTTTTTTTTCGAAAAGAGAAAGGTTATATTAAGAAAAGAAACAGGCAGAGCCTGCAGTTTCAAGAGTTACAGATTAATATCCTTAAGCCTAAATTACATGTGCAGAACAGCTTCCCAATTGTGGAGCACCGAATTTGCATCAACAAAGCTAAAAACATCCGTATCACAATTCCAAAGCACTAGAGTCTCTAACCAAAGCGATTATCTCTTCCACTGATCTCTTCCTATGTCCAAACACTCTATTGTTCCATTCACCATAAGTTCCAAACGATGGCGAAGTGTCATATCCCATAATGCTTTACATCTCGGCCCTTTAAAACGTTCCACTTCCATGCAATGAAAACTTGCGAGAATAGATATACTTGACATAGGCCATGATATGTGAAATGATTTGATAAAGAAATCCCATACCTTAAAAGAGAATTCACAGTGGATCAACATGTGGTCTGCTTTGTCTCTTGAACGCCGTTTGCAAATACACACATGTCGGATTCAAGTTGGACACCTCATTTGTCTGAGCATAGTCCAGAGTAGGTATAGAATCATTGAAAGCCGCCCACAATAAGAAGCTTACCTTGTTTGGAATCCCTTTTAACCAAAGAATGTTCTTATAACGCATTCTTCCACATTACACCGCTAGAGCTTCATAGCACATTTTTGGATGAGATTGTCCACAAACTTAACCTCATCCTGCCTTCTACAAGAGCAGTCACGGATCCTAAATCACGTTGTAGTAGATCCCACTCCATCTTTTCATTTTGATTAAGAGCCTTTTTGAAATTTCCTACCCAACGTCCATTAGTGATCATCTCAGCTATGGAAACTTGTTTATTTCTGCAGGCCTTGAAAATAACCGGAAACAAGTCCTTGAGACATCCCCTGTCAACCCAATGATCGTGCCAGAACCTAATATTTCTACCACTGTTTATTTTATACGTTACAAATTTCTGAATTTCAGGAACTATCTTTGTAACATTCCTCCATAAACTTCTTCCTTGAACGAGAGAGTCATCAGCCGGCAAAGCAATTTCTTCATTCACCTTACATTTTTGTTGTGCTATTCTTCTCCACAGAGCACCTCGTTGGGTCGAATACCGCCAAACCCACTTAGCGAGGAGAGATTTATTGGTTAGTCTTAGGTTTTTAACCCCTAACCCTCCACTCTGTTTAGAGGTGCTAACCTTTGGCCAATTCACCCAAGACATCTTTTTTTTTCCTTCAACAGCACCCCAAAGAAAGTTACGCATCAACTTTATCATCTTCTTCTCAATACACACAGGCAGATGAAAGAGAGACAAAAAATAGATTGGCAAACTTGAGAGGCAACTCTTTATAAGCGCTAACCTACCCGCTTTGTTGAGAAATTTCTTTTTCCAAGAAGCTAGCCTCACTTCCATTCTTTCTAAAACAGACTCCCAAATAGAAGTGTTTCGGGAACAAGCACCAATCGGAAGGCCTAAATACTTAATAGGCAGAACTTCTGTTTTACAACCTAACTCTTTTGCTAAAAGAGATATAACATGATCAACACCTATACCGACCATAGTGCTTTTCTCGAAATTCAACTTCAAACCCGTCGCCTGTTCAAAAATAGTGAGAATGATGAATAGTCTAGTTACCTCCTCTTCTTTAGTGTCGATAAAAATAAGGGTATCATCCGCAAATTGAAGATGTGAGATTCACGCACCGGTATGCTACTTGAAAGCCATGAAGTTGACCTCTGTGAACAGCATCATTCAAAAGTTTTGAGAGCACCTCCACCACTAACGAGGAAAAGATCGGGAGGAAAAGAGTCACCTTGCCTTAAACCTTTAGATGGCTTGAATCTTTCCGTGACGATCCATTAACCGAGCAGAGAGAGATGGCGGAAGAAATACACCATTGCATCCGGAAATCCATTTATTTCCGAATCCATGTCTCACGAGAATGTTAAAGAGAGCATTCAATTGACATTATCAAAAGCTTTCTCCATGTCAATTTTACAAATAATACACAGGTCTTAGATTTTAGCCTACTTTGTCAACACACTCATTCGCGATAAGAACTCCATCTAGAATTTGCTTATCTTTTATGAAAGCACCTTGGTAGTCGGAAATAAGACTTGGCATTACTACCTTAAGTCTCTCCGAGAACTTTAGATAAAATCTTGTATGCACTACTTACAAGACTTAAAGGTCTGAAGTCTTTTGGGAGTGCATGAAAAACTGTTTTGATTTGCAAAGAAGAATCAGACGTGAATACTCTTTCTTTGCTTTAGATATACAATACAGTAGAATTAGGATCACTCCAAATTTCTTTTATCCAGCATCAAAAACCACTGAGATTCATTTTCATCTTTGCCCAACTTGTCACCCATACAATATTTATTGCTCTAATATGTTGACACGTTCACACATACATGAATTTGATTCACTGATACTTGTTGGATTGTATACACAGCAAAGTCAATGAACCCTGGACCAAACTTATTGGATTCACTAGGTACTTATTGGTTTGAGAAGTTGATAAAAAAAAAAAAAGGCTATTTCGCTTTCAATGTGTTATGAATGGAGGATTTTGCCAACAATTTACTTGTAGATCATTAAAACAATTAGTTGCTAGGACAAAACAGTTGTGAGAGCTTAAGCAACGATTTCTACATGTTTTCGATCGAGTGTTGTATAGATCAACTAAATCTATCCATCTTGATTAAGGAAGTCCAGCGTCTAATAATATACGAGAGCTAAAATGTCTGACCTTTACTTATTATACGGTTTTATATGATTGCATCTAACTGCGGCTTTTTTTTTCTTAATCAAGTAACTTAACTTATCTATATAAAAAAAATTGTGTGTGCTTTCATGGCAAACTATCATTATACATATGCTTGTCCATTTCTTTCTACCACTCCCTCTCTACCGCGTGCATTAGAAATATGAAGATATGACACTCATGGTTCTCATTAGCTTAAGATAGCAGGTCCATTTAATTGTAGTATGTTCATGACAGCTAGAACTGAAAATAGACTTATCGCTATGCACTAAAAAATGATCCATGAGTTAGATATACCATTTGCCTTTGTCCTCCATCTGTAACAATAACAATGGTTCATTCATGATTACAATTAATACAGGACCATTACATTTGAATGAAAATCTGGCATGAAGCACGTACACACAAGAACAATCATACACGAAATGGGTTCTATGATCAATGTATTTCACCGGCAAAAAACCAAAAATGAGGTTAATCAAAAATCTAAAAGGACAAAAGAATATTAAAAAAAAAAAAAAAAAAACCAAAAATGTTCCCAACGCTTCCTATCAACGTATTAGTGGTCTCTTTCTTTCTACGTCTCTTTGCACATTGAGAACGTGACAAATCATTTATGGTTGCTTTGTTTGAGCACCATCTATTTTAGATACGTTTTTTGGATAAAAAAAACTCAGAACAATAAAGACTATGCCGACGTGAAGGTGAATGTTAGCGAAATTGGGTGTCCGAATCTTTTGACGACCCTTTTGTGTGGTTCGACGTATGCTCCATTTATCGTTTTAATATAGTCGAATACACATGAAGCACATTGGCTAAATGACCGACCTCACCATTTATCTCTAGATAGACAATTTCCTTTGTCCTCCATCTGGAACAGTAACAAGTGATCAGTCATGACTGTGCAATTTATAAAGGACCACTACAGTAAATAGAAATCAGGCCACCTGCAAAAACCATTACACATAAAAGATAAACACACACGATATTGATTGTATGATCAATGTATTTCACCTGCAAAAACCATTTAGTTTTGCTAATCAAGAAACACGACAAGATTGGATAAGGTCGGTATGAAAGTTTTATGCCACAAGACAGAATTGGGTCCATATGATCCATTTTAGGTTAAGTTACACAGAATTAAAACATAAATATTAGATTAATAATGTAGATTTTGAGTAAGGTCATATAGATTCTAGGTGACATCACGGGAATTTTAGATTACAATGCACATTTTGAAGCAAGATGAAGAGTTTTGATTACGTGGTAAAATACTAGCTTTCGGCTCCCATATAACATTTCATTAAATCAAAAGAAACTGCTGTCTCTGGACATCAAGAAAACATTCGTTAAGTTCTAGCTTCAAGAATGTACTGATTAGATGTTATAAAAAGGAATTATTCTTTTAATATATCTTTGCAAAAGAAGGAAAAATAAGGAGTAAACCAATAATCCTCAAGCAAAAATAAGGAGTAAACCAATAATCCTCCCTAATAAAAATTAATACCGCATGATGCCCAAAGCCTGGTTAGTAAATTCATGAATTATATCTGTATAATTCGCGAATTTCCGTATAATCAAATCCGTATGTATTGTCCGTACTTTGGAACACCGACTTAGATTTGCGAATTTCCCGCTTAAAACGAACTACATGTGTACTTACGAATAACCGAACCATGCGGTCCGTATAATACTTTGTCATATAATCACTAACTTACCATTTTCAATCACAAATTTTACTGCTAAAATCTTACCGCATGATGCCCAAAAATTAGCGAGATGGGGAGAGATTAACAAAAAAAATAAAATATAGACAACAAATGTTAAGGATACAGCTATCATTTGTAATTATAGCTGATCCTCCTATGATTCAGCTGCAAAAATTCGGTCTCTTCATGCCTCAATCAATGGCTTATTCACAAACTATTCTGATTCAATATAAATTGTTATTCTCATTCATGTAAATCAAACCCTATTTAGGGTAATATAATCGATATATAAAGTAATAGAAATCCACCAAGTCATGTGGAAAACATTCACCAAAAACATTGTGTTCTGTTTTGGTATCAGCCAGAAAGATCCAATAATCACGCTTTCTTCCCACATCTTCATCTTCAATGGCAGCACCAGAAACCTCAACCCTACACCAAATCCATGTAAACCATCCGATCAACATAAAACCGAGTGATACAAACTACTGTATGGAAAACTCAATTCAACCTCTTACGAAAGGGTACAGACTTGAAGGCTATGTTGATGGAACCTATGCAAAACCATCTCAACATTTACCAAACACTCGGATAGTCAATCCAAAGATACACCAAGTTTGAAGAACATGACCAAATCCTACTAGGCTAGATTCTTTCGTCTCTCACATAAGGTGTGCTAGGAAGAGTAACTAGACTTACTTCATCAAAGAAGTATGGGATGCTTTAGAAAAGAGATATGCTCCAAAAAGTAGGGCTCATCGATGCATCTAAAAAGACAGAAACTCACGGTCTTGAGAAAGGTAACACCAATATGCAAGATTACTTTTCTAAATCTAAACAACTATTTGTTGATGCACTTGCAGTGTCTGGTAATGATCTAAGTGAAGAGGATATGCAACAGTCAGTCTTAAGCGGCTTAGATCAAGCATATGACTCAATTGTTACTACTCATAGTACCATTGACAAGATTGACATGGATACTTTCTATGCTCATCTATTGTTGTTTGATATGCGCCTAGAGTAGCAACTTGAGACCTTTGCTTGAAGAACCAATGGATCATATAGCTTCTTCTAGCTATACAAGATCCTATCAAAGGCCTGACCAGAGAAGGAATCAGTCTCAAAGTTATCGACAGAATCAACCCAAGATGAACAACAACAACCAACAAGGAGATGATGAAGTACCATACCAGATCTTCAAAAAGAGGAACCACATCACAAGAAGCTATTGGTTTCGTGAGAAAAACAATGGACCAGCACAAGCTAGACGTCCAGAAGCTTATCTTGCTCAACCCGGTGGAGCTACTGACAGCAACTGGGTTATGCGCACATGAGCAACACATCATCTGACTGCAGATCTTAATAACCTTTCCATTCGTCATGAATATGACGACACAGAACAAGTCCATGTGGGTAATGGTAATGCGCTACATATTGAAAATATTGGTAATGCATCTTTTTCTCACAAGAATCGATCCTTTACACTCAATAATATTCTACATGTCCCTGAGATTAAAACCAACTTGCTCTCGGTTTTAAAATTTTGTAAAGATAATCAAGTTTGTTTTGAGTTTCACTATGGTTTCATTCTTGTAAAGTATCTCGCACACCAAGACAATACTTGTTGCGAGGCACAGTAGAAATGGACACTATATATTTGACGGTTACGAGAGATTTACAAAGCTTCACCAAATTCTCTTGTGTCACCTACAATACCAATCTAGCATCAACGCCTAGGTCATCCAATGTTGCGTCTTGTTTTCCGAGTTGTAAAGAATTTTCTTTTCCAGTATCAAATAAAAAGTTTGATTTTTGCCATTCTGTCATGTAAGTAAAAGTCACAAACTTCCATTTCCTATCGCTTCTTCAACTTTTGATAAGCCTCTCGAGCTTAGTAGTATCCGATTTATGGGTCTCCTCAACCGTTTCAAGAAATGGACATCGTTATAATTTTTTCGTTAATTGATGTTTTCTCTCACTATACCTGGATTTATCCTCTAGCTAGGAAGTCGGATGCATTGCCGGTGTTTATACAATTCAAAAAGTTAATAAAAAATCAAACTGATCACAAGATCAAAGTTTTTAATGGATAATGGAGGATAATATATAAAAAATGCACTGACTTTTCTCAATAGATTGGGAGTTATACATAGATTTTCATGCCCACATACTTCAGCCCAAAATGGTCTAGCAGAACGGTGCATAAGGCACATTACTGAGTCTGGTCTAGCCTTACTTTTCCATGCTTCTATTCCTAAGTCATATTGGTCAGATGCTTTCACCATCGCTTGTTATCTCATTAATAGAATTCCCGGACTTCAAAGATGAATCTAAAACACCTTTAGAATTGTTACACAACAAGAAACCTTATTTTTCTCTCCTCAAAGTATATGGTTGTCTATGTTATCCATGTATCAAACAAACTCGAGCAAAGATCTCTTCCTTGTGTATTTATTGGATACAATGGTGCATACAAAGGATATTTATGTCTTCATGTGCCAAAAAACAGAATCTACATCCCTCGTCACGTCAAATTTGAAGAGACGGAGTTCCCATTCGGTGACAAACAACAAGTATGTTCACTTGAATCTCAATAGTGTATACCATCTACAAAACTTCTCACTTCATCCACTTTTTCAGTTCCTTCATCTATTATTACTCCTATTGTAACTCTCCGCAAGTGTCAATCAACCTATTTTTCAAGATACTACATCACCAGAATATATTGTGTAGTCTCCAGGTGAAACGTCTCTTCAAGTCACTAATAATGAAGGTGACACAATAGTTGATGTTGACAGTACAGATGCACAAGCTCAACCACCACCACAGCAGCATTCTATGGTGACAAGAGAGATATGGCATTAAGAAACCGAGTTTAGAAGCTATGCCTAACTACTAAAAATATCCTTTGGGGATATCATAGTTTATGGCTCCATCTTGTTACACTTTGAATAATCAAAAGATCCTGAATGGCGGCCTCCTATGGATGATGAGATCAATCCTCATATCCGCAATGGAACTTGGAGTTTAGTTCCATATGAGAGAAGTGGATGAACGTAATAGGATCCAAATGGGTTTTCCGAGTTAAACAAAAATCGGATGAAAAGATTGACGGACGAAGGCACGGCTAGTGGCAAAAGGATTTAACCAAAGAGAAGGTTTTGGTTATGCGAAACGTTCGATCTAGTGATAAAGCCCGGCACCATACGTCTTGTACTCTCTATTGCAGGTGTCACATGGCTGGAACATGCGTCAATTGGATGTTCAAAATGCTTTCTTACATGGTGTTCTGACGGAAGAAGTGTTTATGAAATAACCTGCTTTGGTTATGAAGATCCAGATTTTCCCAATCATGTATGCAAGTTGAACAAATCTATCTACAACCTAAAGCAAGCACTTGCGTACATGGTATTCAAGGCTCAACACGCATCTAACCGACTTGGGATTCAAAGGTTTAGTGGCGAGATAGGTCATTGTTTATACGCCAATCAACCGATGGTGTCACTTATATTCTTATTTATGTAGGCGATATCATCATAACAGGTTCAAATCCTTCTCTTATTACTAAACTTATTGATGATCTAAACTTGTTTTTTTGCTATCAAAGATCTAGGTGAACTAAATTACTTCTTGGGAGTAGAAGTTATCAAACAAGAGAATTCTATATTGCTCAGTCAACAAAAATATATTTCAAACCTTCTCAAATACACCAAAATGGAGGGAGCAATGCCAGTAACTACTCCTCTTGCTGTGAATGCGAATAAGCAAACAAGGTACCACACATTTACGAGATCCAACACTATATTGTAGTGTCTATGGAGCATTGTAATATCTTTATCTTACGCGTCCAGATGTTGCAGTAGCTGTCAATATGACTGATCCATATGAAGAGCATTGGGAGCAGGTGAAAATAATTTTGCGCTACTTGAAACATACTGTTCACTATGGCTTAATGCTACATAAATAATTTGACATACGATTACATGTCTACTATGACTCTGACTGGGCTGGTAGTTTGGATGACAGAAGATCAACAAGTGGATATGCAATCTACTTTGGAGGAAATCTTGTGTCATGGAGTGCAAGGAAGCAAAATACAGTCTCCAAATCAAGTACTGAGGCGGAATATAGAGCTATAGATATTGCAACCTCTCGAGTTAATATGACTTCGATCTCTTCTAAAGGAATTGGGCATAATAGTTCAACCTCCATCATTATGGTGCGACAATCTGGGAGCTACGTACTTGATCGCAAATCCTGTGTTTCATGCTTGTATGAAACATATTGAAATAGATTATCACTTTGTGAGGGAAAGGGTGGCGCGTAAACAGTTGGAAGTGAAATTTATATCGACTAAAGATCAGTTGGCTTACATTTTTACAAATGGGTTAGTTACTTCACGATTTAATTATCTGCACAACTTGAGAGGGGATGTTAAGGATACAGCTATCAAACGTAATTGTAGATGATCCTTCTATGATTCAGCTGCAAAGATTCGGTGTCTTCATGCCTCAATCAATGGCTTATTCACAGCTATAATCATCAATGTATGTGGTTGCCGGATTTCCTACAACCACACCCCTCAAAGATTATACAATATTCTAATCAAATTCCATGACCAATTAATAAAGTTTTATTAATCTCTTTGGTGAATCTTACAAAAGTAATAAGAATACAAGGAAATCAAAATAACTCTGGAATTTCTATCTCCTATTTGTTATCTTCTCACTCTCCAAAAAGATCCCTCTCTCTCGACTTTTCTTGGTCCTTTATATAGGTGTTGATGGTGGTTTTTAGACAAAGGGTAAAATCGTAAAATCCCGAATAACCTAATGTCACCGGTGACACATTTATTAGAACATTCAATGCATGTAGTCCAGTAATTAATAGGGGTATTTTTTCAAATTAGGGTTACAACGAACAAAACCCTAATTCCCCTCCGTGTCGTGGCAAATCATGCCACCACACCTAGCCCAAGCTAGCCGCGCCATGCCAAACGCACTCTGCCTTGTCCCTAGCTATGCTAGTCACAACAAACGCGCCAAAGCATACCAACCATGCTAGCCGCACCTCCGTGCCAATGGCAAATCATGCCATCCACACCTAGCCCAAGCTAGCCGCGCCATGCCAAACGCACTCTTGCCTTGGCCCTATCTATGCTAGTCACACCAAACGCGCCAAAGAATGCCAACCATGCTAGCCGCACCTCCGTGCCAATGGCAAAACATGCAAGCCACACCTAGCCCAAGCTAGCAGCGCCATGCCAAATGCACTCTGCCTTGGCCATGGCTATGCTAGTCACACCAAACGCGCCAAAGCATGCCAACCATGCTAGCCACACCTCGTGCCAAAAATCATGCCGACCACACCTAGCCCAATCTAGCCGCGCCATGCCAAACGCACTCCCGGCCCTAGCTATGCTAGTCACACCAAACGCGCCAAAGTATGCCAAACATGCTAGCCGCACCTCCGTGCCAATGGCAAATCATGCCAGCCACACGTAGCCCAAGCTAGCCGTGCCATGCTAAACGCACTCTGCCTTGGCCCTAACTATGCTAGTCACACCAAATGCGCCAAAGCATGCCAACCATGCTAGCCGCACCTCCGTGCCAATGGCAAATCATGCCATCCACACCTATCCCAAGCTAGCCGCTCCATGCCAAACGCACTCGCTTTGGCCCTAGCTATGCTAGTCACACCAAATGCGCCAAAGCATGCCAACCATGCTAGCCGCACCTCCGTGCCAATGGCAAATCATGCCAGCCACACCTAGCCCAAGCTAGCCGCGCCATGCCAAAGTAGCGCCCGCACCTAGGCTTGCAAACCGTGCAACCTAGGCCAAATTGGCCACGCATGCCATTGGCACATGCCAACACGCATCGCTGGTAGCTTTTCTTACCGGTCGTGGACCTAATGGCCGAGCGTGCCATTGGCACATGCCAACACGCTCATTTGTAGCTTTTCTTACCAATTTGTGGCCCTAATGTCCGAGCATGCCATTGGCACATGCCAACACGCATCGCTGGTAGCTTTTCTTACCATGTCGCGGGGCCCTAATGGTCGAGCATGCCATTGGCACATGCCAACACGCTCGGCTGGTAGATTTCATTACCTAGCCGCGGGTTCTAATGGTCGAGCGTGCCATTGGCACATGCCAACACGCTCGCCGGTAGGTTTTCTTACCAAGACGTGGCCCTAATGGCCGAGCATGCCATTGGCACATGCCAACACGCATCACTGGTAGCTTTTCTTACCAGGATGTGGCCCTAATGGCCGAGCATGCCATTGGCACATGCGAACACGCTCCGGTAGCTTTCATTACCTAGCCATGGCCCTAACGGCCGAGCGTGCCATTGGCACATGCCAACACGCTCGCAGGTAGCTTTTCTTACCAAGTCGTGGCCCTAATGGCCGAGCATGCCATTGGCACATGCCAACAAGCATCGCTGGTAGCTTTCATTACCTAGCCGTGGCCCTAATGGCCGAGCATGCCATTGGCACATGCCAACATGCTCGCGGTAGCTTTTCTTACCAAGCCGTGGCCCTAATGGCCGAGCATGCCATTGGCACATGCCAACACGCATCGATGGTAGCTTTCATTACCTAGTCGTGGCCCTAATGGCCATGCGTGCCATTGACACATGCCAAACATGCATGCTAGTAGCCTAACTTGCAAGCCGTGCAACCTAGGACAACTTGGTCGTACGTGCCATTGGCACATGCCAAAACCCACGCTGGTAGCCTAACTTGCAAACCGTGCAACCACCACCAAAGCATTCTGCACATACCATTGGCACATGCCACACACGCCACTAGCAGCTCTAGCATTGCCACTTACACTCAACGTGCAACCCGCAACAAAGGCATTCCGCGCATGCCATTGGCACATGCCACACGCGCAACTAGCAGTGCCACTTGCACTCAAGGTGCAACCAACACTCGAGACATCAACACAAACCGGGGATGCTTTCCAGTCTTGGTTTGGCGGTCACAAGATGTACGTACACTACACTCACATTAAAAAAGCGTGAATAGGAATAAAGCGGTAAAATAAATGAGGAAATAATGGTGAAAACGTTTTCACCCATAAACACCATGCGGTTACCCCCTCCTCCCATTATTTCACCCTATAAATAGGTCTTACCTATTTCCACCAGACAATAAGTCTCGGTCAGAAGAAAAACACAACACTCTCAGAAAAGGCAACTTTGCAAGCTCTCCAAAAAAAGCTTTCATCTCTTGCAAGCTTCCGAAGCTTTACTTTACGATACAAGTCGAGACACTACTCTCCAAATTATTCTCGGGTCTCAACACCGTTCTTTGCTTCCCTCCCCAAATCCTTCTCCTCCACTTTGTGACCGAAGCAAGTCTGGAACGGCCATTTCTTGGTTTAGGCCGGTCTTGTACAGATTGATCTCTCGAATCTAGAAAGTGCTCACACTACGGGAAAAATCATCATTGACAACATTGTATTAGCGTTGTAGTACACCTCCGACAACACAATTTTATACGTTGTGTAGGTGGGGTATTGTAGAAAGTCCAAGTTTTTCTACAATGCTTGACTAAGAGTTGTAAAGTGTGATGTGATTCATGGATCGACAATATTTTGCCAAAGTTGTGATTCTCTTTCGATTTTTAAAGCCTAACACAACTCTTTCTTGTGTTGTAGGACTATCTTGAACAACAAAGGATGCGTATCGTGGATACGTATGTAACAATACTTATTACTATTATGAACAAGATTTGCACGACACTTGTATGAGATGTCGAACTATCTTGGACAACACATAGTTATGTTGTAAAGATATTATTTCACAATATCTATTTTGTGTAATTGAAATATGAAAGACAACAGTTATTAGTATTGTGAATACTACTGTCACTACACTTTATTAGTATTGAATACTATCATCACAACACTTCCTAGAGTTGTAGAACTTTCTGTCACAACCTTTGTCTTGTGTAGTCATATTCTCTAACACAACATCTTTAAAGGTTGTAATATTTGAAGTAATGTGTAACTACAACAATTATTTGAAGTTGTGTTCCTAAAACTATTTTGAAAAAAAAAATTATAGCTAATGCCGAATTTCAGAAAGTAATCCACTTTCACATTAACCTCGCCAAAGCTGTAACACATTTACATTCATTCAAGTTAACTCCGCCGGTGTTAAACACACACATTCAAAAAATGGCGGTGGTATAAACGTTTGTTACCTAAAGTTAGGTTTTAAACCTCTCTTAAAATACATGTCCAACAGAAGTTTCAACCCTATCCCTCTCTGTTCATGTTTAATTGAACCAAAATACCTAATCATATTTTTACATTAAAACATTAAGATCCTTGGAATCGCTCTCATCGAGCTATCATCACTAGACTCTTCTTTCTTTTTGGTTGCGTGTTCATGCTTTATTTGCTACGTCTTCCTCGTGGAGGTTCCTCTAATAGAAAAAGAAACACAAGTGAATCAAACTAGTGGTGCAAATTAGAAATTTAAGCACCATAAAAGAGTATAGTTGAGGTGCAAGGAAGTAAAATTCGTTAAGAGACAACACCGAGATCAAAACTTTTAAAGATGAGCTAAAGGGGTAAAGCTTATCAGCAAGTAAACCTAATCTGGATAAAAATCGTGTGACCTACTAATGTCACTTGAGTTTGCTTTAATTTTGAATAGGTCATAACAGAATCTTTCACGAAACAATTATGCAACAGAATCTCTAGAGCATACCCTAGGAAAACTCCAGTTGTTTGTCGGAAACTTTCATACATAGAGACACACCACCTCTTCTTAACATGAGGAGCGAAGTATAAATTTAAAAAATTGAAATTACTTAGGAAGCGATTCCGTGCTTATTTTGAATTCTTAGTTATTGTGAACAAGGGAGCACAAACCTTGGCCATTTTCTGTGATTTAGTCAAATGTTCTGCTTCAATATCATATTTTAGAATTCGGAAGCACTCTAGTCATTCTTCTAGAAAGAGGGCATACGTTCGAACCCATGCAGAGCAATCCCAAGCTGCATCACCAAAAATATAGTCCATTTAAGTAGGGAAACATGGATAAACATTAACCTATTTTGGTATACCAAGGGTTGGATTGTCAAGGGATACTATCCCATTTACCACAACAACAACACAAATTATAAAGAAATACTTACCAAGAGGACTGGAATCATCCTTGAAATTGGATATTTGAAGAACATGTCCTCTATGTGAGTAATTCAACAACTCTTCTCTTAACGTTGGATCGCCCTCTCTCGATGTTATCAATGTCTTCAATGCAACCTGTGAAAAAAAAAACATCAGAAATTGGCTTAGATTGCAGATTGGCGACGACATCAGTTATATTACAGAACACCTACCAAATTCCTAACAATGAATTTGCTTCCAAAGACACAATTAGATAATAAGAGAAAAGAAAATTACGATCCAATTGCGAGTCTTATTCAATCTTCTTGACAATGCATGAATGCAATAAGCTACATCTACCCGTGAACGAACAACAAAAGTTGTGGAAAACATTTCTGCAACAACATAGAAAAATCAACAAATGTAGCTTCAACCAATAACTCCACAGAAATGAAATGCACCAAAAAATGAGCCAAATGAAAAAATACGATACATGAAATCCAGATACATAAATCTGAAATGGAAATTAGAGAAAAAGAAGAAAAAGGAACTCACTTCTAACATGTCTTTCCTTAGGAGGACTATCAACATGATTTGTTGCTTTAACAATGGCAATATCCAAATCCTCCGTTAGTTTCTCCTTGATGGCATTTCCTAGTTTAGAATCAGCTACTCCTAATTTTTCACCATCGCAGTGAGCCTTCAAGAACTTATGAAGACCCTTGCTTGGTTTGCTATTAATAAGTAACGTAGTTGTGGACAAAGCCTCGGAGGTGTTCTCAAACTTTGTAAAAGCTTTCAACTTTACAATCTGAAATACATGTCACATAAGCAAAAACATGAGAATGGTCATTAAAAATGCAAAATATTTGTATGCATAAACAAATTACATATGCCGAACAATCAGTAACAAAAATATGTAACAGCAAAAATAACAACATAAAAATAAAAACAATACCTTTCTAGCTGCATCTGATGTAGCGAACTCCTTCCACAAATCCTACAGACCAGAAAATATATTGGCAATGATGGTTAGAATATAGGTGCATGCCCGAGCATAAACTTGAAAGACTATCTCGTTCGTGTCTTTTTATCTTCCTCTCAGCCAATTTCTTGGCTCTATTCCACTCCACTGGTAACTTCAAGAACCTAAGAATAATAGGCTTCAATCACAGAACACAACACATCAGATTATGTACAGATTTCTGTCCTAACGTAGTCCTGCTAATGAACCAAGAAAATAAGAATTATCACTACAGGTTGACACATTACGAAATCAGAGGAGCAGAATTTAATATTAAGAAAAAGATGTATATTATCAGGTAAGTCTTGAGACAACCTTAACAAAGTTGGGAGAGCAAAATTCAGCCAATCTCGTCATCTAGACTAGCTTTCACATGAAAAAGTATGCCTCTACCACCTCACACTGCAACACCCCACAGAGATATCAATCACCAGAGGCTTAACATACCATACAAACAAATATAATAACAAGCAGATGCCAGAAAAAGTTACGCCTACAAACACATGACCAATCCAATGAGAAAACCCACAATTTACCTCAAATATGAAGCAACCTTAGACCCAATTTTCCAGATTGTGATCCTCCACCACCATTACTAACATCGCGATTATCCCATTCTCATCCTCGTCATCTTCATCTTCCTTTGTATAGTATCCTCATGCTTCTATCACAAGGTCTCTCATCCCATTCTAGTACATCAACAATTGTTCTTCTCTATCCAACTCGTCTTCAATTAGTCTTCAAAGCAAACCAACTAATCCCAAAGTAAAAATTACATTCTTGTCAGAAAAATCACCATTGGATACTGAAGCTTCAACCAACTCCATTCATTAAATAACATCACTTTCTTCATCTTCTTATTGTTCAATGTAAGCACAAGTTGCAACCAGATGAACCTTCCAAATACATTGTCCTCGCCACACTAATGAGTAGATAGAACTCGTACCAAATCAAAGCTAAGTGCTAGAATACATCACAGCAATTGCTTACAACAATTGCCATACAACTTCAGATATTCCGAAGAGACTACAACAATCACCCAAAACACCACTGCTTGCCTTCAATCGACCAACAAAATAACCCCAAATTCATTCGGTTTGCTCTCATCACCTAGGTCTGTGGCAGGTCATAAGAAGATGATATCTCAATTGACTCGGCTGAAATTTAATCCATAGCAGCCCCAATTTGATCCCTGAATAGCCACTGACTTTCACCATCTCTTCCATCTTCGTCTTGATCTCTAATTCCATCAACCGAGCTCATAGAATGAACCCGAGTTCCGTTCACATCGAAGAACAACTCCAATTTCTACATAAATCATCCCCATGGAAACATTAAAAAAACCCCCAAACGCCACAAACTTGTTGATCTTTGTTGTTGCCTTAACCGATATCCACCATTAACAAGCCTTAGATTTTCTATTCTTGGCTACAACAACAATCAAATCGAGAGAAACCCCAATTTTACTCTCAAAACCTCACTCATAAGAATCTCAAATTTTGTCCTCCGATTCTTCACCATCTTTAATCTCCGACTCACCTTGTTACTCGATTTGAAACTAACTTGAACCCAATCTTCAATTTCCTTATAAACTTCGAAATCTAGTCATTAACAGACCCTTAAGCAATCTCCATCCAAGCCACAGTATCATCTTAAAAAAAAACCTAACTTCCCATGAATATCAACAACACCAAATACGCAAATTCATCCAGATTTGATCCCTAAATCGCATATTACGAATTGAAAGGGGTTCTGAGATTGAATCGGTGAAAGAAGAAATCGGTAGGATATTACGAATTAAAGTTGGGTTTCGTTTGATTTATGGTTTGTAGAAGGTGGATCTGAGGTATTCGATTGATGAGTTTCTGTGACTGAGGTTGTGATGATTTTCACCGGAAATTGCTAATGAGATCTAATATGGGTCGATTCAATCAAGAAATGGAGATGAAGAAGAGGGATTCAGAGAAGAGCAACGGTGGTGATGGAGGGCCGGTCATCTGTGGAGAAGAAGAGGAGAGGGAGAAAGAGAGAAAGAGATAGAGCTCGAGTGGTTGAGGGAGGGTTTGGTGGGTGAATGAAAATGCTGGACGGACCAGATTTTATTTGATTCACTCATACAGATTGAGAAAATAATTTAACGATTGAGATTGTATTTTGGGATGTCATACGGATTATGAAGCATGTGTATTTCTCTTTGTGCTAATACGAACTCATGTATTCGGTTTGATTATCAACCTCGACACGAAAAAAATCCAAAAAAAATATGAATAAATTTAGCACATTGTTATCGACATTACGATATAAAAAAATCCAAAAAATGTATAAGAATGAAGTTGAAAAATAAGAAATGAATTCGATAATTGGTGTGTTTACTTGTGCTTTTGTGCTTTCTTTTTGTGCTTCTGGTTTGAATTTCGACTAGCTACATAGGTCATGAAGTAATTTCGACTAGTCATACAGTCATGAAGTAGCTTTAGTTCACATTAGTAGCTTGATACATCATCGAAACCGATAAATATGAAGCTCAGTGTCGATTCAAACTTCAAATGTGGTATAACGACATACCAACTATGAACCAAGAAGCTCTGAGAGGGTTCTGACTTCAAAATTAGCATGATACATCAGGCTCCGAGATAGAAACCCGGCCGCGAGTGGACTACTCTAAGTCAGAAACTTGGTAAGAACGACGAATCCATCCATTTTACGATGTAAGATTCCTTCTAATATTCTACGAAACCTTAAACAAACCATATTTCTGCATATTGGATGCAAACCAGGCTCCGAGATCGAAACCTGGCCATGAGTGGACTACTCTACGTCAGAAACTTAGTAAGAATGACTAATCCATCCATTTACAGGTAAGTCCTTCGGAACATTCTATGAAACCTTAAACAAACCCTATTTCTGCATATTGTATGCATACCAGGATCCGAGATCGAAACTTGGCCGCGAGTTGACTACTATAAGTCAAAAACTAGGTAAGAACGACGAATCCATCCATTTACTGGTAAGATTTCTTCGGAATATTCTACGAAACCTTAAACAAACCCTATTTCTGCATATTGTATGCGAACCAGGCCTCAAGATTGAAACCTGGCCGCGAGTGGACTACTCTAAGTCAGAAACTTGGTAAGAACGACGAATCCATCTATTTACAGGTAAGATTCCTTCGGGAAACCTTAAACAAACCCTATTTCTGCATATTGTATGCATACCAGGATCCGAGATCGAAACACCGGCCACGAGTTGACTAGTATAAGTCAAAAACTTGGTAAGAATGACGAATCCATTCATTTACGAGGTAAGATTTCTTCGGAATATTCTACGAAACCTTAAACAAACCCTATTTCTGCATATTGTATGTGAACCAGGCTCCGAGATCGAAACCTGGCTGCGAGTGGACTACTCTAAGTCAAAAACTTGGTAAGAACGACGAATCCATCGATTTACAGGTAAGATTACTTCGGAATATTCTACGAAACCTTAAAAAAACCTTATTTCTGCATATTGTATGCATACCAGTCTCCGAGATCGAAACCTGGCCACGAGTTGACTACTATAAGTCAAAAACTTGGTAAGAACGACGAATCCATCCATTTACATGTAAGATTTCTTCGGAATTTTCTACGAAACCTTAAACAAACCCTATTTTTGCATATTGTATGCGAACCAGGCTTCGAGATCGAAACCTGGATGCGACTAGACTACTCTAAGTCAGAAACTTGGTAAGAATGACGAATCCATCCATTTACATGTAAGATTACTTCGGAATATTCTACGAAACCTTAAACAAACCCTATTTTTGCATATTGTATGCAAACCAGGATCCGAGATCGAAACCTGGTCGCGAGTTGATTACTCTAAGTCAGAAACTTGGTAATAACGACGAATCCATCCATTTACAGGTAATATTCCTTCGGAATCTTCTACGAAATTGTAAACAAACCTTATTTCTGCATATTGTATGCGAACCAGGCCTCAAGATTGAAACCTGGCCGCGAGTGGACTACTCTAAGTCAGAAACTTGGTAAGAACGACGAATCCATCTATTTACAGGTAAGATTCCTTCGGGAAACCTTAAACAAACCCTATTTATGCATATTGTATGCATACCAGGATCCGAGATCGAAACCTGGCCACGAGTTGACTAGTATAAGTCAAAAACTTGGTAAGAATGACGAATCCATTCATTTACAGGTAAGATTTCTTCGGAATATTCTACGAAACCTTAAACAAACCCTATTTCTGCATATTGTATGCGAACCGGGCTCCGAGATCGAAACACGGCTGCGAGTGGACTACTCTAAGTCAAAAACTTGGTAAGAACGACGAATCCATCGATTTACTGTAAGATTACTTCTAATATTCTACGAAACCTTAAAAAACCTTATTTCGCATATTGTATGCATACCGGTCTCGAGATCGAAACACTGCCCACGAGTTGACTACTATAAGTCAAAAACTTGGTAAGAACAGCGAATCCATCCATTTACATGTAAGATTTCTTCGGAATTTTCTACGAAACCTTAAACAAACCCTATTTTTGCATATTGTATGCGAACCAGGCTTCGAGATCGAAACCTGGATGCGACTAGACTACTCTAAGTCAGAAACTTGGTAAGAATGACGAATCCATCCATTTACATGTAAGATTACTTCGGAATATTCTACGAAACCTTAAACAAACCCTATTTTTGCATATTGTATGCAAACCAGGATCCGAGATCGAAACCTGGTCGCGAGTTGATTACTCTAAGTCAGAAACTTGGTAATAACGGCCGAATCCATCCATTTACAGGTAATATTCCTTCGGAATCTTCTACGAAATTGTAAACAAACCTTATTTCTGCATATTGTATGCATACCAGGCTCCGAGATTGAAACTTGGCCGCGAGTTGACTACTCTAAGTCAGAAACTTGGTAAGAACGACGAATCCATCAATCTAAGGTAAGATTCCTTCAAAATATTCTACGAAACCTTAAACAAACCCTATTTCGCATATTGTATGCGGGCCAAAGTTCCGAGATCGAAACTCGGTCATGCGAGTGAACTACTCTAAGTCAGAAACTTGGTAAGAACGACGAATCCATCCATTTACAGGTAAGATTACTTCGGAATATTCTACGAAACCTTAAACAAACCCTATTTCTGCATATTGTATGCAAACCATGCTCCGAGATCGAAACCCGGCTTGGTGAGGGCTACTATAAGTCGAAACTTGGTAAGAACAACGAATCCATCCATTTATTGTGTAAGATTCATTCTAATATTCTCCAAACCTTAAACAAACCCTATTTTTGCATATTGTATGCAACCAGGCTCCGAGATCGAAACCTGGTCATGAGTGGACTACTATAAGTCGGAAACTTCGTAAGAACGATGAATCCATCCATTTACAGGTAAGATTCATTTGGAGTATTCCCCGAAACATTAAAAAACCCTACTCCGGCATATTGTATGTATACCTGCTCACGAGATCGAAACCTAGCCGTGAGTGGACTACTATAAGTCTCAAACTTCTCGTAAGAACGATGAACTGTCTATTTGCGGGTAAGATTCCTTGGAATATTCCCTGAAACCTTAAAAACAATATTCTTGCATATTATATGCATACCCTGGATCCATTGGGAAGTCAGCATCATTGAGAGACAGGAAGCTGGGCGGCATTGAGAAGTTGACGCGAGTTGGGAACCGAAAGGCTAGTGGTGGACCCAGGCACAAGGTGGGGAAGCCGATCGTGCTAGCTGGTGGGACCAAGCACAAGGTGGGGAAGTTGATCGTGCTAGCTGGCGCAATTGGTGGACCGGGTGCAACTTGGGCGACATTGGGAAGTTGACGCAATTGGTGGGACCAAGGTGCAACTTGGGCGACATTGGGAAGTTGGCGCAATTGGTGGGACCAAGTGTGGTTTGGGAGGTACGGGAAGTTGGCGCAATCAAGTGGGACCAGATGCAACTTGGGGCGACGTTGGGAAGTTGGGCGCCCTTGTGGGCCCGTTCCTTATACGCACGATTTTTGTAAAGGGAAATCCTTCCTATTTCAATCTTCACGCCCGTATATAAAATCCCTTTCTCTCATCTTGCACCTTATTCCTTTCATCCTTTCCTACTAGCGGCAGAGTCACAAAGAAAAACCTCCGGTGTATGTCTTCCAAAGACTTCTCTTGTTTCCCTTTTCATGTAGGTGCAAACCCTAAGAGTAGGCGTTTTCTTTATAATCCTTGCAATGATATTGCGCATATGATTTTTTGGCATGCTTCTTGTAGAAATATTGTATATATGCACCCAAGGGAAATATTTTGTATGTGCGATTTTGAACCCGTAGAGAATATTGTATATGAATCCCGAAGAAGAATACTTGTATATGTGCTTCATATGACTTGAACCCATAGGAAATATGCATATATGAACTTGACCAAGAAAATATCACGCGTGCGATTTTGAACCCGTAGAAAAATGCTCCATATATAATTTTGAACCCGAAGAAGGATACCATAGACGCATTCGAGCTCGTAGAAAATAATGCGTATATAGTTTTGAACCCAAAGAAGGATACTAGACGCACTTGAGCCCGTATAAAATCTCACGTATATAATTTTGAACCACGAAGAAAATCATCAAGTGTGCGTTTTGAACTCGTAGAGAATACACCCTTTTTTTTTCTTCTAGGTTTTCCTTTTGTTGGAGTGCGGTTGTGCGTCGGGAGATAATTTCGTCTTTCTCCGTTTGTTTTGTGCGAGATATCTTGTTACCAAATTGTTATGAAGAAATCCGACAAGATGTTACCCGAACAAAATTTCGCTTCATCGAAGGATGTTCATAGTTCCAAACCAAACACGGATGATGAATTCTTTGCCAAACCCTCGCCCTTCTCGGAAGAATCACCCGGGTTTCGTGCCAATTTTGTTAACCTAGTGGTGAAGATGAAAAGAAGACACGTTGTTGCATTGAGAGAGAACACCATACGGTTATGTCTTCATAAATGGGTATATTCTTCTTCCAACATTGATTTCAGGATATGTCAAAGCCCATTGCTCACGCAGAAGCAAATAGCCAAAATCTACCAATTTGCCAAGGCATCCCCGCTTTTTGTCCGACATAGCATCAGATGTTATGGCATAAAACATGGGCAAGGTATATATATATATATATACGTTTATATATATAAACAGTATTTTATACCCCAGCATCCTCAGTAACTCGTACAATCTGTATCCATCACTCATAAAAGAAGAGCAAATTGCACAAACAAAAATATTTTTTTAGAAACTAAGTTACAACTTGTGTAATAGCAGAGTGTTTCTAAGCCAAAACGGTCAAAAGAACATAAGAAACAAAGTGTTCCCAAGACCAATCGCAGGAAGAAAGACACTGTATGAAGTATTTCCAATCTTGCCCGTGAAAAGAAATATAATGGCGAATACGAAATCTTCCAGCAAAAAGTCCAATCCACTAGCACACAAATCGAGCTCCATAAACCTCCGATGAGGCTAAAGACGGTATGCGAACAGATAGGTCTTTCTGGGAGAACATCGGTGATGGACTAGAAACTAGATCAAGAAAAACCAATTTGTCGAACAGGTGAGAGGGCATACCATCATGTTTAAAAAGATATGAATAAACACCTTGCCACCATGGAGGACGAGGAGGAAAATTCTCACTATGAAAAAAGCTTTAAGCTCTACAAAGGGGAGATGAGAACAAAACTCAGCTCTCCACCTCAAGAGGATTCTTATAAGAAAAAAGTCCTCGAAAAACTAACTAACATTTCCAAACCAAAGACAGTCAAGGCGCGATAAGCAAGACGACAGAAGGACAACCATGAAGAGAAAAACATCCTCTCTCTTAAAAAAAGTCAAGAGGAAGCCAACAGGCACCTCAAACCTAACAAATAAGTACACACTAAAAGTGCAGACGTGGCCATAAAGGTGGGAAGGTTATAAAGTTTTCTTTCCATCATGCCCTTGGCAAGTTGCAAAGAAAAAGAGCAAAATGTGAGGGTAAATTACCCGATGGCCACGTGTCAACATCTCAAGGGATGAACCCATGATAAAATAATGAGATAGGAACATCGAATCACACTCCAAAAGGTAAGTTTGTCAGAATCGAGACGCTCGATACACCGTCGCATGAACGCACGCGTGTAAGGATCGATCCTAATCTCGCTCGTACGGTCAAGTCTAAAAAGAATGACCGCATTTACCGAAGGATAAGAAGAAACATGGACGAATCTACATCGTAATGTAAGGTCAAAGCGATCTATACTACGAACCCGGTGATACAACACGAGGTTCTCCAAGGAAAAGATACACGACGACGAGCGAGCGAGATAACTCGGGAGGAGAACCGGACAAGCCACCACGAGGGATAGTATAGAACCCGTCCAAGCAATGAAGGCGATGTGCGACAGCCCACCAAGCCCTAGCGAGACCCGGACCACCACGAGTCTACTTTGCCTATAAATACCAACCATGTAGAAGGAGATCGATAACTTATATCTTATTATATGGTCTTTCTACAGAGAATTCCTAAGAGAGATCTAGATAGTGAGAGAGTGAGAAATCTAAGTGATATTTGTAGCTCTTTCAAGTGTAAGACCTTATAATAAATAAAGAAAACATCTTCTTCCCGTGGATGTAGGTCTTAATGGACGAACCATGTTATATGCTTGTGTTAATATTTACTTTCCATGCCCTTTACACCTTGTTCATATTGAATCTTGAATGTTTTAGTAGTTTATAGCCTTTAGATTTACTTGGGTGTAGTCATCGGAAAGATGCAACTACACAACCAATCGTAACGCCACCACGGGCTATGGAACGCCACTTGCCATTTTATCGCCATAAAAAAGCCGTGTCAAAGGCCATGTGATTATTTAGCATTCCTATATCTCACGTAGTAGAAAGTGTGAACTGGCTATGATACTTTTACGCCACTAGCATGCCATGCTAATTTATAGCATCGTAACCAACTATTAATGTGCCAAGATATCTTCCCGCCTCAAGAAGGCTATGAGCGTCCCACGATACCTTATCTAATTATAATTTGTTTACTAATGTTTGTTTTTTTTTTTGTTTTGTTTTTTTTTGACACGATCGGTGCGAAATTGAACCCGCAACCCGTAGGTTACAAGGAAGAGAAAAGAGGTTAAGCCAAAATCCGAAAGGACAAAAAAGATATATATAATAAAATCCAAAAAGGTTGTTGCCAACAATTTCCTAAATTTTTTTGATCCATAAAAATGAATATAGTGATCAAAAAGAGAGGACACCAAAAGGCTTGTACCTCCTCAAAAGGTTACAAGGAAGAGAAAAGAGAGGAGAAATGACCTAAGAAATAACAAAACTACTTACGCAAAAAGAAAATTAAAATAAAACTTAGGCCGATTAGTTATTACATCCCGAAAGCTAGGAGACTCTAAATTTTTAAACACCGGACACCAAGTGAATAAGGTAGACTTGATCTTCCTCGACGAATAGCAATCTCACCTTGCTCATTTTATTCGAAAAGCTCATACAATTCCTCTCACCCATAAACACGAAATAATAGCAATCGCAATCATATGCCAAATCAAGTTGTTGAGTGTTCCGCAGAGAATGCTCCTAGACATCAACATTGAGATTAAATCATCGGGCATGACAAAATTCCACTTTAACTTGTCCTTAAATACGATGCTTTTTATTACCCGACACAAGAAGATGGGCACTCAATTCTAATGTGCAATTTTCAGTTGATATGATTCTTTGGTAATAGGAGAAGGTATTAAAGGGTTTCCACACAAGTTTTTGGAAGACTGAAGTCCCACCTATAAAATGAATTTCTTGGTCTCGTTTGTTGTACATGGTAAGATCAATTCTCTTGAAATGTTGCGGGTATAAAGGCATTGATATTTATCGTTCTTGCATCCTTGTGGAAATAGCTCATAGTCACAAGATCACATTCTACTATACTTGTAAGGTCGCCAACTACATCTGGATTGCTATTACGCTTGTAAACCTTTGGGCTTGGGTATTTCCATAGAAAAATTCTCTTTTTCCCATACTTGGCCGTAATTCCCTTTCAGCCACAACATAAATCATATGGGACTTAATTCCCGCTTTTTTTCCTCCTCTGGAGAGAAAGAAATTGTCGTACTTTTGAAGACAATTACAGCTTTAAGACTGACAGTAAGCTAGCTACTGGAGCTAATTAAACTATTCTCATATCTTGGTCCTCTGCTCAACTTCTCTTACACCGTAAACAATTGGAAAATGTATTTTTTTTTCTCTTGTCTACCTTTGCTAGACTTTGTAAATTCTTATAATATCTAATAAA
The DNA here is from genome assembly GCA_023531295.1 of Papaver armeniacum. Classification (NCBI taxonomy): domain Eukaryota; kingdom Viridiplantae; phylum Streptophyta; class Magnoliopsida; order Ranunculales; family Papaveraceae; genus Papaver; species Papaver armeniacum. The sequence goes on along the minus strand of JAJJWW010012033.1, from coordinate 6,535 downwards.
ATCCTCTCTTATCATCAAAAGAATAAAAATAAAAAAATAAAAAAGGATGTATTTTGTATACTCTAATATGAATCAGAAAAACCTGTATGTTATTGGATATACACTAATAATTTATTGCAGACACATTTTCTTGTATTTATTTAGAAAATAAACTTACCGGGAGTGATCCTGCCTTTTTTATGGCTTGAAGCTACACAAAACAAAAAGTTAAAAAAAAAAAAAGTTGTTACATTATAGAATTGGTACCTGTCACTTTTAGCTCCTTGGACATGTTATGCCACTTCTAAGGTCGCAGCTCGCTAAGCTAGCCCTTAGCGCTACCTTAGGTCCAAGATACGCCACCAAAGCTCCCTTGGACCGTCGATTAACTTATTTAGCATGTGGATAAGTAATGGACCCACCATTCCTCTCTTATCTGTCGTGGCCAAGGCAAAACATACTAAGTCTGCTACAAAACCGCAGTTTTCCAAGGCCAGCTCTCTTGCCCATTAAGGATATGACGTACAAACCCTAATACGCGTAGTTCCAACTAAATCCAAAATTAGTTGTGGCAGCTAAGGCCAAGCTCATTGAATTATCTTTTAGATCTCAGCCTATTAGCTAATCGTAACGCCACCACGGGCTATGGAACGCCACTTGCCATTTTATCGCCATAAAAAAGTCGTGTCAAAGGCCATGTGATTATTTAGCATTCCTATATCTCACGTAGTAGAAAGTGTGTGAATCGGTTATGATACTTTACGCCACTAGCATGCCATGCTAATTTATAAAGCATCGTAACCAACTATTAATGTGCCAAGATATCTTCCAGGCGCCTCAAAGAGGCTATGAGCGTCCCACAATACCTTAGCTAATTATAATTTGTTTAATAATGTTTGTTTATTTTTTTTTTATTTTTTTTTTTGACACGATCAGTGCGAAATTGAACCCGCAACCTGTAGGTTGGGAGTCCAACCCCTGGCCAACTGGGCTAGTGACAGTATTGGTTTGTTTATTAATGTCCCACGATACCTTACATGGATTATAATTTTTTCTTTCTCAAAGTGTGGATATGGGCATTTGGGTTTTTTTCTATACCAAAAAAAAAAAAAAAAAAAAAAAAAAAAAAAATTAGTTTGGTCACTCCTTTGCTTTGTATTTTCAGTTTTAGTTTGGTGACTCCTTGTGCACCAATTATTTGCATATGTTTCTTTCTACCTCTCCCTCTCCACCACATGCACTAGAGATATACAGTATATATCAAGATATGATATTAAGATACTGATGGTTCTCATTAGCATAAGATAAGCTGGTCCAAATTTTGTCTCAGGGATGCTGGTCCAAATTTTGTCTCAGGGATTAATTGTGTACGTTCATCGGTTCGTGGCAGCTCTATTATTGTATGTAAAACAGCATGTCGTATGCGTGGATACACCATCCTTGCCAAAAATGAAAAACAAACTAATTACTGTGCCCTAAAAAATGAAACCATGAGTTGGATGTACCTCGGTCTGTGCACTAAATGGCTGATAGACCATTGCCTTTGTCCTCCATCTTGAACAATAAGAGCGGTTCATTCATGATTACAATTTATGATGAAGGACACCAATTTTTGAAGGACCATTACATTGAATGAAAATCAGGCATGGTCCTGCCATTCCATGTCTTGAAAGAAATATCCATGAGTATGAAACACGTACACATAAAGACAAACACACGATATTGATCGTATGATCACGGTATTTCACCAGCAAAAACCAAAAATGAGGTTAATCCAAAATCCAAATGACAGAAAAAAATATAGATACAAAAAAAAATAAAAAAGTTTCATCAACCTAGGAATTTCTATTTGAGGATATATTTTTATAATAGAATAAGAATCCCAAAACTAAAACGTATTAGTGGTCCTTGTCTTTTCAAGCCTATCTCACTGCACCAAATCAAGGATTTCCTTATAGAAAAAAAAAATTACAAAAAAATTAGAGCTAATTTCCCTAACTAAAAAAAATGGTTATCCATAGGCAGTTATATAATGTGTTAGTATTTTATCTAACCCTTTTAGTCCATTAGGGAAATTAAATAGGCTAACACACATACTTCATTACAATTTTTTTCTAACTATTGACATTTTACACTTGAGAATGCGATTCGGCCACTCCGAGAATGCTGATTTCGGTCACCCAGGAATGCTGTGTTCCGCCAAACCAAAACCCAAAGAAGATCCCAGGTTGTGGTTTGATGTCTCGAACGTTTTTCGTGAAAACATGTAACATGGTTGTTGCCTCAAGTCGAGCTTGGGAGACTTGAGCTAGCTTAGCGACCTTAACGGTCGAGATTTTGTATCTTAAGCGGAAAGGTAGTCGTTAATCGTTGCACGCTTCCGTTTTTGATAGCTGTGTAGGGAAGGCAAGCATGATGGCACGACAAAGTTGGCATGTCTTGGCGTGGTTTAGGCGTGGCCAACTAGACTTTAGGTCAAAGGTTACCATGCGTTGTCCTGTAACCTTGGACAACAGGATTTTCTCCTAAATTGAAGGGCGTAGTTGATTGTCACACGCCGTTTTAGTAGCCGCATAGGGAAGCTAGCATGGTGGCGCGGCTAGGTTGGCATGCCATTGGCATGGCATGCCTTGGTGCGGTTTGGCGTGGCCAAATTAGGGTTTTAGGTCAAAGGTTACCATGCATTCTTCTAACCTGGACTACTGCCAGGGATTTGCTCGGGAGATTGAAGGCGGCGGAGTTGATGGCCGCACACCTTCGTTTTAGAAACCCTAATTAGCGCCCTTTACAAGAATCACGTTGTAGAATTCGCGTACGGACTCGTATTTTGTGGGAGGTAAAAACAGCCCGACAAAGAAACTCGGGAAGAATTCAAGAGGGATGTTGCGGGCGAGGAGGCATAGTTTAGGCGCGACCAAATTAGGGTTTTGGCATTAGCCAAATGTTACCATCGTTGTCCGGCGACCTTGGACGGCAAACATTTGTATCTAAGGTGGAAGGGTAGCCGTTTATTATTGCACGCTTTCGTTTTGAAGTGGCCGCATAGGAAGGCCAGCATGGTGGCGCGCCCCAGGTTGGCATGTCGTGGGCATGGCATGCCTTGAGTGCGGTTTGGACGTGGCCAAACTTAGTATTTTCTACAAAGGTTACCATGTCTTTGTCTGCAACCTTAGATGGCTGTGATTTGATCACTGGATTGAAGCCGGGGACGTTGATTATCGCACGCCTTTTTTTAGTAGCCGTGACAGGTAAGGCCCCGGCATGGTGGCGCGGCTAGGTTGGCATGTCGTGGGCATGGCATGCCTTGGCGGTTTTAGGCGTGGCCAAACTTAGGATTTCGAGCCAAAGGTTACCGTGTGTTTTATGGTAACCTTGGATGGCTAGGGATTTGATCCTAGGATTGAAGGGGACCGTTGATTGTCGCACGCCTTCGTTTTAGTAGTCGACAGGGAATGCCAAAGATGGTGGCGTGCTGGGTTGGTATGTCGTGGGCATGGCATGCCTTGGCCCAGGTTTGGGCGTGTCCAAACTTAGGATTTGGGCCAAAGGTTACCATGCGTTTGTCCTGGTAACTTTGTATGGCTAAGATTCGATCCTTGATTGAAGGGCGGCCCATTGATTGTCGCACGCCTGCGTTTAGTAGACGCATATGGAAGGCCAGCATGGTTGCGCGGCAAGGTTGCATGCCTTGGCGCGGTTTGGGCGTGGCCAAACTAGGGTTTCGGGCCAAAGTTACCATGCGTTGTCGTGTAACCTTGGATGGCTAGGATTCGATCATGGGATTGAAGGGCGACTGCTGATTGTCGCGCCTTCGTTTTAGTAGCCGCATAAGGAAGGCCGGCATGGTGGCGCGGCTAGGTTGGCATGCCATTGGCATGGCATGCCTTGATTACAGTTTGGGCGTGGCTAAACTAGGGTTTGGCCAAAGGTTACCATGCGTTAGCATGGCTAGGGCCAAGGCAAGGTGCGGTTTGGCTTGGCATTGTTTGGTATTGGCGCAGAGTGCTGGCGGCATGGTTGGCATGCCTTGGCGTGGTAGATGTGGCTGACATGGTTTGCCATTGGCATGTGCTGGTATGGGAATTAGAGTTTGGCACTGTCGAAACCCTAATTAGTATTAAAAAAAGGTACCCCTTAATTTTCTGAGACATATTAAATGGTTCAATAAATGCACTCGGTGGAGATATTATTACTCAAATTTTCGTGACGTCATTGTCCGACTCAGGGTTTTACGATTTTAACCATAAGCTAAAAACCACCATCAACACTGATCCGCAAGAAGAACAACTATTGTGATCTAGTCGACATCGTTCTTTGCTATCCTAATTCATGTAAAAATTGAAGACATATAAAGATCAATGTCACATTGTAGCACAGGCCACAAACCATTGGAGGTCCAACAACACGCAAAATCACATTATCTCAACTACTAAAGGGTCACACACCCTTTCGCTCACAATCGCTGCAGTCTAGTTTTACATCAACATTTACTACTCACTTTAACATCACTCCGCCCCAAGATCACGCCTGTTGCCAGTCTAGTTCGAACCTTGATCCGGTTGTTGCATACAACAACTGTTCATGCCTAACTGTTGCCGTAGATCTCCTAGTCACAATAGCCTCACTTGGGGGTCTTGATTGTAATTTCCGCAAAGTTGCAAGGAAGTTTTTCCAATCACCTCAAGATCAATGATCCACACTTGAAGGCGAGTTTTGTCATTGACTAAAGAAAACGAAAATTTCTTAACCCTCAACAAGTTGGAGGTTAAGAGGGGGCGATGTTTGTACCATAAGTAAAAATGCCACATAATGGGCCAAATTGATACTTGAATCATCTATTGGCCTCATCCAAGCCCGCTAAAAGTCCGGATTATAATTGTAAGAACTACGATGATTGTATTGGCCATGGGCTCAAGTTAGTCATATGGTCAGTGATGTATTACTCTTTGTTCTTATTGAAAAAAATCCGTTCTTTAATTATCAATAATAAGAAATGTGTTTCGACATAAATCCTAGAACTTGAAATCAGTAAAAGTAATCAATTATACTGTTCGTTACTTTGGTCCAACATCAAAAAAAATCCAAAACTCACTTTCATATCTTCTTCTCATTTTCGCTTTTTGGTTCGGTTTTTTACGATTTCTTTGCTCAGATCCTACCTTTATTTGAAGAAGACAGATTAATGCAGCATACTGAGTAGATTGTCTATATTAAAGTAGATCTTCTGAAAATGAAAAACTTTAATGGAAAAGACACATCCACCTTTACGTAAAACACTGAGAAGATTATAGTCAATATCCTTTATATAAACTTGATTTTGATAACAGTGGCGAAATTTTTGCTACAGTTTCTCTTTGAAAAACACTAATTTTCCCTAAACATCGGCATAAAAAGCACATTATTCCCTAAAAATGGTATAACTGAATAATACTGGCGAAGGTTTGAGTTTAACATTTTAGTGCTAACAATGAAGGATAAATGAAAAACAAGGGTTCAATCAGTAAGAACAAATCTCCAAATAACTTAATTTACCGCAAGAAAAAAATATGAAGATATTGTACGATACGGATGTTAATTGTCATTAGCATAAGATAAGATGGTCCGTATATCTGCTTTGAGGGATTTAATGGTGTGCATTCGTGAGCTCAGCATTCGTGGCAGCACAATTATTGTTTGCAAAATAGCACGTTGGATGCATGCATGCTATACCTGCTAAAAATGAAAATAGACGCATAATTGTGCACAAAAATAGACGATGTAATGAGGATGAAACCTGGATCATCGCGTATAAAATAAAAAATAAGAAAAATATTTGAAAATGGACAGATGAAAACTGGTTACATCGCTGTTATTTTTAAATTTTGTCAATTTAAATGATGTCTAAATCATTGTCCTTTTCACCCGGAAATTTTGATTTTGGTCTTTTTAACCAATTTTGTGTTGCTTGTATTCATATAAAAAATAGACTTACAAGGGGTGACGGGTGACCCTGCCTTTTACGTGAATCTTACTACTGGGGATGCAACCCAAATGATTTTGGGGTTGTGCTGGATTAAAATGTCCAAAATATGGATATGGGGTACCTAGTCTATGAAAAAGTCCAATATGGATTAAATTAGACTTGTTATTTTATTCCCTTACCGATAACTAATCTAATCTAATCAAAAACAAAAATAAAAACCTAAGTCTAAAATCGTTTTGTCTCTCTTCTTCTTCTCTCCAAAAAATTGCATCACCGGTTATAAAAAAAAGTACATCACTTCTGGCGAATTCTATTAAGGGATATGTCTTTTATACCCAAATAAATATCACAAAAACAAAATGTTATTAAAGGATGTATCTTTTATACTCTAGACCAGATGGCTGATGATGTTCTAATTTCTCAAGAGGAAACTTCTAACCAGAATCTCCTAAAACTCTCGTTCGAGGACACTACACTATATTGTCAAGTCTAGAATCTAATGCCAATTGGAAGGTGAAAGGAACACTACGTATTACCACATGATTACGAAATCCTGAAGGAGGAGAAACACTTTTTCTCAGGCAAAAATATGAT